>OY756364.1:10000000-10600000 GCA_963576895.1 Ceraclea dissimilis
TACTAATTCCATTGAAATCATTCCATAGTAATATACTCGTAATCGCATAATACTGATATCAATGACCAATAATAATTAATTCGTTGAAGTGTTGTGGCCAGTGAGTTCAGTGTTTTTTTTTTTTTGTGAAACAAATATTAAATAATGTTTAAACTTCCCTTTATCTTCATTGCTGTCGCTCTTTTGGGTTACACAATAGCCCAGAGTCACCATTTCGAAATGGGAAACAAGCATTATCACGACAGACAACTTCACTATGAAATTGTCAGAAAATCAAGCTCACTATTTAGAATCGTCACTACTAATGTTGAATTCCCTGCAAAGGGAGAAACCAACAACGCCACCATCCATTACATAAAAGCATATGACCAGAACACCAACGGTAAAGGAGGATACGTAAGCCTGTATGATGGAGGAACCCAACATAAATCTGTTACTCTACACTTCAAGTCACAAAGGGGACATGGATTCAACTTCATCCTGGAAATCTGGGGACATTGAAGTATAACCGCATTATCGGTTACGATTACAAATAAGATTACGATTTTTTAATTATGCATAATGCATTACAAATTACATTAGTCATATGCAGTACTCCTGGGATTTATTTTTGTCTCCGATAGTCATGTTTTCATTGAAAAACAATGTGCTCATAATGATCAATGATAAAATAATTGATTCGATGAAACGAATAATTAATCATCATATTTTATCAACTTCTTTAGATAATACTAGATACCGACTTATTGATTATTTGAAATTGATTTGATTCATTATCTTAATTCCTACTCGTAACACATATGTGACTGAACTATATAAATTGATTTGAATTCATTAGTGTCAGATAGTCTAGTGCTGTTGTGTGAAATACATTCACCATGTCTAAGCTTCTCTTCATCCTCGTCGCTGTGACCCTCTTGGGCTGTGCATTGGCCCAGAGCAATCACTTTGAAATGGGAAACAAACAACCTGGTGATAGGCAACTTCACTACGAAATTGTACGAAAATCATCCTCTGTTCTTCAGATCGTCACAAAGGACATCGAATTCCCTGCCAAAGGAGTCGCCAACAACGCCACAATTAGCTACATCAGAGCCCTGGACCAATACATTAATGGCAATGGAGGATACGTCAGCTTGTATGGTGGAGGTATCAACCAGAAATTTGTAACTCTGCACTTCAAGTCACAAAGAGGACATGGATTCAACTTCATTCTGGAAATCTGGGGAAAATAAGTTATTGATCATCTCTGTTAATTACCGTTTACATTCACTATCAAACATTATGTTTCTTTTTTGTTGAATAAATTTCCATTTGACGATTTATATTAATATCTATTTTTCAGTGTATAGGTACCTAAATTAAATCACCTGGCCACATATATTGATACATATAAGATGATATAAATCATTTGTAACTTATATTATATGTTAAATTTTAATTATGAGCGAGCAGATAGGTGTATAATTATATAAACAATCACAATCTATTGTCAAGATAACTAATTAATATTTTTATCTTCATCGTGTATTTATGTCACCATCACCATGTCATCTTATTTAGTATTGATACTTACAATTTACACATGTAGAAATATGTTCCACAATAACATACTCATAAAAGAAGATCTTTTTTCACTTTACTTTCTGCTCCTCCAGCAAAAAAATGCAAACAAAGTAGCCTAGGTATATGTATGTTCCAGAGGTCTACCTTATACGTATGTGTAATAAATTTTATATTACCTGATAGAAGTTACATTAATTGTATTGTACATTTTGAAACACAGAAGCTGGAATAAATATCCCTAAGCCATTGTTGAGCGAATCGCCAGGGAAGGAAAAAGTATAGTGCATGATTATTTTTATTCCTTAAGATTTGATTACTTCAAGGGCCCTGAAATTTATATTCTGTAGAGAAAAATCTTTAAGGGCTTTTGAAAAATGCCCCGACAGAATCAGCCCGACGGAGGTGAGAAGAAGGAGAGCTCCAGGTCATTGTCCCAGCAAAGGATCATTGAACAATCATTGAACCTGTCCTGGTAGACGCAGTGAGTCTACTGCTACTTATTTTATGAATGTTGAGTGCAAACCTGTAGATTATAAACAAAGAAGAAAACTATGAGTATTACCAAACATTGCATAATTATGTTGATTCTATTTATACATTATATATACAAAAGTAATTAACATGGCTGATAACACGTTACATAGGAGGTATTTTAACCAGAAAATTCTGAAATCTCATGACAAAACAGGTTTATATAATATAATGTCTTGGTATACGACATATACCAGATAATTATTTTACTTATAGATTTATTAAATATACGATACAACTCCTGTTTTTATGCAACCTACCATGCAATATCTAACTACAGGTATTATTACTTACTCATAAAACAACACAACTCCTAATTTTATGCAACCTAATGTGCAAATGTACTTACAAATTGAATATTTGTAATTATACGTAATATTGCAATTAGTTTCATTAAATATGTTATTAAATTACCTATTGGTTCTGCCACATATACCTAAACATACTTTAATATCTTTGTTACTGATGTATCTAGGCGAGGTTGTATCTAGTTTAGAATTAACTATTCAATTCAACGTATCTTCAGTATAGGAAAACAGTTTAGTGAGCTTTAGGTTGTTGTGTAAGAGACATACCTTTATAGTTTAAATATTACAACATATTTATATAAAGTGCAGTTTAAGTTATCCATTAACATCCAATTAAAAATGGGGATGTATATATACACAGCTGTTTTAACTCTTCTAGATTTCATTGCCAATTACAATGCTGACACAAAGTATATGGAATATCGAGGTAGGTTTTTTTTTTTGAATTGTGAATAATTAATCCAGCTCTTGAATCCTTTGATTCCTTACCTCATCCTCTATTATTTACTATTTGTATAATTTAAAATATATCTTATATGTTAGGTATTGTATTTTTTTATTTATTTGGTTTTATCTTTATTATTTTGTATGCGTACTTTTTTTAGCTTACCTGTTAATTATTTATTTATTTCATACTTTGCGCAAATACACGTATAGGTATAAAATGTCATATATTTGTCAGCTTTATTGGTAAAATCATTCAATAAGTTCTCTATTTATTTATTTATTCTAATTTGAAATTATTTTTACAAGCAACACGTGCTTAGGTACTATGAAATGTGCTAGAAACTATATAGTTTTAATATATGATTGAATTCTGGCTTGATTTTATAATATTAACTGAGGTCAAGAGAACAATTATATTTTGATGTAAATACATAATTTTATCTCGTACTGACGAGAGTTTTCACTATCGTCCATTATGTTTTTGGGATGCTCTTCTTCAAATCGTACACAGATTACCATTTAAGGTAGTGGATGTCGCTAAAAACTTATTTTTAAGAACAAATATGTATTTCAATAACCAAATACGTCCGTCGCGCTTTTGGAATATTTCCATTCCGACGAAATTAATCATACATCTTATCGAATAACTATTATAATAATTTTACATAATAAGCGTTGCAAACGACAATATTTGCACCGTAAACTACAAGGTAAAAAATACACTAAAACAAGATTAAAAAAACTCTAATAAAAAAACTTTAGAGAGTACCAACAACATACTTATATCATTGGTTCAAGGTACTAACGTCTAGAAATTATATAATTATGTGTTGTTATAATGGACAAGACAACATTCCCCTCGATATATTACCATAACAGCATACAGTATATTAAGAAACATGATCGAATAGCAAGGATTTTTTTTAAGTATGTTTAGAACAAGATTTTCTGACTGACTGTCTGGAGCAAGTGAATGAATATGTATGTATGTTTGGGAAATTTGTTTACTAGTGATGGACGCTGTGATGGAGACATTCAAAGAAGGAAGCTGGCTAGTATTAGGACGAATGGTGCGCTCTCTCGCTGATTGTTAGTATAGTAGCAATGTGTCTATGAAAGCAAAAGTGCTAGTGCACAATGCCGTCTTGGTGCCGACCCTAGACAAAACTGCTAGTGCACAATGCTGTCCTGGTGCCGACCCTAGAATTGGACGTGGCTGAAGGACGAATCCGGGTTGAATGCAGTGGAGATGAGGTCGTTAAAAATAATGTATGGGAAAACGCTGATGAGAGATAAGATAAGGAACGAGGTTATTAGGGAAATGAGTGACTGCAAGACGGGTGTTATTCATCCCATACTAATGCTACGTGCGTACCATCTGCGTACCTTAAAATACTAACGTGGTGGGAAAATTAATCCATTTTTCAAACTGTATAATGTTATAAACAGTTATAAAAATATAGACTCGTAACTTCATGTACACACCCATATTTGTATATATCATGCTATACATATTTATAATAAAGTATCCTTGTATGCTATATGCATCACTACAATGTGATGTGTGTAACATACGACAGGCATGCCGGTGTGCATTACCGTGTGAACATATCACACGCTTGGATGAAGAACCTCAGTGCATTCTGGCCTTATAATAAAATACATACCTGTGACAATACATAATCAATATAGGTAATAGGTATCTACATTACGTACATATATTCCGTAAGGTTTTTCTGCATCAGGCTGTTACGTCACAATGTTTAAAATAGACAAATTATTTATAGATAGACTTTGATATTTCCTACTATGAGCGAGGTACACCTATCTCTACAACCTATACTCTGTGGAGACATTATTATAATATAACAGGTAGTGGTAGGTATTGTGCATTAAAGGTATTATGTGACATTGTCGTGTCCATACTCTATTGTAATCAAATTATTGATGGTCGCAAAGTGGACTTAATAATAATGGTAGCATGTTGGCAACTTTATTGCCAGGTAGGTATAAGGTAGTAGTACCACTAGTACCTATACTTATTCATCATTACAGCAGAAGATGCTATTGTAAAGATATATCTATAGTCTAACAAGAATGAGATGGTCTCGGATTAATTTTCAACTACATATTTCTGTTTGCTGGAAATGTCATATCTATTGGAAGTCTATGAAAGTTGCCACTTCAGTATATTTACAAAATATGTCACCCGATATGCAAATATTGTTTTTAATGGCACATGCTTCTATAATATACTTAAGGGGAAAAGATATCAGACACCATCTTCTTCTTCTTTGTCCTGTTCTTATACTGGCCGAAGGTCGCCGGTGCCTGTTTGTGCAGAGTCTGCCGCCTCTTGTGATGTGGACTCCCATCTTTTGGAAAGTCTTTCAGGCATCCTTTTTCCCTCTGGTTTCCCATGTAGGGCTAGTTGTGGTAATCTTTGGGAGTTCATTCGTTCCGCATGATCTCTCCTACCCTCTCCCCATCTCACCTATCCTTAATATTCCATGCATTTTATCGACCTCAGAGACTCTCCATCATGCCCTTTGTATTATTTCAGTACGTAGCTGCATCTCCCACTTACCTATACCGCTACCTACGTTCCCCTGTACTCTGTACTACACATTGTGTATTGCATATCACATATTACTACTCTACATTGTGCAGTGCATTATGACCTGCAAGGTTTATAAGACTTAACATCCACTCTCCACCAGACATTCCGCTGCTGACGCACTGTCCTTCGGAATGTGGCAGGTTGCATTTTGCAATACGTAACAGTAATTCCTAAACTGTGTGTTGCGGGTCCCAAGGAGAACTTTCATCACAAAATAATACTTATGTACTACTTTTTTAGCCCCGCTGATAAGGGCCATATATATTATTTAATATTAATTATAATGACACTGAAAACTAATTCAGCTATCGTGTGCAATCCAACTGCGAAATTTACGAATGTTTTATTTTATAAACACATTGGTACTTATCTAAAAATTAGTGTTTGTTGCAGTACGGAGAGATAGCTGATTCTGATAAACGAACTCTTAAGAATACTGACAATTTCAAGGGAATGAAAACAGACCAACGGTTCCAACCAAAATAATGCAACTTCGTCATAGCCTTATCCAAGAATTTGACGCGAGAAAAATGGCTAAAAATATTCGTGATCGCTCCTAGTTTACCTATTGGTCCCTTAGCAATTTAGCGAATGGTTTGACTTGGTTTTGACATCGAATTCTTTTTTGTGAAAATTAGATGTAAGTATAGATATTACTGAGAATGATGTAAAAGAAGTTTGTTTGGGAGTCACTGCTTTAAAACGTATAGTGTACCTAATTAATACAATATAGGTACAATAATACAACTGCGCTCCTATATAGAACGAGTAATATTGTAATATATGTAGATACACACACTCACATACTGCAACGTCATACTTACATAGAGAGGGAATATACAACACCTAACATCCAAACACTATACAATAATAGGTATGTGCTAACACGCTTGTGTAGTAAAGTAACATAACAGACAACTAGTAAGTTTAGTATTTTTGTTAACGTCACATTGCGTGGCCGGTGTCTGCAACCGCAAGATTCAACTCAGTTTAAAAATAAATACATAATATCTAAATTAAAATTATGCAACTATTCACACATTCTTCACGAAATTAATGACAAAAACTATACGTTCTGTGAAGACATCTTTCATAATTAATTTAGTTACTATGTGCTAATTGTTAAGTATCGGTTTATAACTCTATTGTAAGTGTGTAGGTACATGATATTATCATGCGTATGAATCTAGTTGTTTATTAAAAAATTCATAACTTTTTTTTATATAAAGTGACGCAGAATTTGTAATCAGTCTAATAAACAAGATGTTCAAATGGATGAAGGATGGTTGGAATAGGAGATGGTGGGGATCAGGTACGTTTCATTCAAGTTTCTGTATTATTTATATCACAAACACACCCACAGGTACTCGCTGATTTTATTAATATTAGGTAATTCGTATGCAATATTATATTATGCACCTTGTAAGAGCTTTGCAACACAAACAATATAGGTAGGTCTTGTATATCTAGTACTTCGATACTCCTAAGAGAGAGAGTAGAAACTGATGATAACTGAATTTGTGCAAATCAGAGAAACCGGGGAATTATATAAACTTTCATATCCAATGTTCCCATTCGGGTTCGATCCCCGGTGCCGACTTATTCCACTTCACAACACAAGCTTTTCAAGCTTACTGTAAAGTGAAGTGTAGTAGTATACAAAGATGAATTTGTATAATATCCTATTTCGATTTATTTTAATCAATTTGATTTTATGGATTGTCTTTAAGAAAAATTATTTAAAACAATAGCTAAACTTAATTGATAACGGCTCAGTTGATTAGATCGCACTTCTGCCTGAACAAGCGGTAGACTCAAATTTATTGTTTACGTTGTATTACTTCATGACAAAATTAGTTTAGTGCAATTTTTTCAGAAAAGCAGATTTTTAGATCAGTGTGCGTGCAACCAGTTTTTCATCATTATCAAAAAACGCAAGAGAAAAATAATGAGATTTTGTTATCGACCTGTTTCGGACAAAAACAGATTTACATGTAGGTATACTTGGGTATAATACTATGCAAAATGACTATTCGATGATGGTGAAATGGGTGATCTTTGTGCTCAACAGTGTTTCCATATCTACATGAGAAGGTTGGAAATCTCACCATCATTTGTCCAATGAATGCACTGATCCAATGGTTGATATGTCTATCCCTTATTATATTTATGTAGGTGTAATGTAATGTATATTATACAGATTCATTATACTTTGCTGTATCAACAGTTTGACAAAATTCCTATCAATTGTTTGACAATAGAAAACACAGGCACCGCACTGCATGGTGCCTGGTGCCTTTCAATGACGAGTCCTTATGGCGCCTCACAAGATTTCGCGTAATATTTATATAGAGTAGGTATATTATACTCTTATAGAGTTCCCTAGATATACATACATTATACACCTGTGTATCTTCAGGCAGAGATTATGTAGGTCTTTATAATGTAGTGACTCAATAATATTAAACTTCAGGGGAAATATTTTTATAGGTACATGTATAAAACGCGTTTGACCGCATAGTTCAATCAACGCATTGAAAGAATTCATAGAAACGCTTATGAGAGAAGGCTCAACATATTGTATATAGTTGTTAAACTATAAAACATAGACCTAACTGTACATTGCAATATTGCAAAAAGGATGTGCTCGTAATATTCTAATGTGGTACAACGTACGTAGTCACTTAGGCAAAGCCAAGACAAACTATTATTGGTAGAAAAAGTAACATAGTCCTTAAAGAAAAACATACCTACATACGTGCATACATCGCAAAACATATGCATACCTACCTACCTATTATAAAACGAAAACATCGAAAACCATACATCACAGAGTACCGCTAAGTATGTAATTATGAGTATAAAAACTCACGTTATGAGTACCAAAGTACTTAAGTACCTATTACTTTTACTTACAATCATGGGCGTCGCCAGCTTCGGAGCTAGGGGTGGGCAATAACTATAATTCAAAACTTTGATATACCATGAAAACTAACATGATGCCTAATGAATGAACAATAGGTCAATTGAACAATCAAATGGACGAGCCTATGTGACTAATATATTACCTATATGTTTATACAAGAGTAAGTATAATACATTTTTATATGTATAGGTTTGCACTGCTTACTAACTATTGTGGTCTCCTATTTATTCAGTGGGACTCGACTTCTACACAATGGATTACAGTGCCTAAACGTACCTACGAACTCTCGTACTACTGATATATCTGTATACAAATACAATGGGTGTGATGTAGTATGCCAATTAAGGTCAATTAATGTAATTCACCATCAATATCCAATTCACAAACAGAGCAGGAAACATTATCTTCCTCTACAAACAAATTATAATTTTGGACAACATGAATTTACTTACAATTCGCACATCCTACTTTCGATCAACGCATAAGACGACTTAAAAGTTATTAAACATTTTATCTGAAATTTTACAATTAGGTATACTTTATACTATACGTTATACATTCGTTTGCGTTATTACAACCAAATTAATGTTGTGTGTTTACACAGACACTTTTATCTAGACAGTATGATGTTTTATCTGAAAAAAAAAACTATTTATTCAGCTTTCAGTATTTATACAATAGAATAATGCAAGTACATACTAGAGTAATGTAAGGAGATACTCATGATAATAATATAGCTATGTAATTTGCAAGGGGCTACGGCTACATATCTACTAAACTACAAACTTATACACATTGTACCTAATCACGTTATCTATTAGCATCAGACACTAAAGATAGATATAGGCATCTTCTACCTACTCTGTATATCCTGTACTGTGCTCATCTATACATAGTAATATATACATACACGCGGATTATGAATACCGGAAATAATATCACCTTATGGTTCTTCAGGTGGGTTTTAGGTCATGATTTCTTTCCAGCTTCAAAAACCTTAGAGTTATTGAGCAAAACCTGCTACAGGATCTTGAACTGGTAAAAACTTGTATAATAATATAGATATACCTATAGGTACAATAATATATTAGGCGTGGATACATACAACTTTCCGTACTAAAGTTCAATTCGCATTAAACAAATTAAATCGCAGATTAAAGTTCACTGAGAATTGTCATCACTTCCAACTTTCACATTTTATTTTAAAGGAAATATAGCTGCGTACAATAAGTTATGTTTTCAGTTGTTTATCACTACTAGGTATTTGGTTTCGTTTTCCAATCATGTAAATTATAAACATAGACGCTCAAATCTAACATCTCAGTCGCTTCCAAGTTTCTCGATAAGGAGAATGAAAAGTTCATGCAGTGTTTCAGAGTCTCTAATCCCTCTCACTTCCATAATACAATTTGATTTATAGAGTTATAGAATTTTTCTGAAGAAGTTTAAAAAGATATTTATTTTTATTTGGGAACAGACGCAAAACATTATAAAATAATTTTATCGCGGATTAAGAATGAATATTTACATCAAATTAATTAAGTATAGTACTTGCAAATACATACTCTTCATGTCCTACCTGGAGGACAGTGGTAGCAGGTAGTAAGAAGGAAAGAAACTTTACAAGACCATAGCATACAACACCATACAGTGTTCTTTTCAGGGGCCCTAGCGCTCCCAGAGAAAACTGTTTGTTGTGACTAATTGTTGGGGCGTTGCCCCCCCCCCTTATTAAAAATAAAGTATAATACATGTACCTATTTATTAACAAAATGACCAGCAAGTCAGTAGTCGTTTAATATGATGACTGATGTGTGATGAGAGAGTTACTCAATAGTTATGTATAATCTACACGATGTATATAGCTAATAGCTATATATCTCTATTCTCTCTATATATACATATATATTTTCCGGTATATTCTCCTGATTTAAACACAACAGTAAATTATTATAAAACATCAATACAAAAGATAATTTTGTGTGCGAGTTCCAACATAAAACAGTTATATGAATAAATCTTTATTACTTTAAAGTAATAATTGTATGGGATAAACTATGATAACTCCATTCATTATTAGTACGGCACTATTCGATGTGAAGTTTTAATTGTATTTTTCACGTTCTGATTAATTCTTGTGTACATTGATTATACTTCCCTATTTCCTTCGTCTTAATTATTTTTTACTTATAAATAATTATAATTAAACAAAGATGTAACGGTGTTTCCTTGAGGTAATCAGTTCACTGGTCTCACATGGCTGACTACGAATCTGCTGAATAGAGTAGATTAGTAAACATATTAAGTATAGCTACCCTATACATTATGAGTGCTACATTAAAAACGTGAACCTACACAATACACATACCGTATTATTTTGTTGCTACGGTAGTTTAATAACATAAACTTTAAAATCAATAGATAATCGCATTATCTCTTTAATTAGTATAGACTAGATAACTATAATTTGTAACTTGACGTGAAAATTCGCGAAGGGTTAAACCCGTTTTCTTATATGTACAAACTTTCATATTATTATACAAACCCGGATAACTCCGTTGAAAATAAAGTGACATTAAACGAAAATGCGCAAAAATATTAAATCTATTTATTTTTAAGTAGGTATTTTGTGATTAGCCACCATCTGTCGTAAATCGTCTGGACTAAGTACTTCTAAATTTTTACTACGAAAATTCTATTTTACAAGTAAAGCTTTGTACCTAATTCTATAGGAAGGACGCTGGTACTTACCTATCAAAGCGAACAGGCAAATATTTTGTTACAGTAGATTTATACTTAGTTTAGTAGGTACGTATAAGAAGTAGAGGTGACTACTATGTCTCATTAGGGGATCATCTATGCCTTCATTACATCAACGTGTCAATGTCCCCGAAGCCCTATAGTAATATTATTCATTGAGTAGGTACCTACAATCATTTGATTCACGTAATATAAGCGTATGTAGGTACGTTAGGCCAATAAAGATTTTTTTTATTTATTTTATTTTCTGTATATTCTATCACATGCACCCATACCTATTAATGTATACCTCTATCACTATCCATAAGGGTGTATTTAATTTAGTTTGGTATTTATTATCTACACGACGTTCCTTGATACATATTTGTACTATTATGCTCACATTGTCCAAAAGAGAAACCTTTGTGAAACGATAAACTGTTGCTTAATAAATACGAACATTAGATGCCAAATAAACTAATAGATAAATAATCGTCACCAGCACACACCTTAGTAATATGGGTTTAATGTCAACAATAGTCAAGAATATAAGTACCTACCCGTCTAATTAGGTACGCATTCGCAAAGCGATGCACAAAAATAATTTCGAGATAAGTATATCAATTAATCTGGGTTTTCTCTAAATGTGGATTCAGTTATTACGCTCAAGTTTCGAATGTAGCACAGAGACAGTTTTGTCGGGGACAATGTACCTATATGTTGTGTGAGTATACTCATAGGTATGTAAATAATACAAATGCATAGTACCTACCTGTATCTCATTGGGAGTCTATATTATATTTTGTTTATTGCAGAGATTCAGAATACATAATCACAATTAGGTACTACATACTCGTACCTATATTTTATTGGACAAGTATTTTAAACAAACTATAATATAGGTTTTATTTCTTGTTTCAGGTCTTTACCCCCATCGTGATAACGAAATAAAAGATGTCTACTTAAGATTTTATAATGGGTAAGAACTTTATTATTATATCCTTATCTCTTTTCTTCACAATGTGGACGATTTATTTCATTTTCGGAAATTTCGCAACCACAATAATCAGACATCAATTTTAAGAATGTGCTATGTACAGATTGTACACACCTACTGGGGTTTGTATTAATGTTGTAATACTCAACTAGGATAGGGGATTCCCCATTACTCTGACCGCCTCTACCTGTGGCTAAGTTTGTGGCTATATGGAAATTTTTGGGGCATGCGCACCGTTTTCCTCATTTTGCGTAAGATTACGTAAATAAAAGTAAAGAAGTGTAACCTAACTAAAACTACCGAATCTTGTAGAATTAAGACTTTTGAAAAATATCAAGCATGTAGATAAATTCACCTACCTACATAAATAATTGATAAGTATGAAGGTACCATAGGTATCAGGTATAGGCACTTAATGTAATTTAACGTTTTGTTTCAGAAAAACAACTAAAGAATATGTAGACATTCAACTTCTAAGATCTGAGGATATTTTCCTGCAAAAAGAATTTATTCAAGAGAACCCTACTGTAATTTATATACACGGATATGAAGAGACGGCGGAACAAGAAAGTGTTCAAGTTGTAGTGACATCTTATTTGGAAGAGCAACCCAATACCAACATCATTTTACTTGACTGGTCCAATATGGCATTTGGTGGATATTTCATAAATGCTGCGCCCAACACAAAAGTTGTAAGTTTTGTGTAGGTATCTACCTACTTGATAGTTCATAATAGGTACCTACTTTTGTAAAATATTTGGACCTGAAGACTATACTGTTATTACTGTTCACCTACCCATGTTGCATGATTGATACATTTGCATGGATTCCAAGACCTATAAGAATACTTATAAATAGTTAAATGAATAAATTCACAGGTAGCTGAAACAGCAGCTAATGAACTGAAGAAATTATTTGATAGAAGTCTTCCTGTGTCACAAGTTCATATAATTGGTCACTCTCTCGGTGGACAAGTCTCTGGATTTATTGGAAAACATTTAATAGAAAAATACAACATCAAACTTAAACGGTAATTTGACACGAGTGTAAATGCTTATTAGATTACAATAATTTTCTACAGTCTGCATATTATAATACTGTTAATCTGTTGCAATTTTACTCATCTTTACAAATCATATGAAACTGGAAGAAAATAGTAATGAAAACATATTTTCAGAATTACAGCCTTAGATCCAGCCTTCCCACAATTCTATCCAAAGTTTATATTTGATCACATCAATGCTGCTGATGCAGAGTTTGTAGATATTATTCATACTGACGCTGGAAACTATGGAGCACCTGTTCATACGGGAACTGCTGATTTCTGGCCCAATGGAGGAACCGGAAAACAGCCGGGATGTCCCAAATTTGCCCCAATTCCTTTATCTGATGATGGTACGAAAAAACTAAAACAATCTTTCAGAAGCATGATCACTTGTTTCATAAATACAAAGTATCTATTTATTATTTTTATTCTTTCTTGAAGCCCTGTGTAGTCACTGGAGATCGTGGAGATTTTGGGCAGAGTCAGTACGTAATCCTATAGCGTTCCCAGCTGTAGCAGCCAAATCTTATGCAGCATTTAAAAGAGAAAATAGTAAACCAGATAACAATCCCGACTACATCTACATGGGGATCAAAGCAGACTACAGGTACAGAAATAAATATTGTCATGTTTCTCGATGAAGTTGTGTTATGTTATAAATACCTACTTCTATTAGTATGATCCACTACATTTATGTCTTCTTCATATTAAAATTGAATAGCTAACATGTCTATTAAAATACCTTTTTTGCAGTGCGGTTGGAGATTATTACTTGAGAACCAATGCGTGTCCTCCGTATGGAAAAGGATTAGACGGAATAAGATTATATAAAGAGAAAAACAAATCATGAAAACTTGAACATCTCACCACTGAATGAGATTACAAACAAGCAAGTGGGGAGTTCACTCAGTCATAAGTGTAAGCCGGCACTACATTACACTAACATGAAATCATGTAGGCACTTTCACTTGGAAATCTACAATCTAATTTATTATGAATCTCAAATCAAAATCTCAAAACATTACTTGGGCAAAAAAATTCACACACATCGAGCTAATAGCTGGATTAATAATGTGCACTACAACCCAAACCCATGCAGAGCACTAGTTCAACTCTTGGAGCCCACATACACCACCTCACAACACACGTACTTTGAAGCATTGCTTTGTACTTCTGTACACTGTACTAAGATAAAGAAATTGATTTTATAATGGTTGTTGAGAACTTACATCACACTAAATAAATATATAAATTTTATTATATTTTGATTTTATGACAAAGAAACATGAGAAAATTAAACAATCTACAAAAAATAATGATGTGTAATTTTACAAAAACTATTTATTCTTATACATTTTACAGAAAAATAAAATATATTACCAAACGAAATACCTAGTTTCTCTTGTAACTCCTTCTACCATAATAACACTACGATAGATAATGCACGTGTTTAGATACGGTTATTTGTTTATTAAATAGCACTATACTTACATATATTATAGTAATATTACAAATAATTACTAGTGTTTTTGTAAGATGACCTGCCTGATAATACCAGATAAAGGCAATGAGATTAATAACAACTTTTTGCTCCAGCATTTATCACGTGGATGCAGTCATTGACTTTGCAAACTGTTATGTAAAATCTCTCAACCTTTTCATGCTCAGCACCGTGTAATCATAATCTCAAGATTTAATTACTGCTTTGGTTAATTTCTCTATAATAACGTAAAGTAATAATAATTGGTTAACATTGTTTTTTTTTTAAATACTTAAAATATTAAGTACCACTAAGCAATGCTTACAGATAAAGCTGCTGGTGTCGTATATCCTCATGACTGAGGGTCGCGACTCTCATTCCCGCAGTTGACGATCCTACTCCACGAGCCTCTATCCATGGCCAGATGTGCGGCCTCGTGTAGAGTGGTGTTTGTGATAAAGATAGGAGTATAAATTCACGACAGAACGTCACTACAGAAGGGACACGCGAAGTGAAAGAGGATATCAAAATAGCACCTCAGCGAAATTTTGAAGGGAAAAATGGATGAAGTGATAAATTTGATTGTCTTTCTACAACAGGCAATATATACGGGTATATTATAAGATGCTCACGACCGACTGTAAGAAGTTGGTGAAATCCAGCATAAATCTATTTAATTTGCTGTTCTATATAATTTATAGTTTACAATTATATAAACACGAACTTAGTATATTAACCCCATAATAATGCATTCTCATCAAAAAACGTTTTGATAACCGACATATATAAAGGAGCAACAAGTTAATAAAACATAATAGTATTAATTTATTTCCACAGCTAACAATATGGCTAAATATAGTTTGTTAGGTATACTGACATGTCAGTTTATTTTCATTTCACATGGCAAAATACTAAACACTGCTTTCACCAATCAACCGGATCCGATTTCGTATGATTTGTTTCACAGTTACAGTAAGTATATTGTTTTTTAGTTGCTATATTTTAATGAAATTACAACCTCCACAAATTAAAAGTATTCTGTCAGAAATTATCTATTGAAAAAAATGTTAACAAACATTCGTTATATTTTCTATTGTCTACAATCAATTGGACAGAATACCTATGTAGTTAATTTCTTTAATGCTGTTGTGTTTTCTTCCTTGTATTTAAATCGATGTGCCACACTAATATTTGATTAATCCTGTTTACAGAAGCGTATAGTGACCGAGACAATGTTGTGGAAGACATTCATTTTAGATTCTATAATGGGTAATAATATTGTAAAAATAACTTAATTATTAACATACCTACTTCAAAACATATTTACCTAATCATTTTCATTTTATATCTGAGAAGAAAACGCTCTGCATGTAATTAAAATCATAAAATGTTTCTTTCAGAGAATCATTTTCTCAGCATATTGACGTCAAACTGATAAATTCAGTTCAAATTTTGAAACAGTCAACGTTTGATACGAAGAATATAACAGTATTTTATGTTCATGGTTGGGATGAGAATGCTGATAAGAAAAGTGTAGAGACAGTTGTTACAGCATACTTGAAATATCGTCCAGATATCAATGTTATACTTGTAGATTGGTCCAATATGGCAGGTGGATTTTACACAACAAATGCTGCCTTAAACACAAGACCAGTTAGTATAATAATATTTGAGGTAAGCCTAATACATAGTATGAACTTAAGATGAATGTGTATTTAAAAACAGAATGCAGGTTGCAGGTGCTGTAGCCAAAGAAATTAAGAATATGATTGACATGGGACTCCCAGTGCAAAATATTCATATTGTTGGTCATTCTCTTGGAGGGCAAGTTGCTGGTTTTATTGGTGAAGCCATTCAGAAATACAACATAAAGCTGAAGAGGCAAGCACATATATTCTACTTCTTTTTTCTTAAAAATAGAATTAGCCTGCTCAAGCCACGCCACCAATGTCTCCTCAATTGGTGTATTGATTTCCTGAACACTTGAACAAAAATAGGAAATGAAACTATGGATAGGCTCTAATAAGTCCTCACTCAGATCCTCCTATCGTACCAATCACCATCCCACTCCAGTCTTAATCTTCAAACACCAAGCCAACACATTGTGAAGTATGACTTAATCAGTATATATATCTATCCTTGTTGATATTGATGATTTATTTATTTCAGAATTAGCGCATTAGATCCTGCTTTTCCGTCCTTTTATCCAGGACTCTATCTCGGTCACATATCTAAAGAAAATGCAGAGTTTGTAGATGTAATTCATACGGCTGCTAATCAATATGGAGCACCAGTACCAACTGGAACTGTTGACTTCTGGCCCAATGGAGGACGTCCTAAACAGCCTGGATGTAAACTAATTACAATTCCATTGTCACCAGATGGTAAATAATATGAAATTTTATGTAGAATAAAATAAATAAAATTAACAAAAATATAAGAGTAAGTAGAACAATAGATTAGAAGATTTACAACTTGCTGCATTATTACAGATATGTGCAGTCACTGGAGATCTTGGATGTATTGGGCAGAATCATTACAATACCCCAAAGCCTTTGCTTCCAGAAAAAAACCTAATGATTCAAATGTTGTGTACATGGGAGCTTATGCTGATAATAGGTAAATTAATTGACATCAAAATATGTTCCAAACACTTGACTATAATGCAAAGTACATTTTATATAACACATATTTATTTATGTTTTAGTGCCAAAGGTAATTATTACCTACGAACCAACAGTCAATATCCATTTGGTAACAGTGATGCATAAAGCGACATATTATATTATATACTTATTGTGATTATATTGTGTTTGTCAACATTTAATTTATTTCAAGTTTATATAATACATATACAAATAAAAATAAACGTTAAATATAAAAAAGCATTGTTATTAAAGATATCTGAGTTAACAGAAAGATCACAGTGTAACTAAGAATTATAATGTGAACAACACAACTAGGTGACGGAACAGCGGGTGGATTTATTGCAGAGGGATTTGCAATTCAGCTTTCAAACGTTGTATCTTAATAGGTAGTAATGAAACCATTTCTCTACAAACACTAAGCTCCGCAGACAATGTCGCTCCAACCTCCTTATCTGCATCGCAATATTCCACAAGCTTACTATACGCTTTCAATGTCTCTTCAATATTAGCCAACTGCTTGTTCTTATCCATTACAATCATTTTCATATAAAGCCTTCCAATATGAAAATATGCAATGAGAGCTGGCTTCACTAAATCACCTGAAAATTTTTTTGGCATATTTTGGGTGGCTGGTTCTTTTATAGACGATAAGAAGTTGTTGAAATGTTTGATACTCTGC
Organism: Ceraclea dissimilis; assembly: GCA_963576895.1. Classification (NCBI taxonomy): domain Eukaryota; kingdom Metazoa; phylum Arthropoda; class Insecta; order Trichoptera; family Leptoceridae; genus Ceraclea; species Ceraclea dissimilis. The sequence continues at coordinate 10,017,987 of OY756364.1, forward strand.
TCGCACAAATAATTGATTTTCTTCAACGCGTGAGGGTTTGGTCTTTCGTCTAGTTTCTGAACTTTCTCCAACTTGATATCTAATATATCCGAGTAAGTCTCTGCTAATTCATACCAAGTCTGACGGCAAAGTTGTAAATAATAAAGTGGGTTAATGTCTTTCACAATTTCTTCTAAAAGATCCACCCTGCGTTTGTGCATCTTTGCTTGTCTATCTTCGTCTTCTTCAAAAAAGGCGAGTACTTTGTATGACTGAGATGAGTCATGTATAATCTGCACATAGTCTGATGCGTGACATTCCATTGTATAATATTTCTTAGCTTTATCAATCCAACTTTGTATATTACGAAATACTTCTCTTGCATCGTCAAAAGTTAAAATAAATTGATCGCAAATATCTCTTTCATAGACAGCTAAGTCGAGAGACGGGAAATAAAGATCAGACAAGTCACTTACTGACACGGAACTATCCTCAGGCAACTGGAGCTGGGCGAGATCTATAACCACACAAAAGTATAACATGAATAAGTAAGTACAGACTCTAATTGTAACTTGCGTAAACTTTATGATGAAATGAAATAAAAAAGAAAGATGGTTATAACGTGGTATATATCCAGTTATATAATGTAGTAATACATCTATACAAGGTAACATACCTAGTGAGAGTGTGCAGACAGCATTATCATCAACATCATCAGCTCGCATCATTAGTCTGTCCTTGGATGTGGAAAGTAACAAGAGGCCATACTTTATCCAACACCTGGCAACGTCAGCTGATCTGTGTTTGAACACTTCCATCTTAGCATCATGTGTCTCACTCCCCTCCCCTTCCCTCATCAACTCCTCCTCATACTGATCCAAGATGTACGACGCAGCTGCCAAGTGATGTCTACATTGCTTAAAGCCATTTTTCTCCATAAAGAACTGAGAAAGAGTAGCGCAGTTCAACGCCCAATCAATAGGTTCATAATCCTTATACTCCAACTGCCTCTTCAGTGTAATATGGCAATACACTGCTGACTTGAGATAATCTTCTAAACTCCCATATATCTGAGCTAAATAATACAAAGTAAGAGTATGTGTTTTTTCCAAATTTATGGAGGCTTCATTGCTCCGATTGTCTTCAGGTCCATTAAACAGGTCACATATATCTACCGGTTCTAATTTAGAGTCTTTAAATGTTCTGTAGAGTGTTTCTGCTCTATCTAAATACAATTTAGACTGTTGAGGATCCTCTCTATGGGACCACAATATACCAAGTTGGTTAAGTGTGCTCAATATAACAATCACTGATTCTGGTTTTGTATCTTTGCCCTCTAAGATATTCAAACATTTAGACAGATGCTTTTCACCTTCCGACAGCTCTTCTGTGTCTATCGACACAATTCCAATATTAAGCAACACAGCCCCCAACATGGCTTCAAACCTTAGAATGTTAGCCTCCTCAGTTTCACACTCTATTATCTTGGATATGGTGCATCGCATTGAACTGAGAATATTCCTGGCGGCATACTTAGAAATATAAGGAGTCTCTTCTGGATCATGTTTACTATCTTCAATTATCAATTTTCTAACTTTCTCAAAATTTTCCTTCAAACCCACAGTCACTTCTTTTTCAACACCCATTCTGCTAAAACTCTGTTAATATCTTTACTATTCACTTTTGTATGATACGAAATCCAGCACGAGATAAAAATTGGAAGCTTAATGAAGAAAACTTGAAATTTACTCCTCAATATCTAGAAAATTTAATGGAAATCTGACATTTTATTCAAAAACCATTTTTAAATGACAGACAGTGCAGCCAATCTAACAATTATATTCACATGCCTGTTCGTAAAAGTTCGTAGACTTCGTAGATGTTCGCCATATTCGTCTTATGTTTTCGCCAAAAAAATATCATATTTAAATTGGCTGAATGTCGGAACTTTCGTCGAAAGTGGTCACACTGAACTAAATTGTTTTTTGTTTGACGTTTGAGCCGGAACTGGAGGATTGGTTTTGGATTGGTTCGAGTTTCGTGATATATCGGAATTTATCAATAGCTACTTATTTTTATCATTCTGGTTTCTATTTTTCTATTATTTCTATCTATAATAATGTCTTATTCAGTTAATATATCCGTAGAAGCTCCTATTGAAAACCTAATACAAGAAATAAGTTATGATGGGCAAGAAGTATATCAAGCGTAAGTGCACTTTTATCTCTAACATTTTATGTTTATAAGTGCAAAAATGTAGGTATTTATCTAAAAGTTGACTCGTTTCGTGAGTCTGTGTATAAATATGATTACATAATTTTGAGTTTTTGCACGTTATTTTTGTAGACCACTGTCTATGTCTGAAAACCTGGCCAAATTGGCACAAAAAATCGACTTCACCAAAAACAACCAGGATGAGGCTGCATCTTGTAAAGATTTTACTGATGTGACCTCTGATGTAAAGCCTGCAGATGATGAGCCTAAAGAACCGGGCTATCAATCTAGCCTCTGGCCATGGGATTCTGTAAGGAATAAACTGAGAGACGCACTCACAGAAGTATGTGTCTTAGCCGATGTCTTAGCTATTGCAAAGGAGAAACGATACATGGTTTGTATTTTTTATATTTGGAAATCAAATGTACTGGACTTTTGATTTTGCCGAACCATCAGTGATGTCACAATACAGCAGTCATTTCAAGTAGCAAATTTTATCTTCGTTTAAATTACAGTTATTTCTTACCAATTTGCCTGCCTAATATTTATCTGCACCATTCACCAATTGGTGTGTTGTAAACGTAAAGACAAACTGCAGTTGTGCAAAATATTGTGACTTCCCATGTTGAAAGATTTAACAGTGGGTAGTAATGTGATGCCAGTTCAGCTTAATCTTTAGCACTGCAGAGTATGACACCACCAATCTCACACTTTTTTTCATTCGTAATCTATTCAAGTTACAGTTTCTTGAAACTTGTTCTATTGAAATAGCAATGTGGTTGAAGCTTGGTGAAACTGATTAAAATTATTTTATAGATTAACAAATAAACTACCATTCCAATATTTTAAACTACTAGATGTCTCGATTGCTGAATCTCTACCTACAAATTATATAACACTGTCTCATTGCTACTCTATTTGCTATAGTCCACCATCTGCATATATAATTCAAATAAGATTTTATTGTAAATAACAAATTTCAGGTGCTTGATCCTGTACCCCAAGAACCAATTGAATCTCGACCCATAGTTCAAGTGTATGGAAGAAAAAAAGCTTTAGCAAGTGCCGCTAGTACTTTGTTGGCTGGGATGGAGAGACTTCGAACTAATGAAACACTAAGAAATGCACGAAATGCTCCAGATTTTCATATAGATCTGCTTCGTCTGAGACAGAACTGGCGTTTAAAGAAAGTGTCCAATTCCATTATTGGTGATTTAAGTTACAGAACTGCTGGATCTAAGTATAGCCAAACTGGTGTTTTTGAGGTAAAGCAATAACAAGTAGTTGCACAAATAATTCTTGTACGTAGTAATGATAACACTCATTGTAATTAAATCAAGATTTTGACCTTTAGACAGTGTCCATCAGCTTTACTATTTATAAATTACATACCTAGGCATATATTTATATATTTTACATCTTCATGTAGGTAAGCAAAGCTCCCGAAGATGCCATACAAAGCAGTATTACTCCAGGTACTGCACCACTAGCTGGAGCTCAGGTCCCTCCTCCTTCTGCACTGAGAGTCACCGTGCCTACTGAATTACAAGGAGTGGCATTTATATCTGTCGTCTGTCAAAAAGGTTAGAGCACTTGTAAACCATACTCAATCTACAAAATGTTTCCATAGCATCATGGAATCCTTAAAAAAATAATAACAAAGTTTTGGGCTCGCCTATATATTACATACTTTCTTGTAGACTTCACAGCTAGTTAGTTATTTATATAAGTTACAACATAGTATATGTACATAAGGTGATCTACTTAATTGAGCATGAACCATTACCATGGCAGTTTAAACTTATGTCATGAGGTGTTGAATACACAGGGATTGGAGCTTGATCTCTCCCATGTGAAAGACCGGCACTCCCAACTGATGTGTACTCATTTATCAGTTACTGTACAATCACATTACTATTTTTTAATTCTAGATCAAGAAGAAGTGTTAAATTCTCAAATAACAGCGAGCTCCTTAGGTATAGCGGCTGCCGGAGCAGCAGGCTCTCCCAACACAGAGCTTCACTGGCAACCCCGTCTCGAGGCTGCTCAAAATGTCTTATTCTGCAAGGAGTTATTCCAAAGACTGGCATCTGAAGCTGTACAACTCAATGCTCCAATACCACACATGGTAGTGGGGAATCAAATCATAGCCACAGTAAGTAATACGCATATAGTGTGACTTGGTTTCAGACAACTTGTTTGTAAAACCTAATCAAAAATAAATTTACGTGGGTACTAGTTGAAATTCAATAAGTTTTTCTATAAAATTAAGTTATGTTCTCTGCAGGTGCTTCCTGGCATTCAACTCATTATTGGCCTTTGTCATTCAAATGGACAAAACAATATCAACACAGACACCAAACCACCAGAGGCACGCACCCCACAACAGAAATCAGATCATGATCACGTCTTGGAACATTCCCTCCACCAACTGCTAAGGCAGGCTCATCATGACAACACTCACCATCCCTTCCCACACCCAGCCAGTGGACCACTCGGACCATCTAAGAGAAGGTGCTTAGCTGGTAAGAACACTTCAGGAAGTACATATTTAGTTCCATGACATCCTTCTTTAGTCTTTAATTTTTGTAAAATTTCACGTTTATGACACACACGGAATTTCTAAAATATAAAATCTCGTTAACTTCTGTTTCTCTCATAGGACCCTTGGCCTCTGATCGATATGAGTTATTAGAGATGAGCAAACAGCAAACATTATTGGAACAGATAATTGAACAAGCTCAACATTTCTTCATGCGTAAAAGAACTGAATATGTATTGGACACAATAGCCAGAGAGGTATGTACTATATCATTATTTATTTATTAATACGTTTTGGAAATCCATCCGTAAAGACTGATTTGTGCATTTACAAAACAAAATTAAATTGAATGCATACAATATTACAATAAAGGAGAATGCTCATAAAAAACCCAGGCCCGGCGCAAACGAAATGTAACTCAAATGATAGATAAAAATGAATGATTAAATACTGCATAAGAGGAATCATCGAAATCGATGGCTAAATATGTAAAATACCTATTCGAAATTCAGGAGACACAGATGTTGTATAAATTCAGGAGTGCATATGTTGCAACGAAGTTTTAAAAATCGTTATTTCTTGGTTCCATCCAGTGGTGGGGGACCATGGCTGATGAAGAAGATGGGCTACCTTGTACTTATCATATTATACGCTTTGAAACCGGAATTGTAACTGTTTAATGCTCTTTTTACTAATGCGTTCGTGTGACCCCTGTAAACTTCGAATAGGTATTTTACACATTAGGTCATTGATTTCGATGATGCCCCCTATGCAGTATTTAATTACTTATTTTTACCTATCGTTTGAGGTACATTTCGTTTGCGCTGGGCCTGTGTTTTTTTTCCATACTAAATGAGCATTCTCCTTTGATAATAAGATTGACAATAAATAATATCCGATATATATGATTGATAAATCATCACATGTGTAGGATTACTGTCACATGTTGTTAATTCATTTAACAGAATACAGTATCATTCCCATTTATAAATGTGATTTTGTTTTCTCAGGTAAAGGATCCACTGATAGTCTCCCACTGGAATGCTGTTAACAGCCCCACACAGTCTTGTGTTAAGATTAACATCATGACATATGGGTAAGTCTTAAAGTTTAACATAATTCTGCCAACCTTTATGTATTGTTTTTTTTTTTTTTTATCGAAATGGGTATTCTAACCTTGTATATCCACCTATTTCAATCATAAAGTCTTGAGTTTCCATATGCAGCCCCTACTTTTGAAGTCCTGTACTCCGCAACCTTTTCTCACTTACGACACACCAAAGTTCTTCCTAAAATTCCGCAGCGCACACAAAAGCTAAAATATATAGATATTAAATCATGATACATAGGTTGTCATCAGGAAATTTTTATAAGAAATGGGTGAATTGTATAAACTATACTTTATGAAAAATAATTTGTCATTATGAAAACATAATGGCAAAATGCAAATACATTGCGTTTGACCCCGGCACACCTGTATCTGACTCGGGGCACTGCTCCATTCTGCAAATGTATTCGAAATTAATAGGCCATACTACTCGTTTTTTTATGATTATCTCAGTTTCAACGTTTTGGTTTATGCGCAGTCCTTGCCTAGGATGACAGAATCGATGTTCCAAAGTTCTTCCAATTTGCAGTATCACTATTTTGATAAAGTCACAGCTAAGATCAGACGAGGAAAGTCAACACTAATCAACAAAGCTAGTATAATCTCCAGTCCTATGGACAAAAAATGTCATGGGACTGCCAACCCCAAATCTTGTCATCAATCAGATTACTAACTTGGACAGTTTCGTACTTTCAGTGAGTTAATGTGTCCCATGTATTCATCATTTCTGTTTGCCAAGTTTTTTTTTTTAATAAAGTATCTGGGCTCCCTTACACAAACCCAAATACTTTCCTGCACTAGGCTAAAAGCCTGTATCGAAAAGTGTGGAATACATCGCTAGCGCCGGGGGAACCTGGCACCTCCCACTTGAGAGACTGCCGCCTCAACCAACTGCGCCAACCATGTACTCTGTTCACTCACATAACTTGCAGTAAGGGCTGAAAAGTGTAGTGGAATATGCACCCACTCATATTTCCAGTTATGACAATGTTCCTGTACTTCAAATCATTGCGATGTCTAAATTTTGCAAGTATTTAATTCAATTATCTACTTTTCGACTCAAGACACATATATATCCCTTTATTTAACCATCTCATTCATGGAGATGCCCAGCCAGGAGTTAACCAGGCACCAATAAAATTGTAACAGGCGATACTGTCTTCCTCATCATCACATTATGTTTATACTGGAGAAAGTGTAGTACAATCCTGGTTTTGACAAGGATTAAAAAACAATAATAATAAAACACCTTTTACAATTTATAAGTACCTGGTTAATATGATTAATGCGGCATAAATTTTACTGGAGGCGGGGATATGAATAAAAAAATTTTTTTTTTCAAAGCCAACTTTTATTTTTGCATAAAAGGTAAAAAATAAATGAATATAGCTGAGAATAAACCAAATAAATTAATTAACCCATTATTTGAATTATTATACCTACATACGAGGGTGGGTCAATAAGTCCTTAGAAAAGCCGACAGGTGGCGCGACTAGTACTGTAAGCGGTTTGTTTTCATGCAGCGGCACTACCGATTCAGTATGCTGCGAAGTTTCAATCAGATTGGTCGTGTTGTTGTGTGTTTCTCGTACATTTGTTTGTTTACAAATTTGCTTGTTTACAAAAATGGAGAAAATTGAGTTTAGAGCTGTTATTAAACATTTTAATATAAAAGGGTTAACAGCAAAGGAAATAAAAAATGAGTTGGATTTAGTTCATGGCACATCTGCTCCTTCACTTGCAACTATTTATAACTGGTTAAATGAATTTAAACGTGGTCGTACATCAACAAAGGATGAACCACGCTCAGGACGTCCTGTAGAGGTGACTACACCAGAAATGATCAATAAAATCCACGATATGGTGTTAAGTGACCGAAGATTAAAGTTGAGTGAGATAATTGAGGTTACAGGGATCTCAAAAGGTAGCGTCATTTCTATTTTACATGACAAATTGGGCATGAAAAAAATTTCTGCAAGATGGGTGCCGCGTTTGCTCACAGTCGACAATAAACGCAATAGGGTGGTGGCCTCTAAAGCCCTGTTGTCGCTCATGCAACGCAATCCGGATGAATTTTTTCGTCGCTTTGTGACTGTAGATGAAACATGGATACACCACTATACTCCCGAGACGAAAGAACAGTCAAAGCAGTGGATTGCGAAAGGCGAACCATGTCCAAAGAAGGCGAAAACCGTAAAATCAGCTGGTAAGGTTATGGCTACTGTATTTTGGGATGCACGTGGAATTATTTTCGTTGACTATTTGGAAAAAGGAAAAACAATAACAGGGGATTATTATGCATCTTTATTGGACCAGCTAAAAAACAAAATTGAAGAAAAACGGCCTCATTTAAACAGGAAAAAAATCCTCTTTCATCAGGACAATGCCCGTGTTCACACATGTTTACGATCAATGGCTAAAATTGAAGAATTGAAGTTCGAATTGGTCGACCACCCACCGTATTCGCCAGATTTAGCCCCCAGTGACTTTTTCCTTTTCCCAAACTTAAAAAAATGGCTAAGTGGACAACGTTTTTTTTCAAATGAAGAAGTCATCGATCGGACAAATGCTTATTTTGAGGACCTTCCGAAAACTTATTTTTCTGACGGTTTAAAAAAAATTGAGAAACGTCTAACCAAGTGTATTGAGCTCCAAGGAGATTATGTTGAGAAATAAAAAAAAAATACAAAAATAAAAACTGTTTTCATGCTTTTTTCTAAGGACTTATTGACCCACCCTCGTATTGTAGGTCTTAGAACACGATTTTTGTACATGATGGAAACACATTACAATTTTTCCTCAGCAGAAGGGAGAGGTTGATCTACATTCACAAAGCAGCATTATGTGAACTCATATCCGTCTTCCTCCCCAAGGGAGGTCACATATAATACTTTTTTTTTTAAAAAACTATCTGGGCTCGCATACTACACAAACCCAAATACTTTCCTGCACACCTTGCACTAGGCTAAAGGCCTGTTTCGCAACGTGTGGAATAAATCGCTAGCGCCAGGGTTTAAACCTGGCACCTCCCACTTGAGAGACTGCCGCTTCAACCAACCATGTACTTAATTTTGTACATTACATATATTACCTCTCGTTTCATGTAATTGACCCATCGTACATTACCTCTAAAAATACATTCCAAGGATGGGTTTATAGCAAATTGGCAATCCCTGCAAAGTTATCCTAGTTAAATGTAACTGAAATTAAAATCAAGTTTAATAATATGTGTCCACTACACTTTTTATGCTTTGAGCTGATCATCAAACCATAACATGTGTAGGTCTGAATAAAACGACACGTCCCGGAGAGGTTGTCGATTCGTAGAACACCACTGTAAGCTTGAACTAGGCGAAAATGGCATCTTTCGATTCTGCGAAGGGAAGCAGAAACTCGTCAGCACATAACAGGCTGTGATGCTAAAAGATAAACGAGAGCAAGGACTTTGGGCAGGCAAGAGATAAATGTCGACTAATCCCCCATTAGGTCTGGGGGCTCTAGCTGGCTGGTCTACAGGCAGAGCGAGGGGAGTACAATAGATAATACATCTTATATGCCGTGATATACATTACACCCCAAAATCTAACATACTTCGTAGCCTCGAGACACATATAGTTTTCTTCAACAGTTCTGTGAAAACTAAACTGTGTTAACCAACACACATACCTTGATTTTAACCCATCAATGTTGCAATTCTACTACCACATTTCAATAACTGCATATTACACAAATCATTTATTTATTCATCAGCACATCGAAGCTTACTTGTAATATTATGTAGGTATGTCCAAAGAATGGATGATGACTACAAAGACCTATATAGGTGAAATAGGTGTGCAAAGTGTGACTGTCCGAGACCGGCCTGGTAAAAGAAATTCGAGTGTATGACAAATTGCATGAATGTGATGGAAGCAAGGAGTGTGTAAAATGTACTGGGACTCCAGTAGTGCAAGTAAAATAAAAGAATATTTGTACCCAGAACTGTTGATACCATGTAGGGCAAGCTGACTGCCAATAATTGGCCAATTATTAGCAAAGTGCTATGAGCTGCTCCACCTTCCGGGCATGTAGTAGAAATCAACGGAAAACCAACCAACCCAATTCTTCACTCCTCATAAAAAAATACCTAAAATTCATGAATGAGTAAACAATCGACCAATACTGCTTCCAGATATGATGCAGTGTGCCGCACCTCCCTAGTTGTTCATGTCGGAGAGAAAACACTAAAATGTATTTGTCGAGACGGTAGAGTGATGCACATGTCCTACGAACCACAAGAGTTACGGGATCTCATTTATTGTCAGGTGAGACATTATAAGTAGTTTGTATTGCAGGTACTCTAAAAAGAAAGGAGACACGGACAACCCAACCCCCATGTTGAGTAACACTCCACTAGTCACAATCCAATGACTATTGCCGCTTTTGATTCCCACATTGCATGTTACAATAGCTACATATATTTTCTGCGTATGTGGAGAAGACACAATACACGTTGATTCTAAACATGTGTTCCCATTGAAAATATTTATCCACAGTATTGTCAAACCTTGTTAATTCTCAGATTCACCAACACCAAATGGTCGCAGTTCAGGCAGTTGGGCGATGTATGGGCTGGCAGTTCCTGGCGGGAAGTTCTCATCTAGGCTCTGGTCCAGTTGAACCGTTGGGCAATGCCTCATCTTGTCTTCTTGCATCGCCAAATGGTAAATATTCCTTGCTTACAATACCAGTCACATATATTTAAAACTTGTCAATTTGGTGTGAACTCTTTTCACATTCAGGAAAATGTTCATCACTGTTGGTAAATTTGTTAAGCGATGACACGCACCAAATGGACATGTTTCAGGTGATAGAATGATATCAGTACGGTGTGAACCTTCAAGTGGAATACAAGTGTCTATAGCTCAATCTCCCCGGAAGGATTTCTTTGTTGGGCAGCTTGTACAAGAACGCAAATGGGAACATCTTGCTGGATCATTCAGAGAAGTGAGATTTGATAAAATGGAAGGAAAGAATTTCCTCAACAAGATGGAATTACTTATGGCGAGTCTTAGCAGCAATTCATAATTTAACAATTTGTTAATGTAAGGAGAGGCTCTGTAACCTATCTATAATAATAAATATAATATTGGTCTTGAATATACCTTGTTTGATTTAATATGCATGGTGTTTGGTATAAATCAAGATACACTTCTACCTAAACTCTGTTGTATTTATGGGCACCAAGGAGGACTTCGAAAGCATTCAAGATTTGGAGTACTGTTAGCAGGTTCACTTTTGTCAGATTTGTAGCCACTACTAATAATATCAATTCAACATAAGTCAATCAAGGTGATGTAATAAAAATGTAATCAGATTTGTCTTCTTTTTTTTTACTATGTTTAGTGTTTTAATATTATCGAATAATTATAATGAAGGTCTTAAAAATAATAATGAAGATCTGTTTATCAATATAAACATATTACGATGTGGCTTGTCAAATATCCTATGAGTGAAGATGTCAACGTAGAAACAGATGGCAGATTGTATTCGTAGCGTAGATGGTCGATGTCTGACTGTGAACATTGTAATAAAACATAACTTGTAGCGAGTAATCAATATATCCATACAATCAATCTAGAGTAACATGAATATGCGAGGAGTTATACTACATGTAGTTGTCAGTTATGTTTCAATGCGAGGAGAATATGGCAGAAGTAAATCGAAGCATGTAATGTAGATATAGATCATTTAGTAGTACCTTTCATATTGTGCGATGCGAAGTAAAGAAGAAACAATAGGCAGTCTTAATAACGCTCGGAGTTGTCTGGTCATGAATAATCACCCCCGGTGTAAGCTTCAGATTCACCATAGCTAGAAATTTATTTCATATTTCCAATACCCACATAAACAGATAAGACTAGATATTGGACAAGGGACAGATAGTCTGCGCATGGGCCACAAGATGTTCAGGTGATATGTATTAATAACAAATATAGACATAATAATAAGTGGGGCTTATATAAATATGGAGTGAATGAGATTAGTACCTTCCTCTAGCTACAGGTGATCTGGAGCGATATCTCGCTCCACCCCCTCCGCTGGCGTAACCCCCGCCGCCGTTACCACTGTAGGAGTCCCTAGCGCCGTAGATCTCCCTCATTCCTCCGTCACGGCTCCGGCCCCCTCCATACGAGTCCCTCTCGAATCCCCCGCGTCCCCTGCCTCCACCCCCACGCCCCCCTCTATAACCTCCACCACCACCCCCGCTCCTGCCTCCATCAAAACCTCCACGGAAGCCACCTCTGAAGCCTCCCCTTCCTCCCCGAAAACCTCCACGCCCTCTGTTGTTTCTCCTACGGGAGATTTCCACTCTCAATTTTGATCCCAAGAATTCTGTACCATTGAGGCAATCACAAGCTTGCTCAGCCTCATCCAAATTCTCGAACTCGACGAACGCAAATCCGGGGGGATTAAACGCAACCCAGACAGACGTTAGTTTGCCATATTTGTCAAATTCTTTTTCTAAGTCCTCCTTCTTGATGCTTTCGGAGAGCCCTCCTACGTAGACACGGGTACCCTGGGTATCGCTACTCATCGTGTGGCGACTCGAAGATACTGTGGAGAGAAAATATGCTCGGAGAATTGTTGCATATATTACATTATATACATGAACATTAATTACAATACCATACAAAAAAATTCATGACAAAAACCTAGGAGTAAAATGGCGGCTAATCGATACGAAATGTGCGCATCAAATCAATACTTTACTTTCCCAATCCCTACAACAACGACTTAGTAATCTGAAAAAATAAATGTCGAAATCTACTCCAAATGATTGTAACAAACAAAACAACTGATAACAAAAGAGAAAAGTTCATGTGAATGGAGTACAATTTTAGCACTCGGAGACGCCATCTTAAAATGACGCAAATAATTTTCTATTTCCATTAAATTGCATTATCGGTATTCCAATCAAAAGACGCCAAAACAAATGACACTTAATTTACTTCAATATTTTACCGTATATTCCTCAGCTGACACAAAAAAACCGCACAGAATTTGCAAATCACTAACAAGTTTTCCACGAACGAACCACCCCGTTCAGCTAGCGCGGCAAAATAGGCCGGTTGGTGACGTTGGGGGCTGCGGGGGGAACATTAAGTACGTCAATATTGTTCAACTGTGCCTCTGTACCAGCTTAAATTCGAAACTCATAGGTAAAAAAATAGGATACAATTTAGTATAGAAAATCACTTTCGTACATTGTAACCTTCCCTTTTGATCTGAACATTTAATTTACCTACTAGCGTCCGTAGTGTTTTAATTTTTATATACCACCTGCAAAAGGAAATAGCGGAATACATTTCCGTTTCTGTTTAATGTTACCATTAATTAAAAATTGTTTCAAGAATATGGCATAAGGTACTATATTTATAAGTTCATGGCATAGTTCATGGGTATATGTATAGGTAAGAAGAAGAAGAATGAAGAAGCCAGGGAAGTGTTGGTATGATAGGAACCAGCGACATAATATATTAAGTGTAGGAACCAAAGAGATAACAAGATAAGAGATATATTATGTCGCTGGTAGAAACATTGAACTCCATATAATATTAACTCTCCTAACATTCAGGTTACCTCGCCTTTTTTACATAAAATATTGATATGCACCAACACACACAGGATAAAAGTTTTGATCCTAAAAAGTACCTAGGTAGGTATGTGTGGGCGAATTGCCAATTGAAAATGTGCAAATATTTCTACATCCTTTCCTCTTCCTATTCTATCTAGCATATTATGTAGTGTATAAAGTGAAGAACTCATTGATTATTATTTACATAGGTATATTGTTTGTGTGTGAAAAGTTAAAAGTGGTGTTTTCGCGGGAATTCAAAACTTTAAATTTTAAAGTCGAAACGTATCGAAAAAAAAAATGTTAGGTTTCTAATGTTTCTAATGACTATACCACTACTATACTCGTATTTGTGATTCTGAATAATAAAAAAATGTACAAGTACCCTATTATGTACCTAGGTATTTTTTTAATTTTTATTAGGTATTTATTATTTTTTTAAAGCGTTTATGCACGTTGATGTTGTTCACTTTTTAATATGATCATTTTAACTTCTAGCAACATTGATAGCTGTTTCCGGTTAGTGTATATTTGTGGGATATTTAAAAACATTCTCAATGTGAAGATTTTAGCTGTCCGTTTAAACTTCGGATTATACATAATTTTCAGCGATTTTCAATCCATGAAGTCAAAAGCCCAAGTCTACATGAGTTGCTGATTACCCCGCATCTAATAAAATTCTATTATGGTGCGGATGATGGATAGAAAGGAAAAGGACTGGGAAATCATTCGATTTCCTCTAAGAAACAAAATTTAAGCAAGAATCTACGAATGGCAAGTTTAAACTTTTGTAAACTTTTCAGAATACGAGTAGGTCCATATTGTTCAAAGTTTTTCAAAGTAAAATAACGGAAACTATTCATTTTAAATTTTATGCATAGGTATGCACGACTATGTGTAGTACTTTCATCTTTCACATTCGCATGTTGTAATTTTAAAGATCTTTACCATTTTGCTTGTGGGTGATACTTGATTTGCAAAAATTGTATTTTTTTAATGCAACGGTTTCTAAAATAAATAAAAATAATTAAGTAGTAGCCATGCATGCGTACTTCATAGTTCAGTCTACTAATAGGTATATCAAAGCAGTGGAAACAATATCGCATCGAAGTAATAACACATAATGTACACACAAGTAGATGCAATGCAATAGCCCAGCAAACATAAAAGGTTGTAATTTGGAGTTAATTACCTTTATTATGTCACTGATACTTTGGTAACCTCACCTAAATCGGAAATAAAAACCTTGATTTGATGTTCATTTTAACCAAAATGGGGAACGGAAGCACGTGCCTATGACGTCTAAATGGAGGTAATCTAAGAAACTCTAACCAGACATTTTACAACCAATTTGGTCGCTATAACCAGTTTGACCTAAACTTCACGTATACTTTACCAATTAATCGACCTGTTTAAAATTTTATGACCTAATGCGCGCGTGCGCGGATTATAGAACATATAACCAATTCTTTATTTTATTATTTAGCACACGCATCCATTTACGTTACAATACTTGTACAATGGCGATTATAATATTCATCAAACTGCATAAGCACTTTTTTTATCACTGATTTTACGCGCATATATAACAAAAATGACGTGCGGTGCAAATCTAATCGTATATTATGATGATTGGAGATCGAAAAATACTAACGGGCCCTAAAAATATTGAGAAATAAGGAAATACAATAATAATCGAATTATTTTTATATGTCTTAAAAATTCTTAAAATTGAATTTTAAGCATGCAAAATTGTTAGAAACATTGATTTATAATGTTTGCTCACCTTACTTTTGATAATTGAGCATTAATAAGGGCATAAATAGTAATCATAACATGTCAATTCATTCCGCCAAGCTAAAACGTCAGAATGAAAAAAATGGCGTCCACTCTTAGAAAGAGATATGACTTCTATAACGTCAAATAAGTCATGAAAACCAGTAATTCTCGGCTATCAAGAATCTTTTTCCTACTTTAGTGATAGAATCTACAAAGTTACCGACCATGATGTCTAATGTAGGTCATCCAAGGTTACCACTGTCAGATAATCGAGCGTCACGTGATATCTAGTGATGTGTTAAGCCGCGTTTTATAATAACCATAGCAAAAATTTCTCAAAAAACATAAAATCCAGTAGAACAGTTCAGTGGCGCACCTAGGGTAGCCGGCGCCCGAGGCAAACTATTTAATTCCCCCCCCCCTTTTAATAATACACACCACGATTATACAAATCAAAATAATTATTAACGAAAATTATTTAAATTTTCACATTTACAAGGGCGAGCTGATGATTAAAATAAAGTCATCGGCTCGCCCTAGTGAATAAAATACTGAAATAATTCTATTTTCTCACTTAATTTAGATTATCAGCTCGCCCTAGTAAATGTTCACAAAAAAATAGTAAATTTATATTAATTTCGATTATTAGCTCACCCTAGTGAACATTTACCTGAAATATTTTAATTAAAACACTTAATTTTTATCATCAGTGCGCCCCAGTGAACATTTAATTTAAATATTTAAATTTACTTATTTAATTTAGATCATCAGCTAGCCCTGGTGAGTGTTTACAAAAAATGTGAAATTTTAATTAAATTCAATTATAAACTCGCCCTAGTGAAAATTTAACTAAAATATTTAAATTTTCTCACTTAATTTAGATCACCAGCTCGCCCTGGTGAATATTTAAAAAATATTAAAATTTAATTAATTTCGATTAACAGCTCCCCCTAGTGACCATTTTCACCTGAAATATTTAAATTTAAACACTTAATCATCAGCTCGCCCTAGTAAACATTAACCTAAATATTTAAATTTTAATCATCAGCTCGCCCTAGTAGACATTAACCTAAATAAATAAATTTTAATCATCAGCTCGCCCTAGTAGACATTAACCTAAATATTTATATTTACCTACTTGATTTTGTGTCTTCGATAATTGAAATTAAGGAATTGAAATTTCACATTTTTTGTAAACATTCACTAGGGCTAGCTGATGATCTAAATTAAATGAGTAAATTTAAATATTTCAATATTTTCACTAGGGCGAACTGATGATTAAAATTAAGTGTTTTAATTTAAATATTTCAGGTAAATGTTCACTAGGACGAGCTGATGACATAAAATCAAGTAGGTTAATTTAAATATTCAGATTAATGTTCACTAAGGCGAGCTAATAATCGAAATTAATAAAAAAATAATGTTTTTGTGAACATTTACTAGGGCGAGCTGATGATCTAAATTAAGTGAGAAAATATAATTATTTTCGTAAATTATTCACTAGGGCGAGCCGATGATCGAAATTAGGTGAGTAAACTACATATTACATATTTAAGGGCACCACCACTATATACAAATATAAATAAGTAGGTGTGTTGTGAATCATGTGCACTTGCGCACCTGTCGCTGGTTACCGCTCATCGTGGTGAATATCGTGATCGTACGGTATGAATCCACATACTATTAAGATTTGCCCATCTCTATTGTCCGCTCACACCAACATTATACGGTAGGTATGTATCATATTTCATCATGGCGTCACAATTATAAAAAGAAACTCCATATTCGCCAAAATATCCTGTGCTACCAAAATACTTCCAAAATATAACTAGAATTGGAACACTTATGTGAAACTATAACCTCTAGGTTAAATTTAGAAGCAAATCCTACCATAAAGACATAATAATATTATTGTCCATAACCTATTGGTGTTCAAAATGACCAATAAGTCATACCTAACCTACAAAACACAACAGATACCGAGAACGCAATCAGCTGATCATTGGCCGCCATTTTGTGGAACTTGTTGGTCGAAATTTTGTCTCAAATGAAGTAAAACAAACTTCAATAAGGGTCATAAATTAGACTAGTAAGTTTTTTTTCCAATAGGTTGATTATATGGTTATAATTTCGACGCAGAAACGATTATTTCAACCTATTAGTAGGAATAGCTCAGTGGTTATTAAGAGAGGTAAATACCACGTCTTTTTAGAACTTTTATTCTACCTAGTGGCTATTTGTTCTTTATGGTTGGGAAATAAGTAAAAACGATGTCCTTTTTTCTTTCTATTCACCATAAGAGTCAAAACTTCTGAAAAGTTTAAAATGTCAGATAATATTACGAAATTTTACACCAAAATAAGTAAATCTGCTATTAGACCAGAATTATTGACTTCGCAATGTTTGCTGGGAGGTAGGTATGTGAGCAAGTAATATAGCAACTAGTTATAGTGTAGGTATTATATAGAGACAGTGTAGCGTTAGAGTTTACCTGAGGCAGGTAGCTGGCTGGCATAGTGTTGTCAGTACTCCGTAGTGTAGAGTCGCGTAGCGGAGTGCTAGTGGGGGAGTAGAGGATTTCGAAATGATTTTACCTGAGTTTATAACAGGTCACGTGATATTATATCTTGACTAGCCGTTGACCGCACCTACCATATTTTTCTATAATTTCGGTTATACAATTATCATACTTTTATTAAGTTACGTCCAATTTCCTATGAATGATTATTGTAGTAAGTGAACATTACAGTGCATTCCATTAATATATTCCAGTGTTCTTGTTGGTAATAAATAACGAAGTAAGATTATAATCCCTTTGTTTAGAAAATATTTGTTTGGTTTTTTGTGAGTGCATTCTTATAAGTTTACTCTTGGATACAAATAAGACAATATGATTTTGTTTAGTTCGGAAAAATAATAACAATTAAAATTGAATATGAAAATGGAAATGAATGTAATTAATAGATGTTGCGATAGAACAAGACGGTTAAAAAACAATTGCCAATACAGCGATACAAAACATAAGTGGCGGACTATCAAAGTGAACAAATATTTTTTAGTATTTTTAATTATTGAACTTTTAGTCAATAGAGTTATTAGCGAATTCGTAGATCGTCCAGTTACACAAAGTTACGTCTCGGATAGTTACATAGTTACAAGATCCGATGTGACAGAATTACCTGGAGGTACCATCACAGATGGACAGATTGTATGGAAGAGGAACAAAAGCCCTTATCTTATTAGAGAGGATCTCATTATTGAAAAAGATGGAGAGCTGGTCATCGAACCTGGAGTCGAAGTTAGATTCGGACCTATGATAGGAATAACTGTCCGAGGAAAGATCACAGCATTGGTAAGTTATATTCGGATTATTATAGTTTATTACAGGTACCTACCATTATCTTAACCCTTTGAAACTTTGAAGGTTTCATTGAACTCTATCTATACAGGAATAATACCTGTTATGTTATGTTTATCTTATAGCGTTCATATCTACCGAACGTTATGTATGTACAGTAGATACACCGTGCAGGATGCAGGAATAGTTAATAGTGTGTATCTATCTTATCCTTTCATTTATTCATCAGAGGATACCTACTACAATATGATGATTAAGAAATAGTTCAACTTCACCTCTTGATACAAAATACCTTTGTAGGTAATCTTATACGTACCTATGTACCTGTATACCTACCTAGTTATATATCGCAAAATCAAGAAATTCATCTAAGCTTTTCTTATCATAAATTTCCACCTGAATATTGACCATGTAGTAAAAGAACGGTTTCCCGCATACCTACCAAGTGTTTTATCGATTTCACCTGTTTTTACTACAGGTGGTATAAAAATACACAGACGCACCATCACATTAGGAAATGTGTATCATACAATGTAAACATTACAAAAGGTTAGACTATATCGCATACTCATTTAGCACCTGTAATCAACAGAGTAGATAAGATAATACACAATTACACACCAACCTGTAGATAAAGATAATTCAAACTCGAGCCTTATCACTGGTTACAATTAATCAATAAATTAAACATGTGAGTACTGAATAGGTAATACTGTAATACTCTACTATACCATACTGTAAACTTTAGATACCTACAAATTAAATGTAGGTAACCTATAATACGTACAATGATGCAAAATGTGTACTTGTAGGTATTTAAAAAATGTTTTAATTTAAGTTTAAGGCCATATGCCATCATACCTACTGCTTGAGTACAAAAGAAAGGTGTACAGAAAATATCATAAAGGTAAAGGGGCAAGGTTTGCAGAAAGAATAATTGGTAGATATACTTACGAAAAAAAGATATGTGCAGTGAATTGGGCAATTTGCCCAAAAGCACGAGGCTGCTTAGTTCTTATACATGAATTAGAAATGATAAACGCTAGATTTTTCTTCTGAATACATAAGATAGAATTAACATTTTAGTAATATGTACTTATACCAACATGATACTATATGGTTTTTAAGTGTTTATTGAATTTGAGTTGACTGTGTTTATAAGAAGCTGGGATAAGTAGCCATAAGTACGAGAAGTGTATGGATGTGATGGAGTTACATTGTGTCAAATATTATAATGGCTAAACCCTAAACATTATAATATCTCTAAAGACATGAATATCTTTCATGAATATAATTCACAGATTATCATGAATAATAATATATTATACAATCTCTACTGAGAAGTTTTCTATAATACTCGTAATTATAATACGTATCTTATAACTTATAACATAACGCTGCAATAATTAACCGAGTACCTAGTGCAGTGAGTGAAACATACCTAGTTAATATTTTAAAATATAATATACTCGTGCATATAATGCGAGCGTAAGATTGTCAGATAAAACTCATTAGTTGCAAGCATCAATTCAACAGCAGAAAGTTATAAAACAGGTCAACTCTTTAAGAAGATCTTTCTAAAAACAAATATGTATTAGTCTTTTACACTCAGTGGCGTATATAAGGGGGGGGGCCGAGGGGGCCCGGCCCCCCCCCGAAATGTTGGACAATTCTTTAAAAAACGTTACTATAAAACATGAAAGTTATTCAAGTTTACATTATTCAAAAAAATTTCGCCTGCGGCGCTATTTTTCTTTGTATTTTCTGCACAAAATGTTGATACCAACCAAAAACACGACCTTTTTCACTTACATTCACGAAAAAAATTTACCTGCGGCGCTATTATAATTTTTATATTGTACAAATATTAGATCGGGCCCCCCCCGAAATGAAATCCTATATACGCCACTGTTTACACTGATACGATGCAATAAACTAAACCTTCTATAGCAACATCGATAATAAATTTAGTACATCACCAATCATCATAATAATAATATATAATAACTAGCTGTATTACCCGTGCTTCGCTACGGAAAAATTGTGTGGATCCCCCCCCCCCCTTCGTGCCCCCTTAGTGTCCCCCTCCTCGTACCCCCTACCACAATAAGAACATTCCCGGGGCAAGCACAATAATTTTCCAAAGTTTCATCTCAATCGGATGAACGGTTTAGGTGTCTATAAAGGAGAAGGTGAAAAATGTTAGGTATATACCATAGGTACGAACTAAAATATTTATTATTGGGAATCATCACAATCTGTCATCTAAATTGTCTGAATTAATTAATACGTATCATCAAAATTTATATACCTACATTTTTTTCTGAAATTAACAAATTAACAAAATTACGAATATTATTTTACTTAAAAGTTTATATTTTGCAATTTAAATTTCGCGCCGTTGGTGTTCCAACGGGCGGGGTTAATAATATGTATTTCACAATCGATAAAACACACTATGCAATATATTATGTATGTAAAAACAGACTGATGACTGTGTGCCCACCTGTGTACATAAGTATAGACGTGTGTAGTACGGTAAAATATAGTATAGTCAGTCCAGCAAAATAACAACTACTACTTAATATTTGCGTTAAATATTCGCAAATGCCTTGCTATATGGAAACCAATACTGTGTGGTAGAAACTTCTGGAAATTGAGAACCTTCTGTGAAATTTTTTTGATGAGGGGATTCAAGGGTTGTGTGGAGCATGTGTGGTATGGTATGAAAGGGCGTTAGAAAAGAAATTCAAATCTTCAGAAAGTCATTTTTATGCGTCCTCAGACCATCGGGAGACACAGAGTGATCGAGAGAATCCAGTCACCACATACCACATTGTTTGGTGTCTCATAAAAGAGCTTCACAAGTAGAACTTGGCTAGACGGGCAATGCTGGGCAATACAGTTAGTACGGCTTATGAAAAAAATACAATTAACGAAATTGCAAATATTTTTTTACTCAGAGTCCATGCTTCACTGAGCGCATAACAATACACTTATTTCACCACCTATAAAAACGTGTATATATTCACGTATACAGGAGAGTACTTATATCAACTAACAACTATAAAAGTACCCTTTTCATGCCCTTATCCTCAATTTTTGATTAAACAATGTAAGACGAATTTTTTTCATTTTAAAAGAAGTATGCAACTGTTTAACTACAGCTTTGTAGCTTCAGTGTTTACCGAGATACGTTACTATCAAAGCAAATTTAATCCCACGCCCTAACCCTTAAGGATTGACTCTTTTTCTGGACAGAATATCATATTTTGACCCTTTCTTAGGAATCCGTTTTTTGGAAATTCCTATAAAATTATTTTTTACCGTATTAAGAGGCATTTAAAAATCACCCCTTTTCTTTATGTCCTTTTTCATCCCTTTAAATAAAAATTAAAAAAAAAACGGCGAAACAGCCTATTACTAATTTTAATAGTAGAATCTATGTGCCAAATTTCAACTTCGTACAATGTCTGGTTTCCGAGATATTCGCATACTCTGAAAAACTTTCAACCCTATTTTTCACCCCCTTAGGGGCGGAATTTCCAAAAATCGCTTCTTAGTGGAAGCTTTTGTATTAAAACCTATCTGCCTTCAAAATTTCACTTCTCTAGGATTAGCCAATTCGGCTCTGCGTTGATGAGTGAGTATGTCAGTCAGTCATTCAGTCATTCATTCAGTCAGGCACTTTCGTTTATTATTAGAGATATGGACAATTTATTGGGCGCCGTTTTGTGGAGCAAATCCACCTCAAGGGCGCCTTTTTCAATTCAATATGATAACCTAAGTAATTACATATTCTATACTAGCCTAAACGATTTTTTGAACAGGTGAGTTTCAACCTGGTTCTTGAATTCAGCAGTGAATCATGTATATCTATAGGCTTAGTAGTTACGTAATATTGACTTCTATCAATAATATTGGCATCGTGTGTATACCAATCTGCAAAATTGCACGTAATAGACAATACGTGATTACCATCACCTATCACCGATGGATGCCTATAGGTAAGGTAGATAATATTGACAAAAGGTACATCTCTTATGGGCATCAGACATCAGTAGGTATATTGTTCAAGAAGATTTGTATGTTGAACCTAATATGGTGTAGGTATGTGTGATGATGCTTCTTAGTAAGAAGTTTTGTACATAGATTATGGAACAATCATAATGAACACGTTTGTAATTGCAATTATAAAGGTCAAAAGGTTCTCTCAATATAACATTACTGTTCTACCCAATCTAATTCAACACACCGTGCATTGTATAAGTTCTATATGTACCGTACCTGTGCTGGTGTATCAAAATATTCATACTTTATAATATTATGCAAAGTCCTTCAAGCGCGAGGAGATTGTTATTCTGAACAGATGTGTTTATTGTGTACGTGTACCAACTACTGAACTACCAATATGCATCAAGTAGGTAGTCCAGTAAATAATATTAAATATAATACACATGTACTACTTAGTTATACTAGGTTCACTGTAATAACCATTAGTAATAGATAATTGCACCTGAATCACTCCTGCAATGATAGTGACATATTAACAGCTCCCCATCATAATACTAATCTAATGTAAGAAATTAAACAATAATTATCCTTATTGACAAATTACTGTAGTATAGTGTCTATCATATCCATCACATACTACTAGCTATAATAAATATTTTTTTATATAACATGTGTGTACAGTAGTTAACTCTAAGTAAGTAAATATAATTCCACCATAGCATTTATATCTTAGGTATACTTTTGAGTGTCTGCACTTCTGCAGTAATACCTAAGTAATTCATATATAGGTAATTACAATTAATATCATTATCCAGCTGCCGTAGAGAAAGAAATTATATCTGTACGTTGGTAACATTCTTTATGTACGTCTGCAAAAGCTATACTTTCCACAATAACTTCATCAAGGGATAGTAGCAACCAAAGAAATTATATTGTAAAAAAATTACGAAGGAATTTGATTAATTATTGTACTTACTTATTTACATGCAAGCACTAAACTTTCAATATACTAAGTAATATCTACCTAACGGAATTAATTGCAAAATGAATTACACGTTTCGTTTATTTCAACCTATTTGTTTTATGAAAATATCTTTTTTGCTCACATGACAACAAATTTAGTGACCGTGACACCAGATTTCTCTAATGTGCACTGCTTACTTGAAATCTTTATCAATGCCACTCTTTATACCATCTACTTATAAGTAGATGGTGAAATGCTGTCGGTGTATTAAAGTAGGTATAAATACCTACTTTAATACACCGACAGCATTTCAAAAATAGTAGAAATTGATAGATTTAGCAAAATTTCCGTTGCTTTATTTACTTCCTTTATGAACAAATAAACAATTAAAACAGCGTATATTAAAATATACCTAGTAGGTACTTTCCATCATAAGATCTGAACAAAGGCATAGTTGCTTATTGTAGCGCTTTCCAATTTTTCTTTCCACCCAACGAAAATAAAATATAGCTAGTTGAGATTCGGTGACAGATCTGTGCAGTGAGTCGGAAACTAGATAATATTATAGGTCCTTCCTCCTAAACATATTTTTTATTTATTTCAACTTTAATTTTACATTGCTCCCACTACGACAGTGAAAACATTGTTTAGTCAAAATAAATTACGTATACTTATAGCAAGAGAAACAGCTTTCGACAAAATCTCAACAATTTGTCTTGACAGCATTGAACATATATTAGTAAATAGTAATACACCTACTTCTGAGAAGTTCGTGTACATAAATTATTAACATATCCATTTTGAATGACCTTATGTATGTCGTGATAATGTAATGTAGAATATAGTAGAAGTATGCCCTACCCAGGCGACATCTACCTAAGTCTAAACTAAACCTACCTAATGTTATCATTAAGTATTTAAAATAAAAGTGTCTATAGGAGAGTCACCACTATCTAATGTGTGACTCATTTGACGTAACAAACTGGTAAACACATATACACAATCATGATTCATAATATACAACCTAGAATAGTTTTATAATTATTATTCAACTCTATATAGTTGCATTGCAGTGCGATAATCACATAATTATACATACAGCTTAGTTATGTAGTTATGTTCTAAGTCTATCTGGATTGTCGATTCATAATATTATGTACCTTGTTTGACCACAACAATGATAAAATATTTGACGTCATAATGTACCTAGAGAGTTTCACTTTGTCCTTTTGTTAAATTTAGTTTCACACTATAATAATTAAAATAATTTCAACCTTTACAATATCTACATGGTATTTGCAATCTGCTTCCAGTGACATACATATTTTTTATAGTAGTCCATTCCATAATGAAAGATTGTATCTCTTGGATATGTCATTGTTTGTATGTAATGTGAAATATTACGTTGTCCCCTTGGGCCCTGGCGCCATTACGTTTTCAAAACACACAAATAACACTGATAATTATTCACAATAAAATGATACAGTAAAAAAATATAATATACTGATAGTGGACATTCAATAATTAAATAGGTAAAAAGGACGGATTGTTCTGAAATAAGGTTTCACCTACATATTTATTCGATTCATTTTCATAATTATAAACAATACATAGAAATCAAACATAATAACAAACTTTTACTCAGTTTTTCCCGCAAGAGTTTAAACTTAAAGAAATTCATGTGTATGTAGATAATGTAGCTGAGGTGTACCTGGTTCAAATAGGTTTCAGTGAAACTTTGTTTGAACATAATGACCCCATTAAACCACATGCGACATTGATCTTTTGTCGTGTTTTGTTTTGTCCAATCAATAAGTACATTTTTTACTTTGGTTTTACCTAGTTAGTTCAAACATGAGACCTGCTGTTCGAGTAGGTACCACCTTGTCTAATTATATATTATTGACTATTTTTCTAGAACAGAGAACTAAATGGTTCTCAGTAGTGACAGCAGACTTATGATATGATTGGAATGTTTTTGGAATGAATGGAGTGGAAAGGATTTCCTGTATACAGTAGTTAGTAATTACTATAGTTAACATAAGGTATAGGTACATTACACCGTTATCCGTCGAAAAGCTTATATTTTACTCTCGAATTAAGTTCACAAAATTATGTATTTACAAAATTATGGACATATACAATGCCGAATGAGTAAACCTTCGCTTTACATACCCACTTTCTTATTATCATGAAATAATATTTAGGTATGTATATATGCATTTCCTTAACACGTAATCATCTTCCTTCTCCTTCAAATCATCTCATTCATAGAAATATTCATTTCCGCTTTGATCCTCATTATTAAATATCTATTTAATTCACAATGCACCAGCGAACCTAAGGTAGGAATTTCATTCCAGGGGAATCCCTTCATCGATGGTCAATGGTCATCGTTCCTACCTGCTATACAAACCAATTCAAAGACAATAGCTTTGTGAAAAAAAACGACTGCGGCGCTGAATATTAATTAATCTTTTATACCGTGAATCTGAGTCATGTCTTCTACCATATCCAGATCAGCACAACTTCGCAATAATGTAATTAATCTGCTAAACAACTAGTAAAGGTTATTTGTTATTCATTATTATAATTATGTAGGTACCATACTCAATAAATCTGCAACAACAACTGCTAACTGCAATTTTATTGCCATGCGCTGTAACCTTCGGCTGTAACATATATATGGCACGTTGTAGTATTTAGATATTCTATTTTAGTGCATGGTTGCTGCATCCAACTGCATTTTTCCCCAAAAATATCGATTTTGTTATCTTCATATATTCTTTTGTGATGACAATTTAGAAACTGTAAAAAAATCACTTAATAAATGGACTATGGAGAATATTTCGATAGGTCTTATTGATTTGGACACAACCATTTGGGCTTGGGATACCTTAACTTACTACTTTACTTACCATTTGCCTTACTGTATTTTTATAAAGTCCCCATCTGATATAAATTATAAACAAATTACTTTTGACTCCGGAAACACACACACAGTGACAAAGGCTAACAGTTTGTTGTCTTCAATCCCCCAACTTATTAATTCATTATATTATTATGCATCAAACAAACCCTCTCGAGTCTCCAAAGAACTTAAATTCCTTTGTCCAATTGATTCTATTCACACAAATAACACACGTTCAGAATGTTTAATCTAAGATTGTATTATTATATTAGCTACCATACTTTTTATTATATGGATAAACTCTATAGATCTAGTATCACCAACATCGTCAGAACGGTAGATACCGAATGGTTATAGCACGGTTATTTTTACCATTACCATCTACTCCTTAGCCGGGTCAGTGGATCAAAGCACAATAATACTCGTATGTAGGTAGAGGCCTTCGCCGGAGGCTCGTATTCCTATAGCCAAACCCTCAGGGTATGTTTTATTCCTTTAATTTACTGAAAATATGTAACTTTAGTCACGTAACTATTTTACCACGCCAAATACCCACTAAAATCGTGGGATATTCTCCCAAAAGCCTGCAGTTAAAATTACGCAGTATTATATAAACAAAATATTATTTTGCCAACCGGTTTTTCGCGTAGGTTGAGTTGAGTTGAAATATTCACATGCCTTCATTATAATATTACGGATTACCTACCAACGGTTTTTTTTCGAAGCTAAATCTAGCCAAATAATCTTCATTTGTTAAAATGTGCAACTCGACGCAGACGTTTATTACGTCCTTTACGTAATTTTCTTATTGCTATTTACCTTTATTTTGTCTATTTAATTTTAATCAGTAGACAACATGGAAATGATACCTACTTTTTTATTAACCCATATTTAGGCAGTACCCAGTGGCGGATCCAGAATTTCATTTTGGGGGAGGGCTGAAGATTAAAAATTTTTTAACGTCATTTTCAACATATATACTACTGTAATCCATGGTTTGGGGGGGGGCTAGGGGGCTGAAGCTAAATCCGCTAGTGGCAGTACCTACATACCTACAAAGCATCTTGAGACACAGTATCGCAATATAAGTATATAATATCTTATAAAATGCAACCTAAATTTCCTGTCAACGTTTTGACGCTGCTTGCTGCATATTATATATTTATAGTGTATGTATATGCATAAATAAGAAATAATAAAATGTCTTCAGTGGATATTACGGAATTTCCTGGTATGATCGTCAAAAAAATCTACATACATCTTAATATAATGTATCTTTTATTCATTACATTACATAGTAAAGCTGTAAAACATTGTTGTTTTTATTTTTATGATCGTGTGAACTTACTGCATATTTCCTCATCCACTCAACTTTTCAGTAAGTATTATAATTTATAATATAACTCTGCTAACCTATTACAATATTTTTATAGACAGAGGTATGTGCAAACATTGTCAACGCTTTATTTTTTATAGAAAAAAAATCTAGTATTTCAGTCCATTTTTTTATACGTGGAGGCAAGACTTGCAAACATACCTCTCAGTATTGTCAGCCAGAAAAGTCTACATATTATCATTCATGATTGACATATAAACTCATCAGCCTAATACTGAGAAAAATTCACTTATCTTTTGGATTTACACTTTTCATAGGAATAGGCCCTGACTCCCTCCCCCCTCCCGCCCCCATTTTTTTATCTAATAAAGAGTACTCCATTTGGAATAAGTACTCCATTTGGAATAAGTACTGGGAATCAAATGAGATTTAACGTTTCATAGACAGGAAACTCTATTCTATTTTATCTAAAAGTGATTTGTTTGTTGTTTCGAGTGAGCGAACGACGCCGCCGCCCTCCGAGGGCTATCGCCCATAATAGTCCCCGGCCTACTCAGCCTTTTGACAAATCTGGTTAGGTGTTCTTGCAGATGTAAATATATTTACTACCTCCTTCTCTACCCTGAATTGATATATGTGTAGTCAGTATAGTGTCTAACGTACCTCGCTCTAATATTTAGTAAAATATCACAAGAGGCCTAAAAGTGAAAACTTAGTGCATTTTCTTTTCGATATTAAAATAATCTAATGGTATGTGTACGCATGTGACTATAATACAACACATCCTCTCTCTATTAAAATACAT
Source organism: Ceraclea dissimilis (assembly GCA_963576895.1). Taxonomy (NCBI): domain Eukaryota; kingdom Metazoa; phylum Arthropoda; class Insecta; order Trichoptera; family Leptoceridae; genus Ceraclea; species Ceraclea dissimilis. The sequence goes on from OY756364.1 coordinate 10,046,615, forward strand.
ACTAGTTACATCTAGAAGAATAAACGCATACCTACATGGTGTATAGAATTCTTACTCATGTATTAATTCAATGACTGTATGTTAATCAGATTCATTACACATTACCTACATAGACTCGTAGATAACTCAGGTACATGCGTGTGGAGTGTTTGTTTAGAACTTGTCATCGTAATATGCACTACTAATACATAGTAAGTACAGTAGGTACAGGCGCCTACCTACATCATAAGTATAATACACAAGCCCTCCCAATTGAATGAAATCGTGGACAGTCTCCTACCTCCGAAGTCATATATACAATTCTGCTGATGTCATTATAAAAATATCAATAGTAATTATGGCATGTGAGAAAGAGTAGATAGTGAAAGTGTAGATATACGTAAGTATAATAAGTACATATTTTTCAAAATCATATTATAGGTATTATAGTATTAGGTACCATGTGCGTGCATGTTACCTACCCCTACATATACTAATTGAGAATGCACATGTATACACAAGATATACCTATATACACATAGCACATAGCTAGCACATCAGACTTTTTTACATGCAGCAGGAAACTTTTGTACACATAAAATAATTTTACACATATTGTACTCTCTTTTTTCTTTCATTATTTCTAAACAAACACCCAGTTGGTGCGAATCACACTAGGGCTTCTGGTATTATACGCTACATTTCCTATTAGATATCTCGTGCATGAGTCTACTAGTAATTATTTATATCAATAGGTAATCTGAAGGTATGACCATAACTCGAAAGAGTTGCAATGCTAACAATCAAATACATTTTGTCGATTTTCATTTTGATGGTGCCATATAGTAAACTCGAAATTAGGAATTTAGAGGAAAACAATGATGATACGATACGAAAATACAAGTATTCAATCAGTCTCTATCATCTACACCTACGTGTTGCAAAAATATTTGTTCCTATATTGCTCATACTAATTATTCAATCAATTATACGATTTGATGACAATGATTTAATCTAACGACCATCAGTTATAAGCGCTGTTATATATTTAACTGTTATTTAGGTAGACAGTTGTTGGCTGTTGTAGATTAATGTCTGATGGTTGATTGTGCAATTAAATCCATTCAAGACGGCTGTTGCCAAAGGAAAATGCCGTGAAAACAATGGGAGGCAAACTGATGGAGGTACCTGTACAAAAGACATCAAGCAATACAATATGCAATATGCCTGCCTATGTAGGCACATTGATTGTGCATAAATAAGCGTTGTAAATTCTGCATAGTATTATTACTATGGACGAGGTAGACATAATATTATTGTAGGTATATTGTAATGCCACAGAGTAGATGCGTTCCACTTGATGTGACTTTCGGAGCGAACTTCCCGTTATCTGAATCATATCGAAGAACAAACTTCATGATTGTTATAAGTCGTGCCATACGATTTGAACTACGGGAATTATTGTAATAAACCATATCATTATATCTAATTCTTTATAATTTAGTCATTTCATTACTTGAATACTGACTGGTATTTTTTTATTTAGTAGGTTGTTGTCCAACCATATAGGTACTTACTTTATTTGAAAGCCCAGAAGGCAAATTTATAAAATGAATAAATGATAGGTAGGTACATTTAACTATATGCACATTCTTGCATCAGAGTTTTTGTTATTTTTTTGTCAAAATTCTGAGACAGTGGTAAATAAAATGTAATGTATTTACCACTTCGTGTATTTACAACTTTACTGTCGACAGCTGATTAACGCAAGAAATAGCACAAAGCAATCATTGAGTATTTTCGTAGTAAAAAAAACACAATTTTAACTTATTTTAACTGTTTAAGTATTTTTCTATCTCTCGCACACGTATTTTCGTAATATTTATTTACAATTAGGTATTTGTACTTACCTATTGTTAGTTTGCTGATTACCACGAGCAAAAAAGAGTGTTGATTGTCCTCTGCGTATTCATGGGAAAATATGCTTACGGTATGATGACATACCTACTACTTTCAGCGACTGAATTATCTATTAGGTACTGTCAAAATATTGTAGGATGATTAACTAGGCAGTAGAAATCTCTAATTATATTGTCATCATTCTGTCTTGATAATATGATACTTAGTACTTACACTTACTTACATGCTGACTTAGATCCACATAGATACTTTACAGTAAGATTAATTAATTGTATCAGGTAATTGTGACAGTTAACTAGGTATAAGACATGACAAGTATAGTAAATGCACTCACAGGAAGCAATAATAATCCTCTTTGTTGGTCGTCTCGTTCCTTCAGATGTTTTAATTCGTTACATTGCCATACTGACATATGGGCGACCCTTTAATTAACCTTGGCGTCATCGTCCTCTGACCACTCTGTCTATAGGTAACTGTATAACTACTACACTACTGAATTACGAATAGCACCTACGCAAACTTTGCAGCAACATCTATAGCGCCAGCCACAATAACAGGAGTCTATTATATACATTTTACATATTATGTAACGAGATATTATTAAAAAATACTAGACAAACGTACTGAATTCATGGTTATACATACGTACCCGTATAGTTTGCATGCGTATTTTGTATCACAAAATCAATTGTGTATTTATTAATTTGGTAAGATTCTGTATCTTTCTTCTCGAATGAGGAATGGAAAGTACTAGATTGTAACAAACAATATATGACTTGTTCAGAAGATATTGCGGAATTAATAATTTTAGCCTGTCCTTACTTAGCGATTATCCGTAGGATTATTACATTAGGCCGGTACATAAGAAAGTCAAATGGAATATTCAGAAAAAACTTCTCAGTTTAAAGATTTCCTCTAGGAATTTCACTTGCAATATTTTTTCAATGTGAAGGAAGAATAATACGTCAATGACTTGCCTATAGAGAGGTAGGTAAGGTACACCAAGGTAAGAGTACATGAACACTTTTGTACATTCATACCCTACGTTCCACCATTCATACGTTTTACATATACGTATATATCTATTTAATTTTTACCGCACGCAAAGTTCAATACTGAATCAAATAGATATAATACCCATATGTAGATAATACACATCATCATCATCATCCAAGTCGGTCCCTCATTCCTGAGGATCGTGACCTTCATGTACTATAGATAATACACATACGACTATATTTACTTTTATAAGACAATCATTAAAATGATGAGTCACGTTGGTTAGAGATGGGAAATTTCAAGGAAAATGTCTACATAATTATAATATAACTCATTCATTACTATATAATATTAAGTATTGTTTAATATTTCAGACCTATCGTTGCAAATCCACATCCTGCCTGTTTGTCACCAATATGTATAGGCACTACTATATATTGGTCTTGGTTTTTTTTCTTCAGTTTGTAGTGTGCTGTGTATTCAAAAGCAATATGTATTCACTATTCGGTCATAAATATTGTGATTTCTATCTAAATTTCTTGCGCGACGATAGATGAAACTTAAATTGTATAAATCATAAACCTTGAAATACAAATGGAGAGAAGCGAATAATCTTATTGATTTCAGCACATCAGCAGGATATTTCTGATAAGAAAACAACCTGAGTTGGGGCAGTCAGTTGAAAAGAACCCAGCAGAAATCATTTATACTTAGTTGAATATTTTTAGAAAATAATTAGAGAAGTTTTTTCGTGAAATATTGTAATTGTAATAATTTAATGTCGGTATGTTATACATTCATAGTTATTTAAACCATACTTATGTACGTACCTTATACCCATCCATACCTAATAAGTAATAACAGTGTCGGTTTTTGAATGTCCCGTCCATTCACCGGAGCGAAAAATACACTTCCTGTCGTACTATGGTGAACTGAAGGGTGAGATAGTCTGATAGGCATCTACCTACATAACAATATTGTGTAATATATTGTTATGTAATGTTGGAGAATATTATTATAGAAAAAATAAAACACACCAAACATCATACCGTAGATGTCATCCACTTCTATACACCGCAATTTACTATACTTACTACACGAATAGTATTTAAACTTTAAAGTACTAGGTGATTTATGTTCTCAACATTATAAATTAATATCAAATACAGAGGAAGTATCATGGTGCACTTGCCCAGATCTTCTACAAATACTATATAGCAGTAAATTTATTGAGTGTTTACAATGTATGAAAAATAAAACAAACCACTTCAGTTTTTTTCCAAGGCATGTCACATAAGATTCTAGAAGCTCTAACAAAGTCACACATTGAAGAGGTACTAAGTATAACACATTACATTACCTGAAAAGCTGGTGCTATGAATAACTGCGTTTCGTGCAATAAGTGCATTTCGTGGTCCACAACTTTCCCACCAGAGCGATTTTTTAAATGTAAAAAATAACGGAAGTAGTAAACTTACGTTTTTTAAATTTCGCGCGCAAAATATCCCGCGCGAATTTTGGAAATGTTACGAGGGAATGAGTGGAGTTTGGTAAAAATCAGGAAAAAACGGCCATAGGTATCTACCGCATTAAGATACCCACTCTCGTCTCTGATTGCATTCATTATATGACGTTCCGCAACTCTTCACGCAAGCCGTAACAGCAAATTATCAATAGTCAGGCAAAATACAACAGTGTGCCTAATTACATTGTTATAATTATAGCAGCGTTAGATAGCTGATAATGTCGCATGGTAGTTATGCCCAACTATCGTGCTTTACCAGCGGAAATAAAGGTACGTTGACTCTGTAACTAATTACTCCACGTTCTTCGTGACCGACTGAGGAGATTACTGCTACACCTCTTGTCTCTTGTTCCACCTTAAGTAACTATGGTGTAATTAGGTACCTCTAGGTCTAGGTACATAATACTGTGCATTGTTAAAGTTTTTATATAGTGTCAAAAATACAGTAGGTACATATATATACCTAAATACAAATTTTTGGTTAAGAGGTAAATTACGTCGGGAAAAAGATTATACTAGGCACTAGCGGATTTAGGGGGGGGGGGCTAGGGGGGTGAAGCCCCCCCCCCAAACCATGGATTACAGTAGTATATATAGAACAAATGTAGGGATTTCAGCCCCTTAGCCCCCCCCAAAACGTTGAGTGACGTTTCTAGTGCTTTGAATACTAAACTGAAAATCTGGTATACTGAATGCAATTCACCCCCCTCCCCGCTCGACAAATTTTTAGGCGTCAAGGTCAACAAATTTTAGACGACGCCAAAAAAAAAAAAAGGTCATCAGTTGATTACGGCAGGATTCCCCCCCCCGTCTGCGATCGTTCCGCCAAAAAAAAAAGGTCAACAAAAAGAAATCTCGGAAAAAAAAATTTAATCTTCAGCCCCCCCGGCTCAAAATTTTAGGCGTAGTAATTTGGTTCATGAAATGTTTAAATTAAGATGGAGTGGCTGGCGGATATTTTTTGTACTTGGTCTCCTTTTTATACAGTAAACCAAATTTGATTTCGTTGCTTACTTATTCTTATTGTGCACTTACACTCTCATACAATATTCGAAAAAAAAACATCAATTAAAACGATCCATCATGATTCCAATAAGAAAAATTATTCATTTAAAAATCCAACTTGAGGGTTCATTGCCATATAGAAAATTCAGTAAAGGTAATCATCTTGTGCCCCAAAAATAACTATCAAAATTAATGTCTAACCACTGCAAACAACTTTATATGGGTATTTATAAGAAACAATGTTAGGGTTGACTGTAAGATATTGCTTTTGCAATAAGTATACCTTTTGCCACACCACCATTGTCTTGTTTTTGTAACTATGCATATTTTTCTTTGGCCAATAAAGATTTATTTATTTATTTAATGTTTTGGTATATTTTCAGGGAACACGAGATACTCCTATCACCCTGACCAGTGCCGACAATCCTGAGCCAATAGCAAAAGAAGTTCCTGATATTCGATTAGTAGATGGACCCTCTATTCTTGAAGGCCGTGTACAGTTACTGCACAAAGGAGAATGGCGATCAGTTTGCACAAATTCCAGGAAGTAAGTAACTGCCACCCTATCAATAAGAAAACTTCAAATAAGTACTTAAATAATAATTAACACTTTTGGAAAATTGCAAAAGTTTGTTGCCAAGAATTAAGTCGGCCAAAGATACAGAACAGGGTATCGACTTAAAAACGGCTTATATTTAAAATATAGGAAAACTCTTATTTTAGTACGAATTTATATAGAATTGGACCCAATGTCTTCCAGCCAACTACTCACATTAACATTTATGTTTTCGTACATAATTTTAATTTGAGCAAGTACCATTGATAACTATTAAAAATGAAATGAAATTATAAAATTTTAATTTCGTTATTTCTAGCTGGACCAGACTGGATATGGAAACTGCGTGTCGACAACTTGGTTTTCACGGAGGAGAATTCTTCAACTGGATGGACCGTGAGGCAGGAAGAAAATCTCGTCTCCTCTATGAAGAACCACGATGTAGAGGTGTGGAATCTGAAATAACACAGTGTAACTGGGCATCACGACAGATGGGATCGGGAGTTTGTGACTATCATCCAGATTTAGGGATAAAGTGCTTCCCAATTCACGAAAATGGAGACAGAACTAGAACCAATAGGTACTGGAGAGGTATTCGTTTTGAACGAGCACAGTTTGAACGAATTTTATCGATGGACAATACATTGTACGTTCCAACATCCACATCTATATTGAGCAACATTGTTATCAGATATGCTGGAGTTGGAAGAAACAATAATGCAACTAGTGCTATAGACGTGTATGGTGTCCCTCCTGTTATGTCTAATTTAGAAATATCTTCTTCAGCGTATAATGGTATCAATGTAACGTCACCTAATGCTCCCATCAAAATCAACAATTGCACAATCAGAAATAACAGAGGTTATGGAATATACATCAACTCTACATATGGATTAGCACATATTGATGGTTGTGTTATTAATGAAAATGGAGGAGATGGAGTTAAATATTATGTCCATGAAATTAATCCTGATGAAAAACATGACAGAACTGATATTTATGATTTCTGTACTCTTCCTACAACAGCGAGCCAAACATTTCCCATACAAATGTCTATTGAGCAATCCAGGTACTCGAACTCTGAAAGATTTTGTTATAAACATTTTTACACAAAGCCAGGACACGTATTGACACTTAGTTTTATTAAATTGCTAACTGATAGAAATGAATCTGCGTCAGTTTACGTATATGATGGAGGATCTGTAAATGAGAAATTACTTGCATCATTCAAAGTCAGAAATCACACGAGACCTCAAAGTGTCACAACAACGAGGAACAAAATATATATTGAATATCGATCTGAAACCAAAACAGATGTTCTAGGATTCTTGAGATTAACTTCCGGAATTAGTAAAACATTTGATCTTAATGTTTCGAATAGTGTTATAGCAGATAACAATGGTAAAGGAGTTGGTATTGAGAATCTCAGATCACAAGTTCACATTCACAAAAGTTCTATATCAAGTAATAATCATGTGGCTGGACTACATGTGAGTAGTGGAGTTGGTGATGTCAATGTGACAGACAGCAGAATATCATTTAACAAAGGAGATGGTATCAACATAACGTGCACTGGAGGAAACAGAAATATATCTTACAGCACTCTCAGTTCTAATTCAGGATATGGTGTAGCTGTTTGGATAAACAATACTGAGGAAACTGAATACATACATTTCAATCAAACAACTGTTGTACAGTACTCGGAAGTGTTTAAGAATCTCCTAACTGGTGTCATGCATGGAAACTACTGCAGAGAAAGTTGGATCAACATTACGGGAAATTGGTTTAACAATAGTTTAGAAGATGCAATTGAAATATCATCTTGCTGGATGTATATTCCAACCAAAGAATCATTAAATCTTCAAATTGGTCACAACAAATTTATGCAAAGTCAAAAAATGGCCATTAAAATCCACCCAGCTTTAAATTTAAACGGCCGCATTGAATATAATCAATTTGAAGGTGGAAGACATGGAGCGATATTTATCAAAAATCAAATAGAAAGAAGACTTTATGATGAATTTGATATTCTTCCAACCAATCTATTAATTCAACAGAATCACTTTTACTTAAACAGAGGAGTGTTTGTAGTGAATCTTGGACTGTCCCCCTACAGTCATTATCATAACATATTATTTACAAGAAACTTTTTGAAGGAAAACAGAATCAGAGAACCATTTGACTCATTAGAGAGAGCATCACGTCTAATACCTCGTAGTAGAGTTGCTGCTGTCGTTGTTATTTCATCTAGTAATGTTGTCGTATTTAGAAATATCTTACATAATCCTGAATCAAACTATGAAATTGGTTCCCATCTCGAAGATCAAAGTAAAATAATCAACTGCACATTCAACTGGCTTGGATTTAGTGAAGAAAGTAAAATATTTGAACGACTTTTCCACAGGAAAGATCGATATAATCTGGCCAAGATTGAATATTTACCATACCTCTTACACAGCAGTAACCCTGCAGCAACCCAAATTAACTACAATCCTATGTTTGTTCCACAATTTATGACACCAGGAACTAATATAATTGGCGGGGAAGTAGACGGCATAGAGATATTAAAACAAGGAGAATATGTCGTTGAGAGAGATATCAATGTGAGGCCTGGAGGTAAACTAATATTACAACCTGGAGTTAAACTCACCTTCCCACCATCCATTGGAATTATGATCGCTGGTAAATTTGATGCTCGCGGAAATTCCCCATCCGATATCACATTCACAATGAAGCAGGAAATCATTATGACCAATGATAACACCACTGAAGGAGAAGAATTTGAATCTGAAACACCGATGATTGAAACTGAACCTATAGTTCCGATAAGATTACTGGGTGGAAAAACACCAAATGAAGGCCGATTACAAGTTCGTATTGATGAGCGCTGGGGTACAGTATGTAATTATAGATGGACTATAATAAATGCTGCTTTAGTGTGTAACCAATTAGGATTAGTACTCAACCCTAATGATTGGATCATGGAGAGAAATCAAATACCTAGTGCTGGTCTCACTGAAGACATTATATTGTCAAATGTAGAATGTACTGAATTTGATAATGACATTACACTTTGCAAGTCAGAAAGATTAGATCAGTTTGAAAACTCTTGTACACATGAACAAGATGTCGGAGTCAAATGTTACGATCTCTCATGGGCTGGTGTAAGATTTAGTGTATTAGCTGAACGTGCCGATTTACAATTCATCAACATTGAAAAAGCAGGTTTATTAGATTATGCTACCAATGCGTTTAAACCCGCTCTTCAAATTGACTTTGCTAGGCATAGTTTAGAAAGTGTCAGGATATCAGACAATATGCACGATGGGTTAGGTGTAATTTATTCCGACCTGTATGGAGCTGATGCAATAAACATTGTAAAGAATTCAGAGTTTTCACATAACAAAGGAAATGGAATTAGTTTCAAACAACTAGGATTGAAAATATACGGATCAAGAATTGAAAATAACTACTTGTCGGGAATCAGTCACGATCAACAAATCAGTGGACTACAGCAAAGGGAATTATCAGGCTGGTTCCATATGGCTTCAGACTTCAATATAATTGATTCAAATTATCTTCCCATTTTTATACCAGAATATGCAACAGATATAACTCTAGAAAATGGAGAGACAAGATACATTGTTATCAACAAACACATTGGAGAGCCTGTTAATAAAATTTATAATATTAAATGTCACCCTGGATATGTCTTGGGATTGCAATTACTAAATCCTGTTCACAATTATTCCTCGGAGCACATTTGCATAATTGATTCGCAAGATGTAAATGTGTACAGTGATAAGTGGTGCCTAGATAGAGACTTGTCTGTGTTTCCAACCACAAGTAGTAGTTACGGAGTTATTCTCTCTTACGACAGTGGCAATAATGCATTAGGTGGTGTTGTTCTCGTTGTCAGCACAGTTAAAGCTCCGATACAAGATGTGAGAAATAAGATTTTAAAGGGTGCTGTACCAACACTAACAATAACATCAACAAAGATAAAGGGAAATGCTCAAGGATTCAAGTCCCTCTACTATAATAGATATCTTAATGAAATTGGAGACCATTTCTTAAGAAAGGCAAATGAGACAATAAAGTTGATTAATTGTGAAATAAGTCACAACTTGGGTGAAGCTATTTACATTCATTCACCATTCTGGGACATACACGAGAGCAATATATCTGAAATAACATTGATGATAAATAATTCCTTGATTACTGATAATGGTAAAGGAATAACACATTTTGCGAGAGATTTACGGAGTTCCAACAATTTATATCATTACATTTTACAAGACAATACAATAGAAAGAAACAAACATGGTGGATTCCAAATTAATTTACCATATGTTTGGCAATATAATGAAAATTTCACACATTCCATTTACCTCAACAATAATACTTGGAGAAATAATGATATGTTTGAATTTGTAATTGACGGTCATTACTCTTCCCTAAATCTAACTAACAATGTTTTCTCAGACAATATTTGCAAAACTGGACTAATCTCTATCAGAGGAATGGAAAAGAGAATGAAAATAAATAGAAACAGAATAGAAAGAAACAATGGTAAATATATGATAGAATTCAGAATGGATAGTCAGAGTGAAATCCTCGGAGAAGTTAAAGCCAAGTTTGTTTATAATGAAATAAAATACAACAAATATTTACCAAGTTTCAGGAAAGGAATCCATCAGTTAAATGCAGAACCAACTTGTGTAGTTGGATTCAGTGGAATACAGAAGGTTAATATTAATAAAAACCTCTTTGGAAATAATGCATTGGATTATAATCTTGTGGCTGGTATTAAAACAGCCAAAATTAACAATCTTTTAGATGTAACAGAAAACTGGTGGGGATTCAATGATGAAACAAGAATAAAAACAAGTATTTTTGATTTTGATGACTGGAATAATTATGCAGTTGCAAATTACAAACCATATTTCATTGAAGATTCATTCCAATCTAGTCTGTCTGTATCATTTGACCAACCGTCAAATAGCAACTTGGATAACCTCGGTGGTCGCTTAAATGAAAATGTTGTTTTGTACAGAAAACCCACTCCATATATTATCAAATCAGACATAACTGTAATGCCAGGTGCTACACTAACCATATCACCTGGTGTAGTAATGGAGTTTATGCCTAATGTTGGAATACTGGTGTTAGGAACACTGGTTGCTCAAGGACTAAGGGATTATGAAATAGAAATGAGACCTTATTCTAATTCAGGCAACATTGAAAATAACCACATAGAGAAACGCAGTGCAGCCTACCATGGTCCATATGACACGTATGTTAAATCTGGAGATAAAACAAAACGTCATCTGGAAGAATTAGTTATGCAAGACTCCATTAGATTATGCACAGGAAGGAATTGCTCAATTAATGATAACATACTAAACAAAACTAATGAAGGATTCTTAGAATATTACAACAGAACAACACTTCAGTGGGTTCCAATGTGTGATCCTAGATTTACTGAAAGAAATGCTCAAGTGGTTTGTAGGGAACTTGGTTTTGACTCAGTAAATGTATTTTTCGATTACGATCGTAGAATAGAATTCCACAGTAACTCTTTATCAAGAGTGTGGTCCTGGCCCGAGCCATTGCAATGTAAAGGAACTGAAGAGAGATACGAAGACTGTCCAATAAGACTGAATGGGCAATTATACGGACATAGACACGAATGTAAATGGGATTCTGATTTTGTATTTATTCACTGTGGCTCGCGAAATTTAGACACCACGCAAGATTACTGGGGAGGTATAAGATTTGCCAACTCGGAATTTGAATACAATTTGTTTGAACACCGGATTCACGATGTGAGGACGCACGATACAGTTAGGAAGATTGAGAGTGTAATGGAATACGTGAGTATTAGTGGCGCAGGCATCTTGCATAATGAGAAGTCACCCGCCGTACAGAGCATTCTGAAGAGTCCCAAAATAAACTTTGTTAATATAACAAAGTCCGCTTCACACGGAATCAATCTCATATCTCCAACTGACACAATCAACTTAATGTTTAATCAAGTGACAGACTCACTGGGTGTTGGTCTGAGTTTATTTTCCCTCACTGGGGAAGGCAGAGAATCAGATGAATCAAGTTTCAGTCCACTCAAGTCTTTGAATTTACCTTATCACTTGTTCTCCATAATAGACATGTGTGATACTACCAAGGAAATAATAATAGAAGAGCGAGTCCTGTTGTACTTTAAGTATGATAACAATCCTGTCAATTGTGTGAAAATATTCAACAGTATGTATCGTGTGAAACCTTTTGGATTTAGATTAATACAATTTAACTTGTTTAATCACACTCAAGTGTATGGGAAGAGAGATTCCATAACTCTATACGATGGTGACATTTACAACGTATCAGCTCCTATATTAGCGCATTTAGAGAATGGTTCGCCCGACGAAAAGAAATTATTCAAAACTACTGGTCCAAGTTTAAGTATAAAGCTGTTTGCCAATGGGGCTTCATCAAAACATGGATTCTTTGCTGAAGTTGTCACTCTACCAATCTCTGCTATAGGATTCAGTAAGTTTTAAATTCAAATCACTATGTAACTATAATAACATATATGTATGAGGATGTGTTAATTTGAGCATTTGATGTAAATTTCGTTTTCTTATATTGCAGATAGAGATATTCAACATAATGTGTCGTACAGTACATTTAGTAACAACTATGAAGGCGCTCTCACATATTACTCGGCTGGAGAAGTCAATCCTATTATCACGATGGAGAAAAATCAATTTATCACTAATTGTAAAAAACTCTATGGAAACTTCTCTACTTGTCCCTCCAGTATTGATTTGGACATACAAAACACACAAACATTATATTTCAGGGTATGTATAGTCCAGTGTCTCTTGTCTAGATATATTATGGCACAACAAATTATAAGCATTGCCTAGTTTCTACTACTTGTGAATTTTTATATCCAATTTAATTTCCAGAGTAATTTGGTCCGAGGGAACGAAGGAGGATTATCCATAAGAGCCGATTCTAGAGGCTCAGCCACATCCTTGAAGGGATGGATTCATAATAATCTTTTCTATGAAAATCAAAATTTACCGGCTCTTAAAGTAGAAGGTAACTTTATAGTAACTCAGAAATTGGTTGTACAATGTGCACACACATTTACACTTTCTTTTTCTCAAATGATCAGTAATAATAAGTAACCTATTATTCCAGGTCGCCAATCCTCCCCATATCAGGAAGTTATTCTATACAGAAATTATTTTACACAAAACAAGACGCCATTTAAAGACGTGATTGTACTGAAGCAAGTAGTCTCTAACTTCACGCACAACTACGTACATGAGAATATTGGTCTAAGAATAATGGATGTATCAGGATTTAATAGAGTTCGCTTGCCGATCTATCAAACAACTTCACATAATGGATTTTATAAGTATGTTTCATATTTAAATTACTGAAACTTTGCAATTATAATTGTGTATCGCATCAACATTATTTCCATTATGTTTTTTTAAGGAATTACGCATTAGACAGAGACGGCAGAGCCACGGTAGTTGCTGGTACTGCGGGACAACACTATGTGGACAATATATTCTTTAATCCAGATAATGACTATGAGATGATCACAGTTAATCAATCATTGTAAGTACACCACGTTCTTGCTTAATGTTTATACATCTAATATAATACATACATATACTACTTATAGTTAATTACTACAGCTTTGCCATTACATTCTGCTATAATAACTTACTAATAAAACCACAGATGGTGTGATTTTCTGATTGCAAACATAAATGAAAAATCACTTTTTATAAATCAGGAAATACGCAGTACTAAATGTTTAATGCTTGCATATAAAATACATTGTAATTATTATTATGTTTATTCAACATTTATTGTAAAAACACTTAAGTTTATTCCTTTCGTTTCAAATCATTTTACATATTCATACAAATTTTATCAATCAACAGTAATAACAAGATTCAATATCATTCATATAGCAATCGTAGAGCATTTAGTAAATACCTAAGACTAGATTAAACTTGGTTGCTCATTTCCATACCATTGGATGAGACGCAATCACAAATTGCTTTGGAGCAAGTTGTTTCCAGTCTCTGTTATCTGATACGAAATATGTAGAAAATTATGTATTTTTGTGGTGGAAAAATTTGGTGAATGGGTTAGAAAATAGTTTTTTTAAATGCAGTATTTATTAGTACAGTTGTTCAATATGATGCATAAATGTTTTGTTATAAGAATCTTCCATTTTGCAAATAGTAAGTATCTTCGTTTGGCCTAAAGTAGAATTGAAATATTATTTAACTGACGTTTTCACTTGGATATGTAGGAAGTGAAAACATTATTATTGGTGACTAGTGTTCCAACGCTTTTGTCCTGAATATCAGGTGATTACAAATATGTCCTTGATTTGATGACAAGAATGAGAAAAAACTAACATTTCCATTTCTTTTCAAATATGAAAAAAAAAATCATAGCCAGAATACTAGAGAGAACTTATATGTATACAAATTCATATTATGTATACATATGTCATATACCAATTGGAAGAACTTGAAACTAAATAATGTGTGTATGGGGTGCAATGGATAATTATCTTATTATGGTAGCTATAAGTATTAGTAGATATAAGCCATCATACTATCATAAAACTGTATTTACTTTGCATGTATTTGCTTGCTGCATGATCATGGTCTTCTAGGTTTTTCGAAACCAGTTCAAACCCCTTGCTCAGGTATGGAATATTTATATAACTCCATTATTTACTTATGTAATTACATATGTAATTACATATGTAGTTTCATATTACATTACTTTTATATTGTGTATCATTTTATGTAATAACTTTTGTAGTAGTTATTGCTTATTGGTTTTATTTTATGTAAAGATTAGATGCAATAATAAAAATATTAATAAAATGTTGACTCAAACTTCTAATTGTTCTTCACATTTACATCTGTATTTGACAATCATTCATATTATTTCCAGCACACTGGACCTATGGAGAACAAGAATCGATGCAGCTCATAATTATTGGGGGTACAACGAAACGTGGGCTGTGAGTGGAAGAATCAGAGATAGATCTGATAATTCAGAATTACTTGAAGTGGAATTCAGACCATTTTACCTGAACAATAAGACAGTGTTAAATGGCAAGTGTCCACCAGCGTGGGACTTAGTTGGTGACACTTGCTATATGTATGTCGGAGCTCCAATGACATTTGAACAAGCTCGCAGCTTTTGCAGTGTATGTATAGAGAATCCTTACAGTATTTAGAAACTAAACTAAAGAATTGTACTCTTTCTAACCTTATTTGTTTATTTTTTGCAGTCAGACAATGCCTCCTTGCCATACATATCAAGCAATTATCTCTCCCTATGGCAATTGTTGAGGAAACAAGACCAGTGGTATCAGTACAGTGACAGGGTCTGGGTGCAGCACATAGATTATGTCACACAGTGTACCGTCTTCACTTACCAAACTGTGGAGATTGATGACTGCAATCAAAAGAACACATTTATATGTGAAATCGGTAACAGCTTATTACAAATATATTTAGTACCTAGTTAGTATAATTCTGGCTAACCTGTATTAATTATTGTCACATTATTTGTTATAGATCCAAAGATCCTTATAGATCCATTATCATGGACAGATGACATAGTGACTGTGGCTGTAATGGGTGTACTGGCTGCCACTATTCTATTTGTCGGATTAGCAGTTGTGTGTTGGTATTCTAAGTCTAAACACAGGTATGATAATACAATTCATATTTTTAACTGGCATCTCATTATACATACAATACTTGATGTGAATTAAACTAAACATCCATTATATATTGTAGGCACATCCAACGGTTAGAAAGGAGGAATTCTATAAGACAATCTCTGCATTCAGTCAGGTCTATGGCTAGTGTCAATGGAGGATTCTCTGATCTTAGTTATCGCAGGAAAGGACCACTGGTAATTGATATAACATGATATAAATTATCAAGAACCGAACATAGAATATAATTAGATACTGATTTGTTTTTGTAATTTTAATAATTTCAGAGTTCCAGGTCAACAGACACACTAACTAAAAGTTCAGATTATAAAAAGATGATGGCCTCCACAGCTTCTATGGACTCGGTAGAAAAGAGTCAATTCAACTCATCTTTAGAAGATAATCAAAGTTACGACATATATGAAGCACATAATCCTAATCCAATGTATCTTCCACAACAATCAACATTCAATAAGAAGGAATCACCTAAATATTCATCACCCATAACTAATGTTAACCCCTCCTTTGATTTGTCTTTCAAAAATGAAGGTTTCCGCGATGTGTCTACCTTACCAAGTCATACTACATCCATTAACACCCTCCTAACAGAAGAGACACCTATTATACATCATCGACAAGAGCCTTCAGGCAACAGCTATGGAGACGAAGGTAGGCAGACCCCCACGAGTGACTTCCAATATTACAATAGTGACACACTACCCTTGAGACCTAATTTTGGAAAATCTGACGATACTTTGGATTTGAAGAAAGGCATAGAAAATGAAAATAAACATATGTACGGCCAATATGGAACTCCTATGTTCGGAGACCAACCCAAATTATCATTCTTAAAAGAACTCAAACATCACCAAGCTCCAGAGCCACAACCAAATATACCAACAAGTTTTGGCCAAAGAAGAAACATCGCTGGCAATTCTTATTATGAAGACAATTTACCTAGTTCCCCACATCCACCATATTATGAATCCTTGCAGACTGGAGATCCACACACAGTGAGTCCTTATGCGTCACAAGAATGTCCTCCAAGAGGAATGCCTAAAAGTAAATCCAAAAGTGAAGCTTTATTAGAAACAAACTTTGATGTAGATGAAATGGAAGATTTTAATTTACCTCATCCAATGACAGAAGCTAGTAGAAGTAAGAGTCAGCCACTAGAGACTGATATGTAATGTGGCTGTATGTTCATTAGTCTACAATATTTTGTAAAAAAGAAACATTATGTATAATGCATGTACGTATGTACCTACTAGTTAGTTTTTACAAAAAGAGTGTCTTAAAGTCTGCTAGTATTAAATAATCAACACAAGGAAATAAATACTTATTACATATCTGTAGTAATTAAATGTAAGGAAAGAAATGGCTCATTGATTGTACAACGATACACAATGTTACGCAATCAATACAATAAATAATCTGATACTAATTCACAAATGACAAGTGGTTCAGATTAAGCATGTGTGATTTTAAACCTAAAAATAATATGTAATGTTTTACTATTAGGTTGTTAGAAGTAACAAAGAATGCACAAATTTGTGTAATTCTACTGTTAGATATAAAGGAGATTGCATTTATTCAATACATATTACATATTTACAAGACTTAGGTGCTTTAAAAAATTGAAAGCTTTAAAAAAATTGTTCAAAATACAGGAATTTATTAAGTGCCTTTAATCTTTTGTAATCAAATCTGAGGATTTGAGATTCAAGTAATCCCCTTATAAATTCCATTCCCATAAATTGAACAAAAATTGATTTTGCTAGTCATCTGGTTATTCAAAGGAACAAAAAAATTATGTTGTAAATTACATGAATACTTATAAGATTCCAGAATGAAAACCTCAATCATCAGGGAGTCGATATGTATCCCGACCTGTGGATGTAGAATGTAAGATACCTTAAAATTATAGAACATAAGATTACCAAAAAATTATTTCAAAAAATCATCATTGCTAGGGCCGGGAAATATGTAATTTTATGAGTTATTGTTTAGGAATTATTTTTTTACATTGTTTAATAGGTTTATTAAATGTAAAAATGATACATTAGTATTTACTAAATCAATGTCCATTCACCTGCCAAGGTAAGGTACCACTTAAGTATAATATGAGTGTACATTATTTGAGATCTCTCGAATGTTTTATTTTGCATAGCGGGGAGCTATTGTAATACAAATTTGTAATATAAGCCGTCCTAATACATTGTAATGATTAGGATGATAAATGCTAAGTATATGTAATGGAATGTGAATTAGTTAATAGATTCATATAAATGCATATTTTTATTATTGTAAGACATTCCTTCTATAGGTTTACCTGCAAGTATGGGAACATTATATACTAAATCGTAGCAAGGAATTAAATAAGAACTGAGTGTTGGAAGTGATGGTCTCAATTCCATACATATGTAGTAGTTACATTCCATTTTATCATAATCTACTGTGTATTACTATGTATGTATAATAACTGTTATGATTCTATGAAATTTATGCACAATATTATATGTTAGTAATTAATATTGATATGTTATAGTAAGAAATAATTTTTATATGTTTTTTATAAAAAGAACTAAGGAATCGAAATGTTTTTATTATACTATGTACCATGTTTGCAATTAAACATTTTATTGAATACAACAGTTTAATTAAATGAATATTCCCATCATTTACCTGTTTAATACGGCAATCAATTTTTTATTGTTACTTATAATTATAACTATGTAAATTTGACGAGTCCAAGTGCCCGAAATTAGGGCCTAGGGACGATAATGAACAATAAACAACAATAAACAATCGAATTTTAAGCACCTCCGATAGGATTCCATTGCTGCAAACCACATTCGTCCATAATTTAATACTACTGTGTAGCTATTTTGCTCTTTTACGTTCCTCTAGACCACACAGGGAAGTCACAAGGCTTTAATCACGCATTATGTGAAAGAGGGTCTCCCTGGGTTTTGGAAATCTAGTATGATTAAAACCAGTACTCATTTAGATCGCCTGTCATTCACTAAACATGCCCTAGCCAGGACTCCACCCTCTCTACAATCAGGGAGATATATGCAAACGTGATGGTGTTTTTTTTTAAGCACACAACATACAGACAATGTTTTATCATATACTCAATATACATAAAGGAAAAACACTTGTTATTCACATTATTTATTAAAAATTCTTTGAAAATATATTTTAGTAATAATACTGGCGAAACAAAACAATGAAAAAATATAAAATGTAATAAAAGTATGTAAGTATGTACATAAATAATAATATATAAAGATACAGCTACACAGTCATATAAAAAATGTAAAATAATATAACAATGTATGTAAATACTACATACCTACGTAGTATATTAAGTATCAGAAATACTCAACAGTAAAGTTTTTGTAAATTATTTGTGTACAACAGGTAATGATTGGCAGTAGTGTACTAATTGTAAATCATCAATTGAAAGCAAAGTTTCCATAACTTCACATCAACATAATTCGGATTCTCAAAATGAGGAGGAAGTGAAACAACAAAGCAATTTACAAAAATTTGAGCCCGCATGTAAAATGTAGGAGAGTATTATTATCTAAAGTTAATGAAAAAATGTTATAGTATTTGGCTTACAAAATACTATGTAGTATGTATACAGTATCTGCTCTCTGGGGTCCATATAGTAACTATTAAAGTCTTCAGTATGTAGTAATAAGTACACAAGGTACACACACATATGAGGTGTTAAGTCAATGAAATTGTAAATAATTAAATAAGTACATACATAGTAATAAATAGACAACAATTTCCTAAACAACACAACCTGTAGAATTCTTCAATAATTTGGTACATATATGTACAAATACAGATTTTGATCATACATTTTCGTATAACAATAACATGAAGACATTGAAAAATTGATGAATAATAATCTCCCTCTGGAAATAAAGTCTACAATTTCTACGCAGTTGACACACCAATTACACTATCACATTTAACTGTGAGGAAATAGATGACCTGCATATTACTAACTTCATACTTATTGTATGTATAATAACTGTGATGAAGGAATGAATTCCTGTGATGCAGAATGCAAGTAACTAATAATTTATTCTAATCTCAAAACATTTTATATAATAATAAATTTACCTAATCTAACTTCCAGAATTTAACTAACAATTGAATATAAAAACATGAATAATTAAAATACAATAAAAAAAAAGTTGAAACATTGGAGATAAAGTTAAAATTCAATATTTGAGGTATTATTGGTCTAATCTAATCAGTTTGTGTATTGTATATATGTACACAAACTTTACAACGAGAACAATAAACCTTTTAATATAAGTTCCCACCAAGTATTAATTTAAGTAATTGTTTAAGTACTACAAGGCACACCAGCACCAGAATATAAGATGGAAATGTAAAGTTTACATTAATAAATGGTAAGTAAGATGGCAACATAATAAAATCTGTAGAAATAACTTAACATAAAGGTGGTTAAAATCTATACATACATAATAATACATTATAGAACACATTATATTTTAACAATTAATATTGATCCTTAAATAATGAAACTTAGCATGTATGTATGCAGGTAGTATTGTTTGTTAATATTCCACACGTGAGGGAAATATTAAATGCAAATACGACTTATCTTATTGTGTATTTAATTAGCGAGGCCAGCATCTTTTGCCATTCCATAGAAAATGGACTTCTTGTCTTGTAATAAATTAGAAGGAGAATCGTATTCTGCCAAGTATCCCTTGTCTAACACTAACACTCTGTTTGAGTCCATGATTGTATTCAGACGGTGAGCAATGGTAAGTACAGTACACGACGCAAACTCAGTGCGAATTGTTCTCTGAAAACATTAACATACTAATGTAATTACCACATACACCACATATTATAACATTTGACCGCTTATAATATATAATTCCATATACCTGAATAAGATCGTCAGTTTCCAAATCCACCGCAGCTGTGGCCTCATCTAGAATAAGGAGTTGTGTTTTACGAAGGAGAGCTCTTGCTAAGCAGATGAGTTGTCTTTGTCCAACTGATAGATTTTCTCCTCCTTCACTGATCAC
The DNA here is from genome assembly GCA_963576895.1 of Ceraclea dissimilis. Taxonomy (NCBI): domain Eukaryota; kingdom Metazoa; phylum Arthropoda; class Insecta; order Trichoptera; family Leptoceridae; genus Ceraclea; species Ceraclea dissimilis. The sequence continues at coordinate 10,067,476 of OY756364.1, forward strand.
ATGGTTGAGTCCTGCCGCTAGACCTAGAAACCAACCCATTAATCTACTATTATAATTGTTACCATCATATCAATTTGTTAAAATTAACTTTATTTGTTACCATCAAACGACAACTTATAATAAAAGTATAGAACTTAGAATGTTAACCAATCAACAAATATGCGGAAGAAGGTATAATCCTCATTGTATAATAAACAGACAATTAATCACCTTTAACAAATGCTTTAAGATGAGCGTGCTCCAATGCCCTCCACACTTCATCATCAGAGAATGTTTCAAAAGGATCTAAGTTGGATCTCAATGATCCAGAGAAGAGCACTGGGTCTTGAGGTATGATGGTAATACGAGATCTCAATGAATGCAGACCAAGTGTGGAAATGTCTACATTGTCAATAATAATTTTACCACTGTGTGGCTCCACAATCCTGAAAATACATTCAAAACTCAATAGTATTATAATTACTTACTATAGTACCTACTGCATGTAACAAAGTATGTATGAATTTCAATTTAATACCTGAAGAGAGCCAAAGTTAAAGTACTCTTTCCAGCTCCAGTACGACCAACAATACCAACTTTCTCACCAGGTTTCACTTCACAACTTACTCCATGTAACACTGGTTCCGTGTTAATACGATATTTCATTACAAGTTTTTCAATTTTAATGTGTCCCTGTGATGGCCATTCTTTGTTAGGAGCTGTTTCTTTAATATACCAAGGTGCCTCTTGAGTTGTCTCCGCATACTCCTTAATTCTCTCCACAGCTACAATATTGGTTTCCACTTCCGATGTCATTCTCACTAACCAATTGAGTGTTTGTGTAATCTGCAATTTTAAATGTACTTGTGATTTTTGATATCATTCAGTTGACAAGTACGATGATTACATACTTAGATGCTTACGTAAATAATCATATGTAATACAAAAGGCAGTAATGCATTATAATGAAAATCTACCAGAGATTGTATGAAGACTTATTATTATTATGTTCGAAGTAAGCATGATAATTGGGTACAAATATAATAAGTGAATAGATATGAATATACCTGCAAGGCATAACTGACAGATAGACCCACTAAACCAGCTGGGATCGTGTCCCGACTAACAACAGCAAACATGGCGGAGAACAGAATAATCAAATTACTCATCATCTCGAGTCTTACAGCCAACCATCTGTTTGCAATGATACTCGGATAGTACGACAACTGATTGAAATCTACTTTAGAATCGGATTCATTAATAAACCTGAAAAAATAAAAATGCAACATAAACTATTACAATACAATAATTAATGAAGCAATAAGTCTGCTGAAGTAAAAACTGCTAGTCGTCCACGATGATGGCAGCACCACTGAGTTAATATCTGCACTTTACTCTAATATGTATTAATATTATTCCATACATACCTTTCTTGGACTCCATATGCCCTGATTACTGATGCTCCCTGAACCGTCTCCCCGAAATGCGAGTATATGGGAGATCTCGATATAGATTCCAATCTTTTAAGTTGCCGGGATGTTGCTACATAAAATCTTTGAATAAAATAGTAAAGTATTCCTATGGGTACAATTACTGCAACAAATATTGGTGTGCTTATACTGATAACTGTCAATGTGCCGATAACCTGAAACATTTTATAATATTCATTAATAAAACTGTCTGTCTATCTCACACATCACATTATCATAATACCTACATGAAAAATAGCAAATGACACCAGGATATTTTTTGTAAAATAGTTTTAGACCAGGCGATACACTGTAGATATTATGGTAGCAATACATCCAATCGAATAAGCAACTTAACATCACAAAGATTATCATCAAACAGTACTCCTATTACAAGAAAAAGGTGTAACAAAGAATACGGTAGACCTTATAGCATGCTAATATGCATAGTGTATTTTAAATTACTAACACAACGCCAATTAGATTCTTACTGCAAACTTCTATCAATTAACACAACATCAACATCACTATATACATACATAATACCTACTAAAATTTAATATGCATTCCAAATATTATAAACATATGTTCAATACCAATGATTCCCACAGTCACCATATCAAAGTATAATTTGCATTATATTTATATGTGTCGTAAGTGTTCTAGAAATATTTGCCGTACATAACACTGAACGAAATTAATACAGTTTATAGGTAGCATCAATTTTCCTCTATGTATTTTAATAATGAATACCACAATGCAACTGATAAAGTACATAATATGAACTTATATGTATATTCAAGGATTCTAACAAAATTATTTGTAAAATCAAAACACTGTGTTTTACTTCCACTGTTTATTTTGAGTACACACACCAGAGATCTTTCAAAGATCTTTGATGAGGTGGTCGGTAGTCTGGTTGGTAACGCGCTCGACTGTTAATCCAGTGGGCGTGAGTTTAATCCCTGACTTACTCCACTTTACAACACAAGCTTTTAAGCTTTCTGTGAAGTGTACAAAGATGTATTTGGGTTATTTCAATAAACACAGATTCATTGGTTTTTTTTTTAAAAAAAGATTATTGCTTTATCTTCAGTGGTTTTCTATGAACTATCAACTATCTATGAACAATACAAAAAACTTACTTATTTGTCATTTGTAATAATAATATAATATAAAATAATGGGATAATATCAACTGAAAATAATCCAAACACAATGAGAACATACATACTAGAGAACATAATGATGAATAATATAAATACATATGGATACTTAATATGAAGATGAATGCAGTGACAGAATATAGTAATGGAAATAATAATTAATGTAAAAGCGTTACCTCAAAAAAACAATATATTGTATCATTTAATTCATATGGCAAAGACGAATCCAAAACATCCATATCTTTAGAAAACCTGGACAATAATCTCCCAGTGGGGGTGGAGTCGTAGAATTGCAGGGGAGATCTCATAACCCCATGCAAGAGATAATCGTGCATGTATTTCCCCGCCTTCCAACAGCCCAGCATGACTGACATGTCACCTAATACAGCTCCAATTGCTGCAATGACCATTCACCATGATTCACAAATACATTCTACCAATTACAAGACAATCATAATGGTAATGGTCGCATTGTAAAAGCTGATACATGAGTACATAGTAATGGTGCTATCAATCACTGTTCTGCCGTGCTGAGTAATAACAAACCAAGTATGAGGGAGCATGAAGTATGACATTTTAACATTTCATAAGAAAAAATACAGTATTCCTAATGTCTTGCGTACAAAAATGCCTATACTGTGTCCACTTATTTCTTGAATTTGTGACGAATACATACAAAAAGGTATATTGAAACTTGAAAGTTGGATTCTGGGATATTTGTGGTTTGGTAATTACTGTGTTTTTACTTAGCAGGGCAGCATAATGTTAACATACAAATGAGGGGAACATCCTGTATTCTTCTCTTTCTTTCTTGCATAAATTACAAATTACCAAAAACATGACGAAGCAAAATCTTCGTTGGGTAGTTACCAGGTTTATATTTCTGCACTCCACCAGACAAGCTTTAGTTTACTAAAGTGAGAGGGAAAGTTTAGGGTTAATAGTTTTATAAGGTTGCATTCAAATATGCTCAGGGTTTATATGTAGTTTTATAAGGTTGCATCACAGACAAACGAGGAGAGACCAAAACATTACTGTTAAATAAGTGATCTTAATTTGTGTAAAAACTTACATATACCTAACCGGTTTTTATGTGATACGTTTAACAATCATTTTCCCAATATTTAAAAAATGCTGCTCAAAAAGATAATACACATTCAGAAACCTATACAAGGTATACAGACATAAATAGTAACTGACTTACTCAAGAATCTAATCAAACCAGCCTAAGATGACAATCAAACATCATTACAGGGCATCATTCAAAGTGAAAGTATAACGAACTTTGAGCAATTAGAAAACATGCACTGAATTATCAAGCTGATTAATGAATGGGTAGTTACATAAATTATACTTGAGAACCCATGAAATAACGACGATACTTTTATGAACCCACACATGCTAACTTCAACTAATTACTGAACATACCCTCAAAACACCAATTAAGCTCTGTCGGAGCTGAATGGGTAATTGATTGTCCAAGAGATGTATGTCTCCTGAAAATCTAGACAATATTCGCCCAGCAGGAGTAATTATGAAGAAACATATTGGTCTTCTGAGAACATTGACGAGAAGAGATTTGTGCAAACAATCACTAACGTTAATACTTCCTATGGACAAAGCTACGCATCCCCAATAAAAGGCCAGCACTGCAAAACATTTACAACTACATGAGTAAAACAATATACACGTTTACATAATTTGGAACACATTACAGGTGAGACATCTAAAACATTACTACCTAACTCTTTATATATTTAATAGCAAACAATGTAGACGGACAAAACAAACTGCAGTTCTCCGGTACAAACTTAATAAAGACAAGATTCAACACATGTGCAAATAAATATTGGAACCCATACATGCATGTGAGAGTGCAGGAGTTATAACAAATACACAAATCTAATTCATTCACAAAATACAATGGGAAACCACTACTACATCAGGGGTGGAACTTTCTAAAGCTTTCTCACCCAAAACACGTAGATAAAATGCAAACTAAAAACGCCTTTATGTATACCGCTGTAAGGGTCATTTTCCATAAATATTTTATCTGCGTGTTTTAGGTGAGAAAGCTTACAAAGTAACACCCCTGTTAAATTAACCAAAACCTATAATACTATTTCATTGTCCGAGAGCTGACACATTTGTTTGGGAAGATTACCTAATAAGTATTGTAAGGCTAACGAGTCTAATAAAGATTGCATTAATATTTTACATTCTCTAATGTTTCAGCTCTCAAACATTCAAATAAAATATGTAAAAAAATGTATGTGCGTTGTGCAACAATCATTAAAAAATCAAAGAGTTTGTATCATCTATCAAAATAGTCATCCTAGTTCCAAAACATTTGCAAAAGGATGGAACTGAGAAATATCACAATGGGACACACAAAGAAGATTGGGAATCTAATCTTTAGCCAATTTATGTCCCGTATGTTCAATTCAGGCTACAACAATTAAATAAATAATACAAACTCTTTAAATTACCAAAACTACCGTATTTTCACATTTATATTTTAGCCCACAAAATTACAAATAAACAACTACTATGTACTTAGTAATAAATTAATGTTAGTTTCATACAGATGAGCATTACCGTAATATAATACCTACCGGATGTATGCATAATAAATATTATTGCTTTCGTAGACTCGTGCCAATGCAAGGATGAATTGTTTAATATCAATAGAATGCATGTAACAACACTCTAAGTAGTTATGTACTTATAATGTTAAAGTGGATTTCATCTTATTGCATCTTTGCATTGTTATTTGCACTGTTTGAGAACATCAATTACATTCGATACGAGTGTACCACTAGGGACATAATATTAATACAAAAAATATCCTGGTTGACGTTAACAAAATATCAAATATAATATTATCAAAATATAAATATTGTACCGAGAAAAAGCACGTAACCCATCCTCTGATTGTCATGGGCAAAACATTGTCCAATATGTCAATGTCTTTACTAAATCTGTTGAGGATTCTGCCAACGGGGGTGACGTCAAAGAAACTGGTGCTGGGAGATCGAAGGACGTTAGATAATATGGACTCATGGAGAAGTCTTGAAGCATCCAGTGCGCCCAAGAATAGCGTCAGCATGGACATCGATATTGTTATCACTGTACCATATTAAGTTACATATTATTCATCAGCAACCAAATACACAAACAACATGTCACAACAGTCTAGTGAAAGATCATATGTTTACTTTAACATCTAGTGCCTACTTGCTACAACTTGTACCTGCATACCTACACTGGTACACACACTGTGGCACACAAATACTTACCTAACTACATGACAATATGAAGGCCTAAACATAATAGTATTAATATTGTAACAACTTGATGACATGGGGATATTATATTGTGTCTTATTTATCAGTCAAACATTGGGAATACTTTCATTATTGGAAGAGTCTCGTATAATTAATCTATTAATTTACACTTGATTCAAAATTTTGAGAGTAATTCGCCTTTTCCACATTACGTACACAAGTGATACATGAAGCCCTATTCAACACCTAACCATAGTCTACTGAAACAGTGTGTCATGAAATACATAACAATATGAATACATATTATATTAGGTAGAAAATTACATAAATTATGATAAATAATAATATGAAAGACAATAATTTTAATATAGTACATAGAAAACAGACATAAGAACCCTTGATTTAGCCAGAAAATTAATATCAAAAATAGAAAATGAATCTGTGTTTCAGAAATTTACATATACTACTAGTTAGTATAGTAAATCAAAAAACACAGATGCAATACAGATTGTTTGATATTTGCATATGGCCAGTAGTGTATTATTCTTAAGCAGTTGCAGATGCCACAATGTGGAAACAACATAGATGTGAAAATACCATGTGACAGTCGGGGGAAAACCACAGCAGTGTGTTGTGTTAGTGTAGTGTGAAATAAGCAAAATATAAGCATACATTGATACATAATACATAATAAATATACATATGTTCATATATTATATGAGTATGTATAATCATTTAGTTAGACTATGAGAACTTTAATAAACAACCAAGGATATGTTTCCAGGAAAGATAATTTATTCACGCATTCATTCATGTACTACAAATGCACAAAAGCAACTATAGTGAAATTATTTTTAATTGTCGAACGCAGTCATAAAACGGTTCCATGACAAAATCTCAAGTGACAAAATCTCACATGTCAAAAGGGTAACCAACTATTGACAGAATCGCAACTCAACACCGGGAAATCTGATGCCGTTGTTTGTTTTTTATTTGTTTTTGTGTGCAAAAAAAAAAAAACAACCTAACGAACCTAACCCAACAATATTGAAATTGTCGGCAACAGGTTTTCCGGTGTTGAGTTGCGATCAATCAATAGTAGGTTACCCTTTTGACAGTTGAGATTTTGTCATTGTGAGTTTCTGTCTGGTTACCTCATAAAACGTGTGACCAAGAAGAGATGACTACCTGCTTTATTTGCACTTATGCCAAAGCCGTAAGTGCGAATAAAGCAGGTAGTCGTCCCTTCTCGGTCATACTTTTTATGACTGTGTTCGACAGTTTTAAATAATTTCACTATAGTAACTGAAGTCTTTGTCTCCCCGTGTATCTATGGCGAGACAAATGTTAGGAGTGAGTCTGAGAGATTAAAATGGCAATGGGCAGGTCATGTTGCCAGACAGGGAATATACAGATGGGCACCTGGATTCCAGAAAAGGAGACTGTGGGATATGAAAAGAGGAATAGGCCGGCCTCAGAAGTGATAGGCTGATGGCAATGGGATTAGAAGAGGTGGATCCACCAGTGGAGAGACAGCGGATAAAGAAGGAGTCTTTATATACATTTTTAGGAATTTATTTCATAAGGCTTCCCATTTTCAATATTGAATTGTATAAGCAATCGACACAACAGACTGAACAAACTAAACTGATGCTTTGCTCCCTTTACCACGTAAAGCACTTCATAATAAAGGCTGATACAAACTATAATAAGTATTAAGATAGTATTGTTATTCAATGTGTAAGAATTTGTATGAACCTACCATATGGAAAGTTTGTTAAAGCTTAAATAAAGTAAAAATTACATAAGCTAAACCACTGAATCCTCGATCATACATATTTCTTTGTATTTCAAATCACTGTAGCCAACATTATTTTATATCCATAAAGAAAGAAATATTTGTACTATTCTACTACCAAGCAAAGCTCTAGAGATTAAATTGCATATGCGGGAATATATTTACAATACTATAATAGCAATGCACAATACATTACATATCACTAAATAAATATACATGGTGTGCTCTGGAGAAATAATTAAATATAATCAATGGTAGATAATGCTTTAGATTGTGAATTTATAACATAAATAATTGAATTAAATCAGAAAATGCATGTATATTTATGTAATGTTGACATAATAAATAATACTGCACTGAAGGATTTTTATTAATATTGTAAGTTGTTTAAGTATATTATATTTTTCTTTTTATATCTTTGTTTATTATGTGCTAACATAGTTCAACATTAAATGTCTTTGAATTGTAAAAATAGTATACATAGTATTATGATAAACATATTAAAAAGGCTTGTGTGAATCTATCTGTAGGTGCCAAAATAGGATGGAAATAATAAACACAAATATGTACAAGTAAACACGCTATTAGTATGAAGTTATTTTAAACTGGCGAACATCGTCATGAGAAGGAACGACTACCTTCTTTATTCACACTTAGGCCAGAGTCATGAGTGCGAATAAAGAAGGTAGTCGTTCCTTCTTATGACTATGTTCGTCAGTTTAAAATAATTTCATACTACCAACGTATATGAATGTAAATAAAATATTGTACGATATATTATACTAGCATGTAATATGTAAAGTAGCAGGTGTAACAAAATACAACATACCTTGTCCGAGACCCATCCCACCGTACACACCCAAATACATATCTCTCTTGGCTGTATTTTCTGATGCATTCGCCGCCTGAAATATACCATAATGTCATAACTGGAAATAACACATTGGTAAGACCACTATATAATACTATCACATCATTTTCCTTTGGAATGAATGACAGATATGAGGGAAACAATCCTTCAGCAGTTGTGTTGTGTGTATTACCAAGCTGCACTGGAGTGATGTATTACTAGTATTTACATATATCATATAACATACAATGAAACGTACCAAATCCTTATCTGCTGACCAAACTGCCAACCAATAATTAGAACCAATCGAAAATGCTTGGTATACCATATTCATCAAAATTGTAGACGTTGCTAAGAATACTCCTATGCATCTGATGTAGTGCGAGAAAATACTCCATTTTACCTGCAAAAGATTCGTACATCAGTGCCTATAGCTCAGCAACTATAAAGTAAACACATAGAAATATATATGGGGAGAAGGCCAACTTCACAGTGGTCAAGCTATACCTATGCTAAATCTTATTTATTTATCCACAGACAAATGACAGATCTTACCGTTAGGTGCCCAATTCTCGTTGCCTAAGATAAGTGGGATTCCTAGCCGTTAGGTAGGTATTTTCGCGTGGTGAAACGCAAATGTGGGCTAGGTGACTTTTATCTCTGCTATTCCTCACCTAACCAGTTGGTGAAAACGGGGGTATGTGTTTTTGTACAATATTAGAACTTAAGAATATTCTGTAGATTTCAGCCTATTGTTGTAGTACAATAATGCAACATAATTTATTCCTACACTAAAACTTTATTTAAAGATATGACTCACATTGCCTGTTTCTGCTTTTTCAGCTTCAATTAATTTATCTTGTTTCTTCTCCACCATCTTATCTGGAGTTTTCTCCGGGGTCTTTTTAATTTGACTTATGCTGCGCTCAACTATAACCATGAAAAATTATATAAGTACACATATCATACAACTGACTAGGTATATACTTTATAGAGTAAATTAACCCATCACTACTCTCACATAAATTTATCTTCTACTATTGCATCGTACAATAAAATATATTTACCACTGGGGCGGGCCTCCACAGAATTTGTTTCCGAAGGACTCTCTGACAGAGATCTGGCACGTTGTAATTTTGTCAAAAACTCCTTTTCTCCTAAGCTGCTCTCAAGTTGCTGTTTAATTTCTAATATTGCTGAAAACAATAAAGGTAAATGATTCATTTGTATTGTAAAATATCTTTAATACATCTTGTAAAAGGGTAAACTACTATATACAAACTCAAATACAAATCAAAATGCTAATTCTGTGAAGTGCAGAATATATCACTGATCCATACATATTGACGCTGAATTGTCATGAAAACAGTTAAAAGAAGATACAATACCTGCTTCAATCTGTTCTCCACCATCACTCAAATGCTGAAGAAGGAAATCTGCAAATGCTCCCTTCTTTGCTAACAACTGCTGATAAGTTCCAGTTTCAGACACCTCTCCATCCTTCAGTACAATGATATTGTCAACTTGTGGCAGGTAAGTGATGCTGTGTGTTACCAGAACACGAGTCTTATTCTTCAGCACCCCCGTGGGACCAATAACATGATCAAATATATGTTTACCAACATGAGAATCTACTGCACTCAAAGGATCGTCCAACAAGTATACATCACTGTCATAGTACACAGACCTAGCCAAGGATACTCGCTGTTTCTGTCCTCCGGACAAGTTAATACCTGCAACCAGTATGACACTACAGTGATATGAATTGAAACTAGAGTCAAATATTATTATTTACCTATTATCTCATTGTGATAACATAACCATATACAAGATTTCACATTTATTGATACGGACGTCACATATAATTTATGTTCCCTACCTTTCTCTCCAATTTCAGTTTGATCTCCACCAGGCAACATATCTAGATCTGGCTTCAGAGCACAAGCTTCTACAATATTATTGTAAGCTCCTTTATTCATTTCCTTTCCAAACAGAATATTGTCTTGAAGAGTGCAATTCTGAATCCACGCCTGCTGAGAGACATAGGCGATTGATCCTTGGGTATTGACTCGACCAGACAACTTGTCCATTTCCCCCAAGAAAGCAGACAGGAGAGAACTTTTACCAGAGCCCACACTTCCAACAACTGCCACAAGAGATCCTTTGTTAATACTAACATTAATATTGTTAAGAGTTGGCTCATCTGAACCCCATGAGAACTTGCCATTTTCAATTATGAGAGGTTTACCTGAAATACAAACAAGATGCATACAACCACTACATACATATCTATCACTATTAGGATGAAGTTTATAGTACTAAAATTAGTGAAATGAAACTTATGACTACATGGTAACATGTGGATTAAATGAAACATTACTTACTTTCTGGCTCATGTAATGTATTATTTGGATCTAATTCTTCAGCATTCAAAAATCTATTTATTCTTTTTACTGATACACTAGTCTGAAAATATTCATACATAATATTAACAACAGAAATTAATATTCACAAGTAAACAATGAAAATAATCTGAAATTCTTAGGTGAATATAATCAATATATATATATATATACTATTACAATATGTAGTGATATTAATTGTTTGAAAATATTTTCACACAGCTGTGGTTACCAATGGCTAACAGGCACCAACATTCGTACACTCAATTTGTTTATACAAATATTATTTGGATGAAAACTCGAGCCTACAAGTGCTCATCACCTTGTGGCACTGGATATATATCACATAATCGTGAGACAAGCCATGAATATTGAATTCATGTCCCAAATTTACAGAGATGTTAGGCTACTTAATAACATAGTCTAAGTTCTTATATTACCATGAATGTACTAATGAAATCTGCAAAGCAATAATTAATGTAGTTATAGAGAGAATGAAGTCGAATAAGCATACCTGAACAATACTCGATATCAACATGGGCAGCATTGATAGAGGGAATCTTAGAATGTTGAACAGCGATAGAGAAACAAAGGCGATCTCACTGTCCAATATATTATTCTCAGGATCAGAGAGGACGAAAGTTGCAAATGTTACCAAGGACACCTGAATGTAAGGATTAAGAGAAAAGAGTAAAAGCCAAAGTTTATAGAAGGGGCATAGAGAGCCAACAGTGTGTAGACAAAGGGATAAAAGTATTTTAATTAAACCTACTTATGTACTTGTCAAATGACCTACTTACACATAGGTAAATTTTAATCCCTAGGAATTAACACTAGGATATTTAATATACATAAGTAGGGATTAATAATACTTTCAGCATTGTCATCACACTAGTATAATATGTATGTAGATACTAAGACCTGTAAAATACTATGTGTAATACATTGGTTGAAGTATGTTAGTTTGTAGTAACTACATATGTTTATGAATCAAGTGATGCACCCAGACCAACTCCATGATGTAGGCAGGATGATAATATAATATTGTCACATCACCTCACCTCAACAACAAACACAAGTAAAATGGGTAGAAGATTGAGGGGCATATACATTATGTTGAACAAATTAAGAGAAACAAACGCTTTCTCTGGTGTCAGAACATTTTCTTTGTCGACCAGGATATATGTCATTAGAGTCAGTAGTGATACCTTACAAACAAAACAAATAACTGTATAAAACACATAACATGTAGGTAACTACTTATACTCTAATATCAACAACACTAGAAAACTAAACACATAATTACTATATATTGTAAGTGGCTGCAGCATTAACTTGGAGGGGGGGCGGGGGGGGGGGGCGGGGGGGGGGGGGTAATGATTGACACACAATAATTCATTTTTATATTTTATGATGAGCCTACTTGGTGATATTTAAATATTGTATGTAAAGTGCCCTTGAAGTGCACTGAACTAAATGGCTCTATATAAATTGACATAATATCATTATATAGATTAACACACATAGATATGTACATATACCATTATTGAAGATATAATCTAATCAATAATGCGGCAATGATCTATACAAGATACAATATTATTAATCAAAATATAATGCTAATTGATGATCATTAAAAAACAATAACTTTATATTCATTATGAGTATCATAATTATTATCTGTCGTTTAAAATTCATTTTTCATAAGCCAAGAAGCCACAGTCAACCAAATGGTAAGTGGGGATTACATTTGGTAGGAATAAAAGTTGCTGTTGTATTCATGAAAGTAAAAAATAAATTCATCTAATTATTATTAAATACAACAAATGCAAAGGCCACTCAGAGAGTGTTGACAATCAGTGATTTATGTCACAAATAATAATAAGTGCTTACCTACTTTAAAGTAAAATAATATAGGTCTGAAGGGTTTCACGGCCAGAGTCACCGGTTTGATTGTTTTCCGGACTGTATAGCCATGGTCGAAAGGGATTAATTTTGTACCCGACATTTCGCCACACGCTTTGGTGGGCATCTTCAGGGGTGGAAGTCACTGATTTTATTGTATGTTGTGTGTGTTGGTGTTATTTTGTGTTTGTGTCATCCTGATGCTGATGCGTGCGGTAGTGGGCGTAGAGTTATTGTGGACAGCTGGGTGGCGTGCAGTGTAAGTGTGATGTGAAGTGGTACAAAAATGAAACCCTTTCGACCACGGCCATACAGCCCGGAAAACAACCAAATCAAATGGAAAATACTTAGATAACAAGTATAAAAGTATGAATTACATAATTACTAGAATTTTTACTGAGTAAAGAGCAAGGTTAAGTGATAAAACATAATTACCAAGAAAGGCGCACAAGACCAAATGAAGGATGTTGCTGCATTCAAATAAGCCGTGTCTTTGAGAACTTTAATTTCCTTCTCCCTAATCTTTAACACTTGAGCTTCATAACTTGGTTCCCATGCATACAACTTCAATACCTACAACACATAATGTGTAATAAATATAATTACTATATTACATAATAGATAATACATAATGACAAGTCATGATAAAGTAGGCAAGCATACCTTAATACCACTCAAGACTTCATTCATCAACTTGACTCTCTCGTCTTTGTTTTTCATCTGCTTGATCTGCAGTGTTTTAATTCTGTTTGCAATGAATCCATTGATTGGAATGAGGAATATCATGACAGCCAATCCAGCCAACACAGAGGGACCCAAGATGCCCCAGAGGAAATACAAGGCCAGGACAATTTGTAAAGGTGCCGACCAAATAAGATTCAGATATCCAGTCAAGTCCATGAATCTATAATTAAATTTAATATGAAAATTAATTAATGAAATGTTTATACTATGACTATCATTATCCATCCATACAATTACAGAAGAACAATTGGTTACTGCAGGTATCTCAAATAAGGAGTTATTTTGACAAAACCATAAAATAAAATGGTATCTCACCTTTGAGCGTCAACAGACATAAGGTTGACAATCTCCCCGACAGTTGATTCCTTGCGAGCTGTATTTGAAAGTCTCAAAGCCTTCTTGTAAATGGTACTAATAAGAGCTGTTCGAATTCTAAGCCCGACTAAGAACATCCTATGGAAATATTGAGCAAGCAGAAGAGTTTGCACAATTGCCGTACCAAATAAAAGTGATGCGTAAAAATATCCTTTCCAGTTTTCTGAATCTGAATCTACGAATCCAATTAGCAATCTGAAAATAATACAAATATAAGCAGATCATCAGAATGGGTGGAAATGACAATTCAAACATGTAACTCCTAAACTTGTGAGAGGCACACAGTATATTTAACACTCTTCTTTTATATATTTACATATACATACATATATACATTATGCACTTACTTCAAAAGTTGTGGAGATACAAAAGTAAGAAGATCTTGCAGCAGTTTGAGAAAAGAACCAAACAAAAATGTTGGACCAAATGTTTTACAGATAGCTGGTAGAATAGATGCCGTAGTCTTTTTCTTAGCGCTGCCAAAATCAACACTCGCTGATGCTTTTGTGTACGATGCTTTAGTTTTGGTAGTACTAACTCTGTAAAAAATTCATCTCGTAAATCATAATAATCTGGTACCTGTCTCTACAATCCCTATAGTCTCTCATCTGGTACTAAGCCAGGCTAATTTATAACAACAAAAATACTCACCCTCCAGACTTTGCTAGTGATTTCTGCCAGTGAGTTTCAAACTTAGGAACAACTTCTTGTGAACAATCTTCCGGGTTCATAGCCCACAGATCATCTTCTACCAAAGGCTTTTTATAACCAATCCAAGCCATAGAATCAAACCATGTGTATAATAATTTATTTGGGAAACTACTCGCACTTTCAGGACATGATTTCTGAAAAACATACACACAAATTAGTCTATACTCTGTAGAATCCAAGTTACTGGATAAACAACAGTAAAATGTAAAGAAATTACCTTAGTGGGTGGATAAGGTGACTCTGTAGGTGGTAAATCACCAAAGCAATTGAGGAGAAGCATCAAGACAACCAAGGGGAAATATATCATACATGTTACAAATGGGTACATCCCTTTATTGTCTTCTGCTCGCTCAGGTTCTTTCATAATCTCAGATCGAAATTGAGGAATACTACATATAGTCAATACAAGCCAAAACAGGAATAGCAACCCTGATGATCTCAACCCATACTTTCTGTTGTAGTATAATAGAATTGCACTTAAACACTGTGAAACAATCAAACACAATTAATTTAGGGCATCTAAACAAGTTACTCAGAACAAACTAATAATATGTACTTACAAATGTTAATATTTTTATCACAGGGGTGTAAAATTCTACGTCAGCAACATCGCTTGATGATGAATTATGAACCGCAACTCCCAGGTCCACTACAGTTAACACTATTAATAGGCACGTTAAAAACAGTTTACTTATACTCAAAAAATTCCAAGGCACATTTCTATCTTTACTATTAAGAATATACGATACTTCTACTAATGTAAATGTCCATAAAAATGCACAAGGAGTCCACACTAATACAGTCTTTTGAAAACATTCTGTCAAATCTGGATTTGTTGTATTCCAAGACAGGGTGGAATTCTGGAACAAACATACGATACAAATTATCATCAGTCATTATAATACACAATACTAGGACTAATTCATATTCTTTACACTACAGGAGAGGAGTATATTCTAGAAAATACCTAATAGCCTAAAATACATTTACCTAGTGAGTGGGGCTATAGTATAGAATTGGAAATAACAAAGGAGAATGTTATTCAACAAGCCAGTTTTCATATGATTATAGCAAGACTGCAATAAAGTAAAATAAGTATTTATAAAAATAGCAATATGTATGCCTATGTAAAGTAAATATATGTATGAGTATATGCAATATGTGATGTTTGAGTGACACCAGTGTTTATTCTACTCTTTATGAGTTTCTAATTAAAATTGTCTAAAAACAAAGTACCTATTTATAGACTTCTTACAGTAACGCTGCATCACATCACAATTTATATTTGCCTGCCAGAGAAGTACTCAAACTCTGATTAGGTAAAAATAACACATAAGGACTTATTACATATTTATGACTAATGTTCAAGGATTCACATCATCAGGTGATTACAAATAACCATTTATTCGACTATTGTGGACCACTGAGCCATGTTCACTGTATATGACTTCCACCAGAATGACATCATGTTGTTCTACCCTCCTTGGGGCAGAACCAACGTTATGGTTAATGCACCGGTCAGCAGGGCTGTCCGTTACTTGAATGAACTGGCACAGTGGGTCGACATGTTTGGGGTGACTTATAATGAGTTTACCAGACGTGTCGAACAGCACCTGATTTGACATTATTTGTAAGTGTAGTATAAGTGTATTTTTGAATCTGTTTGTAATGTGAAATGTCATGATGTATTGTAATTGTTTACACCGAGCGACGCAAAGGCTAAAGCTGTAATGTTGCTCGGTGTAATTTCAAGTTCAAATAAATAAATAATCATCAGAGTTGACTAGAAAGGGGTGATACACATTGTACTGAGCCCTTCTGAATGGCATAGTTATGCGATTATCCTGTTTTCCCTAAAGGAACTGTGAGAACAAAAATGAATAACCACAAAATAACAAAGTGTAGAATCTACCTACACAACGGTTATATTTTGATATTAGGTATGGGCTGTATGCTGTATGTGGTTATAATATATCCAGTAATGATGCCAGATAATTATACAATTAAATACCTACTTGCCTATCTTTCATAAAATTTGTTAATAATCATGACTTTCCAATCAAACAAACAAATTAATCATTTGATCAGCATTAAATAGGTTTAATATGATAAGTGTTTATATACAACTGTCTGACTAGACACAATACATGTATAGCATATTTAATAGTGTAACACTAATTCATAAACTGGGTTATATGTTAGCAAACGGAATAATATAAAAAAAGTAGGATATCTCACACAGTGCAGGTTTAACATTAAATTATTTGACAAGTAATTGTAATACCATTTGAAAAACAAGAGCCTTTTAGACTAGCCATAATATCTCTCATTTACACTAAGCGATTTCTGTTGGATTATTGGAAGATTTACCCATAGGACTAAATTCTATTGCATCTTAGGTATTTTTTAAAGCCAGTTGTAAATTAATTTCACCTGTGACATTAACATAATATGAGGTACCCCATAGTAAAATAAAAACAACTTTTCAATTATATGTAGACAATCTGTTGAAACTTTTGACAAAAAAGTCTCTTCCAAATCATACAATACCAGAAGACCCCAGTGCGATTCGCACCAACTGGGTATTTTGCTCAAGAAATAAATAAATGAATATGCAAGTTTATATCTGTAAGATTATTGTTTTACTTAGAATTTCATCATACAAATGTTTTCTGTATGCAAAATCTGGTATTGCGGTCTACAAAAATTTAATGCAACATGGTGGGTAGATAACTAAGAGAAAAATTATACGCGACTCGGATATTTTTCCTACTTGCCATAAATTATTACTATTGTTACAGCGAATGACATTCGGGCTCAGCATACAAGCTCGCTACCCATTCTGAAGATCATAAAAATGTTTGCTTAAAGAGAATGTTGCAGGTTTTTATACACTCACAGGATTTCCTGTGTATTGGAATATACCTTGCCGCAGCTGTCAATGACTTTGGCTTTAGACGAAGATGGACAATCTCATTCAATAGAGAAGGCTTGTTTATTATATTATGATGATGTAACATTCTAAAGACCACACCAAGGTCATAGGTTTTGTATGGAGGAAATAATAAGTTGAATCAAGTATTCATTATGTAAGAGGATGTCAAACAAAAAATCCACAGCATCATCAAAGGTTTGCTATAATTATATTATAACATCACGAATAACTACAACACTTACAAAAAATATTCACATATCTTTATAATCATATGATAAAAAAACGTAAGGCACCAATGGTCATTCAAATCTCAAGAAATTTTAATACACACTGACATCCCAGACAGCGTCAATTTCAAATTTAAGTATGATTGAAATCCCATAAGACAGGTACAAATTATTTACTTGAACATACTATTGTTAATATTTGTATTTGAAATGAACCACCTTAGTGTGGACTTCCACTATGACGAAACTATTTTTGTCCATATTTTCGGATAATAAGCGTTTATCATTATTACTGTACTTACAGAAGCACATGTTCAGCATGTGAGAATTTATTAATGTGATATATTAATAAAATAATTTCTTCTAGCTAACCTAAGTGCTACGTACCAATGTGATGCATTACCTAAGACAATGTCAGAGTGAAAATAAAGAAATAGTAGGTAAAAATAGTAATAACAATACAAAGCGGTGTAGTTAGTAAGTGACATTAAAGAAATTGTATTGTTATCAGTTGGTCTGTACCGAGTGAGTTTCATAATCAAGTGTACAATCAAATCCCCTCATATCTCTAAAGTGTAGGTACATTAGCGTACATTACACAAGGTTATCTTACATACAAACCAACTAACATGATAAACAATCACCCACAATCCATTACTTCACAGTAAAGACATTTAGAAGAAATACAAGACAAATCATTTACAGGAATAAATTAATTATTATACACTCCATCCATCTGTATCAGAATGCAGGTAAATTAAACACACCCAACACACAAGAATAACATTATATTCTTCAATATCTGGATAAAAAGATAATTGACACTGAATTTGATAAGCAAATAAACTGTATGAATATACTTAATGATACAATGTAACTCGGGTTGACAGTAAGGTATTGCTTTTGCAATAAGTCCGCCTTTTGGCACACTGTATTATCTTGTTTTGTTTTTGTTGCTACATATATTTACTGGCCAATAAAGTTTTATTTATTTATTTATTATTAATTCTCAATCTGTTTTGTCTACCCCATAATGGAAATAGTGAATCATTGTTTCATAATCGTTAAATGAGACATGTGCCCCAATATTCACGACCCTGGCACGTCAAACAGATTAGATATTACACCGCATCAATTAATATAATTACAGAGATATTATATATCAATATAAAAATAACATTATAATGTAATACATTAGTAGAATGTAAAGTAAATCCTGTAATTTATAGAACGTCTTTCCGATAAAATAATTTGTATTGTTTATCAGGATTCTCTACAATGGGAGTATTTTACATAAATTTGCACAACACAATTTTGTTGCTAAAAAATAATGATTAGAAAATTGCAATAAGACACAAAAGCTTACATTTTTAATACTAATTGAAACATTTGAATACCTAATTATAAATACGTAGTAATATACATAGTATCTCCTCTGCACACTGATGAGAGGATAATAAATCATTGCCTCATTATCTTAATCATAAAACTATTATAGCAATATCAACTATTGAACATTACAGCTGATTGTGATTTTGGCTATATACTTAAATTTTTATACATTGGTTAAAACAGTAAAGTATCTCATTAAAATAGTACATTATTGTAAAAATAATTCCCCATTAGATAATAGAGTTACATCATCCCTACTTTACTAAACGGACTATACACATACCTGAGTACTGACATTCCATACTGAAGTAAATTAATTTCCTACTATAGATACTGTCAAGGTTGCAAGGGCAGAGTAAAATAATTAGATAAAACTGTGATAATGATTGTGTAAAGTATGGATGACACTGTCATTTAAGTTACCTACAACATAAATAAGTACTTAGTGAATATGGAACCCTAATATAATTATACATAATATAGTTCTCTCCTATAAAGAAAACGTAACTCAGAAATTTGGTAGTTTTATTTTTATAGAAATAAGATGATTTCAGTCAGGAGTGTTGCCAGTTTCAAATGTTCTTTTTTGTATCTAATGAAGGTCATGATATAGATCTGGTTCATTGTACCTACCGACAGTTTCACTTATACACACAGTAAGGAATTTATACAATTTATTTTTTTGCAGCTAATAATTATTAGGCAATGTTGTGTAATAATAAAATTGTAGGTCAAGTGTTTTTGCAAAGTTGCTTTATTACATTGACTAACAGCAATTATATATCTATTCTACCAAATCAAATCATATTGCAGACCAGATGAAAGTGGATTGTTAATATACCTACCTACCTAGTACCTATACTATACAAGTGGACATAGGTATTAAAGCAATACTTATTTATACATTACTATTATTAGTAGTAGTGATTATTAAGTACTAGTATACAATTTAATCAAACCATATTGATACATTAGTTCTATAATAAATTATACAGATGATAATAATATGTAATGTAGGTACATTTAACTCATATTGCCATGTCACATATCATCACAGTGGCAGGGATAATCAACAATTTTAATTTTATACCAATATAATAGGCATTCTATTCTGCAGGCCATCCACTCATCTACAAGTGCCAATAGCAACTATTTCTATTATAGAAAAAAATCTCCCCTAGAAGTTTACAATCTGCTCATAATTTTCATACTTCTGATCCTATTTAGGAGTTTGAGATGGCATCAAATGTGTTGCCAGAGGGGACTGGAAAACATAATTATTTCTAGGATCTGTTGTATACACACTACTCAGTATTATAGAACCTAGTGTGTAAACTGAAAATAACTTTAGTTTTGATGAATAAGTTGGGCACCCCTGGCCCACAAAGTATGACAGAATATTTCATTCAAATTCATGTGGGTCACTGACATTATATGTAATACTTTCTCAATCAAATAATAACGATACAGCATGGAGCTTTAAAAAAATTCAATCTAGCATCACAAAAAAGCAAACGAAAAGACATTATGTAATGGACACTTCATACTTCACAAATATCAGATGAAACTAATTGTATGTAATTAATTAGTGATGTCTAAATCTTACCACTACATGAGTAGCGTTGCCATCTTTATAAATTAGAAAGCCGGACTTAGCCGCTAAAAAAGCCGGACTTTTGGGTCCCAGGGCCGGACGCTAAATAAAAAAACTTTTTTGACTAAAAAATTGAATAAAACACATTTTTTAACAAAATTTTAATCCATATCATTTATATATTTTCCTTTAGCAGAAACCTGCTTTGAAAAGTCAATTTCTTTAGTAATTTTATCATATAAGTTTTTACAAATTCAACATTATTGCAATAGTTTCTGAGCTTAAATAAAAAGCTGGACGGGTCAGATGCACTCAAATTTGGCCGGACAAGAGGACAAAAAGCCTAACACTGTCCAGCTAAAGCCGGACAGATGGCAACACTATACATGAGTGATTCAATTTGAATGGAATCAACCTTGTCTAGTGGACGTTCAGGATTGGAACCCTATATTATGATATGGGAAATGTTGCTCTGATTTTACAACAAAGGTTTATTAAGAGTTCTGTGAGTTCCCTAGATATTACATAATATTTCACTACATTAAAGAATTACTTTTGTTAAAACAATATGTCATGTCATTATTCTGACACATTTATTGTAATGTGACGTGATGAGTTTATCTAGGAAATTTAATACTAATCTTGAAGGTTTAACGTGACTTGACAAATAAAAAATTTCTACAAAATAATTGGACAATAGTTATTTATAATATTTTTATGAGTCATTTTTTCAAATTATGGTGCAATAGTCACATGTTTCCAGCATTATGATAAAGTATATCACTCAATGAATACATACAAGACTATAATATACTTAACAATATATTCTAGATAGAACCTTCATAATTTGTTCTGACACGATCCAGACAAATTTAGGTTCAGAGTAGCTAATACACGAAATAATGAATACTTTTTATTGAAATATACACCTTAAAGACATAATTATATAACATAATGAAATTACTAGTTGTAAGCTAATAGAAATATACTTTCAACCTGCATCGTGTCATACAGATGTGGATATAGTGAATATATGGGAAATGGAATTTAATGAGTTTCACTGAACCCCATTGTCTGTATGTTATTGTTGTTACATCAATCACATACACAATTGAGAATATAGACTCACACAATATAAAGGCACAACTACAGTTACTGACACACACGGTAACTAGCTGATGAATTCACATCAATAATATGGTGCATATTATATTGTAATACATCTGAGGACTGGTGGATCTACACAATGATTCTTAGAAGAGGGAACCCAACTACTTTATAACTCACTTCATTTATATAAACTGAACAAATGTGACATTACTGAGATTGACAAAAATCCTCGAAGGCAAAAGCAGCCTTAATATAATTACAGGTATACATGAATATTCAATACAGTAAAATTGTGAAACCGCATAGACATATACCTATTTATTTTATTACTGTGGATACATTTTATTGATATTTAAAAATGAAGGCATTGAGAAAATCCTAGTAAAAAAGTGCTTAAAAAATTTCCAAGCATATAAAGTAACATAGGCAATGTTAATAATGTTGGACGCCATTAGGTTAGGTAATAAAAAGATAATTTATTATTATCCAACTAGTTTTATCAAAGATGGGCCAAAATAAACATTAAACTATGATGATATAAGCGACAACCTCAAGTAGGAACCAGGTATTGCACTATTAGGCACCTATACAGCTATACCTATATCTAGTATATACTTCTCAATGACCTTCAAAGTGACTTGGCATTATTGAATGTTAACATCCAATGGGTAGTATTAGTATCACACACTCTGCCAGTTTTACACTTTGCATTAATCACCAACAGGTTACATTATGTAGGTACCTACGATGACTAGAGATAAAATATTTCACTGATGAAATGTTAAACTCTCAACTCTGCAAGTAGTGAGAATGCATTACATAAAATATAATGTTATCTAAAGATATTTTCATAGACATAAGATATGTTTCCTTCGCTGCTTATTACACACATATGTGACTACCGCTTATCATCCAGCACATTTGTTAATAAGCCAATTTGTATTGAGGGCTACTAGTGTGGAAACAATCTGAACAAGATTTGGTCATTTGGTAAGCATTGTGGTCATTGTCAAAACTCCTTGCTTTTTTAAATACTTGTATAATACCAATCCCCAATCCTTCTTCTAAGATTCAACCCAGCTTTAACTGAACTTTACAATTGTCTCCTGTATAAACAAACCTACTATACATCTATGTTAAACCTATTAGAAGAAAACAATGAAAAAGACACAGGAATGTGTAGTACTATTATTTAGAAGTATTTATTAATTTGTGTACTTACATATATTCTATTATGTATAAAAGAAGAGCACGATGACATAAGAGTAGGTACTATATTTTCCTATTAATAGGCGGTTATTGATTTTTAATATTTAATATCCAGCATTACCTTGATATCCATACTTAATTGCTATTGAAATTCAGTTACTTTTGAAAAGAAATAATGGAAAATCAATATGTAGACACTGAAATATTTCTCGCAAGTCATGTTAATATATTATTGTCCAGACAATAAAATAATGAAATAGTGTGTATTATGTAAACCATAATTGTTATAGTTGAAATAAAGATAAACAATTTATTAATTGTGACATTTATTAATATGTGTCTAAATAATATTATGTTTATCAAACTCCTACCTAATGATTGAGATGTTTACATTTGATTTGACTCGTGTTTCTATGATGTTTCTCGACTTTTACTTAAAGGTATACCTAAGTTTATAGGCATGAGGAGATAATGTATTTGTAATGAGATTTATACAAAGTACAGTCAATGGATTAATAATTGAATAAAAATAAATGAATTAAATAATCCCATACATAGAATTTATGCAACATTCTTCAAGAGAAAAACAGGATCTAATAAGAGGTGAATAGCAGTGAGAGCAGTATCCCACTAGTGATATGTACTTACAGTGTGCTAACTACCTAGTTACATAATTAAAATAATATTTTAGTTGCAAGATATACATATACAAACTGCTAACCCATGTAATATTTAACATAAGTGGGTATATGATTGGTCCGATATAGTTTATGGAAGTGTAATGAAGCATTTCATCTTGGATAAATTAATATGTATAGTAAAATGAAACAATGACATGTAATCAGTAAGACAAGTATACTCCAAGGTCGGAACTAATAAATATTATCAATTTATACAATTATTGGAATTTATTCGTTAGTACAGTAACTAAGTACTAGAGATTAATAGACTTCTGAATAATATATTACATACAGAAACAGTAATAAAGATATTCATAAAGGTAGATATTTCCACCAAACTTTATGATACATATAATCAGGTATGATGGTGAAGTATTGATTTTTCATTTCAAGGATATTTTCATGTTGATAATGAATACACAACATTAATGAGAATCTAATTGAAGATTCTGGCAATTGAATGAAAGCAATTTTATATTGCTGTATAGTTTATCTTAGGGTAAATCTAGTTTGTGAACTAAATAAGACTAGCTTCGTCTTACAGTGCACCAGTTAAGGAAACCAACAGCATATTTAGTATGCAGTAATGATATAAAAGGGGGGGAAATATTCCGATGGAAGACACGCAGCAATCTCTGCAGAATAAAACAAGTTGAATATATGTCATCACATCATTATTCATTATTTGGAGCTGTGCTTATCTTTTATAATAAAATCAATAACAAATTATTTAGATTACATAACAATCACCTAATTACGACAAGTTTCTACAGATAACATAATAATATACCTACCAAGTACCAATCTACATCATTACGTACTGATAGAACATTATTGTGAAATAATGTGCGTGGACATTCCTTATCTACTCCCCCCCCCTTAAGTTTTTTGACTCTCTGCCATGTAGCCTCCTGTCTCTACTTAATTCTTCCCAACCCCGTCTGGATGTTCCCAGTCCCAGATGACTCCTTGGCTTTCAATTACTATTATAGTTTATTCCGAGTCAAAAGACAACAAATATAAAAAAACGCTGGAACCATCGGTCTAACACACACTCAAGCCAATTTTCTCACACAATGACACCATTCACAAATTATACGTACGGTAGACGAAAATGCTTGACGCTACAGGGCTCAAACTGTCGAGTAAAAATACAAGCAAGTACTTCTGACCAGTTTAACACGTATAATGGTCTGCGACAGGGTGACGCACTGTCGTGCTTGTTATTTAATATAGTCCTGGAGAAGACAATCAGAGATTCCAAAATTGAGACGTCAGGTACAATATTCAGAAAGTCATGCCAGATCCTTGCATATGCTGATGATGTTGACATAATCGCGAGAACATCTAGGGATGTCAAACAGGGGTTTATAGACTTGGAAAATGCTGCACATAGAATGGGACTTCAAGTGAACGCCTCTAAAACAAAGTACATGATAGCATCTAAAACATCCAACCCCACAAATGCTCCAGGAACACTAATTAGCACAGGGGCCCATAATATAGAAACTGTAGAATCATTCCAATACTTGGGCTCAGTAGTGACTAAGAATAATGATATGAGTGCTGAGATTAAGAGGAGAATAACAGTGGCAAACAAATGCTATTTTGGACTCCACAAACACCTTAAATCTCGTTTGTTGACAAGGAGCACAAAGTTACTACTATATAAAACATTGCTGCGACCTGTGCTTGTGTATGGTGCCGAGTGCTGGACTTTGAGTAAGAGAGACGAAAACACACTTCTGATCTTTGAAAGGAAAGTGCTGAGAAAAATCTTTGGACCTCTCTACGAAAATGGAATTTGGAGGATAAGGTATAACCATGAGCTGGAAAGTCTGTACAACGAACCCAACATAGTAAAGTACATCAAATCATATCGCCTAAGATGGTTGGGACATGTCCAGCGAATGGAGGACAACCAAATACCAAAGAAGATTCTCAGCACGCGACCAGATGGGAGACGAAATGTGGGGAGACCTAAGCTGAGATGGATGGATGGCGTGGAGAGGGACCTCAGGGCAATTGGGGTGACAAACTGGAAGGTGCTGGCGATGGACCGAATAGAATGGCGAAGAATTCTGGAGGAGGCCAAGGCTCACAGTGGGCTGTAGCGCCAGTGATGATGATGATGAGACGAAAATGCTTAGTGTGCATAAAAAAAATTTTAAACTTTGGGCGTCCTGAATGGTTCGTTCAGGACACCAGAACATGAGGCATAAAACCGGTGAGGAACCTGCTAAATCGGGTCGTCTGGCAACCCTAGTTATTGCTATCACAAACTAGTACAAAACGTTGACGATTCCCTTAAAATGATCCTTTTTCTGTAACTTTATTAGTTGTCTTCAACAGAAGTGTTAGATATTGTTGGTGTAACATAGGAATTGTTGTTTATTGTAACGTATTGTATCACTTAGTTTAAAGAATGAATCAGAACACAGAATGGAAGAATACATCTGGGATGCACCTGAATACTTTGCTGAGTTTGTAAATAGGATTTTGCTAGAAAATAACATAGATGTACTGTACTGCGGGACAACACTTTATCTAGTGGTACCGGATTTCTGATTTGTTTCCTTTAGTTAATGTAATCAGCTCATTATTATCTAAAGTTGCTGGTACCACAGTGATCATCATAATAAACCATGTACACAGTAATATATTCTTGAATGTGCAACCCTTTTACAAGACTCTCAGGAACCCTAATGACTTGGATTCGCACCAATTCCGAGCATTAATGGTTCACCCTTTCTGCTCTTGAACCACTTGTAGAGGTCCACCAACCATCCACATAATCAGAAACAGAATCTGGCGTACATTCTTAGATGTCAAAGCGTGAAATGAGACAAGCAAGTAGAAAAAGTAAGGTAACTGAATACAACTTACCCAAAATTCGGAACCGCAAAATTCATCCATCGCGGTCGATTAGGATAAAGTAAAACCTACAATTAGCCGGTGCTGCACACTCTACTGCACAGAAACTATAGGAGTCTGACAGAACATAACCAATTCGGTAGTTCGACTACAAAGCGAAATAAAAATAGAATAAAAGAAAAATACTTTATGTAACTTTATTTGTGAATATTCGTCTGTGAAACATTAACTTTGCACACCATTATAATCACAACTTTATTACACCACGAAACCGCACAAGCGCCCTACGACACCAACGATCAGCCGAAAAATGTTTTAAAATGAATTATGTTACGAATGTTACGATCACAGAACACATATCACAGAACACATATACTCTAACGAGCTAAGTTACGATCATTGGACCAATTGAAAAGCAGAGTTGAGGCCAGTGTTGCCACACTTTTAAAATACAAATCTGTATTTCAAAGTCTAGAAATCTGTATAAATCTGTATGAGATTGTAACAAGCCAAAATCTGTATAAAAAGGCATAAAAAGCCAAAAAATCTGTATAAGTGGAATTTATAAACTAACAAAATATTGTAGTTTATTGAAAAACTAACCTTTGTGATGCCTTTTTGAGAAAATAACAGTACTCGTGCTTACATAAAATATACTAATTTCTTTTTGTACATATTTTTACTCATTCTATAAATGAGATTTTCATCTATTTACTAATTATCAAATGACAATTGAGATCGAATCTGTTTCTTTTTCACTTTATTCTTCTGATTTATCATAGAAAGTTTCCAAAATCCCAAAAATCTGTATAAAACAGGTTAAAATTTGTTATCTGTATTTGTCTGTTCCCGTTGCCTAAAATCTGTATAAATACAGATAAATCTGTATATATGGCAACACTGGTTGAGGCAGAGTGGATATAGGCAATACTACCTAGAACAAAAGGCTATGACACACAACCCAAAATGGCGGCCGACAGGCCTAAGCGAAATGTCAAATCTGGGCTTGTGTAGAGTATAAGTCAGTGTTCTTCTGCGATTTCTGTCCTGAAAATGTCATCCAAGCGCCAGAATTCTCCATTATTAATGAAATAATTACATATGATAGTGGAAGATGGGAGTTATTTTAAACAAAACAACATTTGACTTTCGACCAGTAGACCTTTAATAAGAAAATATTCATCAATACCACACAATTTGCAAAAGATGTCACCAATAAAACATATAATAACTACAATATCTCCTTAGATCAACTCTAGGCTTTGAAATAAAGAATAATTATACACCTCATTACATAAAATAATGTAAAGGAAGGATATATATATATATACTTACACGATACAAAATACGCACGACTATACCGGTACACAAATCGACCTAACCTCACATCAAAATTAACAAATAAATGTCAACGATAACACGCGTACACATTATAAGACACAGGGATAACGTTTTATTATCATAAATAATCGAGAAATATCATTAGATACCCTCGAATATTGGTTTGGAATATATTTTTTTCCGGTGAATAGCGCGAAGCCATCTTGATCGCAGCACAGAGTCTTTTGGGAAGATAAAAACACGAACTTTTGGTCCTGAGGCGTAATTTCCTTTACAATTTGTAACACAACACTTGTTCACCATCGTAAGCAATGTTTTTAAACCGTATTTAGTCTATTTAATCACTGTTATACAACAAATATAGCGTATCAACGAAGGGCGACCGCACGTCCGCCATACAAAATCAACGGAAATACGTTATGGCAACGGCCTATGATAGGCCCCTTGACGAAGAATTTACCGCTAGGGGCGCTGCTAGTACCACGGCTTTATACTATAGGTGGTATTGATATAGGCCAAGGTTACTAAACTACTTAGGTTGCCTCATCCCGTAGTCCTCGTTTTGATTGGTCAATAGCGTGCACATAGCGAGGCCAAACGACAAATACAGGCCAAGGCGCGCGACCACTTTATTTTGGTCACGTGATCAATGTAGTGACTGCAAAGTAGGGACGGCCGGGCGCCGACCGAGTCGCCCTCCGCTATTTTGTGTTTGCGGCTATGCCGGCTATGAGCACGTCGCCATTTTACTTTTTAGTCGGTGTTTGCGTCGTGTAGTTGATTTTGGCGTGTTTTAGTGTTCATTTTAACAGTTTTTTTTAACATAAAAGTGATTCAAACCTGGAAAAAAACAATACTTGTGAAGGAGCATTACATAAATTCGTTATTGGAATATTTAAAGGTAAGTTTTTTAACTTATTTTCTGCTATAATATCGAATCACACGCTACCTGTTGCAAACAAAGTTTGACATCTTACAAACATACCGGTGAAAGATAAATGTAATAAGTATATTCTTTCTTATATATAACCTAATGTTTTATTACATGTTGTTTTAATAAAATTAAGGTATAAAATATTAATTTAACCCGCAATTTATAATATTTATTACGCGCTAAATTAAAGCATCAACTTAAACATAACCTCGACAAAGCCGCTATAGAATTCGATCTTCTCATTGCTTCTTAGGTACATTATTATGGGATGTCATTGATGTATTTTGCTGTTAATATCTTTTTTTGAACAAATGTTGAACTATTTTTAATGTCGTAGTATGTCCAGCCTTAAAAAATATTGAGTAGAATTTATCCTAAAACATAACCTTGTAAACACACAGCCCTGAAATAATTTCCACCAATACTCTTATTTATATTTTGCCATTCATACAAATTGTTTCTTGTATATAAAATTGTGTGTTGAGAATGTTTCATAACATTGGCATATTTTTTGCAGGATATCATCTTCACAATGCCTCGTTGTTGCAATGCAGCAGGGTGCAAATCCAACTATCGTGCCGACAAGAAGGACAGTGTCGACAGTATCGACAGTATCGACATTTAGCTTCCCGAAGACTGAACCACTACGGATATCATGGTTCCGAAAAGTACCTACCGACTTGACCCACATCCAAAACCCCATCATTTTCGAGAAGCATTTTCAAGATGCCGACATCATTCGCGTGGACGTATGCACCGTTGCTGGAAAAATTGTGGAGTTTCCTAGGAAATATCCTAAACTAAGGGATGGAGCAGTTCCTACAATATTTCCCAATCTTCCGGAATACCTCACATCAGCGCCCAGTTCTTCTCGGAGACTGCCAGACGTGGAAGCAGATCGAATGAAGAATGCAATACGGGAGAGCCTTCGTGTCTTTGAGGAAGAGACTGAGGCAATAACATTTAGAACATTAACTGATGTAAACAAATATTTTAGTGATTTAAAAAGTAATGAGTGGACATTCATTGTGAAAGATGATAAAAGTGTATTATGTTGAATTAGTGCAAGTGATACACCATACGTGTTAGGATCTATAATTATTAATTCAGATTTATCCGTGACGCTTTTATTGAAAAGCAAAAGGGTGAGTATTTGAGTAAGAGTAAATATCCTCGAACTACTTTACAGCAATTCAATGATTTAGATTTGTGTTCAACTTTTATCGAAAGTGGTATTATTGAAGAGATAAAAATAATTTAGTAAATTTGAATGATATTATTGAAATGTTGTAAAAGTATTTCGAGGACAAAACTCCTCATGTTTTATTATTGAACAATTAAAACTTGCAGATGTACCTAAAAATAATAGGAGGTATTGAGAAGATACTATAAGGTTGCTGCAATTTAAAAACATGTGTATTTTAATCATTAAAAACTATAATCTAATTAATTATAGTTCAACTTCTATTTTGTAAGTATGTACATATGTTCTCTTTCAATGTAGGTAGGTATATTTTAATTATGTAAAACTGTAATCTAATAACCAAAGGTACTTAATAGTCTTCTATCAAATTCTGCAATCATATGTGATTGTTTTTTATTCTAAATTGTTTAATTATTAATTACCCATTATATTTTCTTGTATTATTTATTAACTAAGGTTCTACCACTTATCTATTTACCTAATTGTAGAACAACCTGTAAATCGTGATTTTTATAATAAACTGTAATACCTTTTTTCTTTGTTTTCTCTTTACAAAATATTCCCTGTTCTTATTTTTTTATAGTGAAATCTTTCATAATATAAAGAATGCTTACATAATAATTCTGTTGGAGCGAGCTCATCGCGGTAATGCGATCTTTATCAGCTAACCTATATCTTCATATAATATGTTTCAAATGATAGTGAATTAGTATTACTAACATGGCTTTTCTACAATAAGGATCAAATTCCAGAGAATCCCAGATAAATCGCCTAATAAGTCTTATTGGAGATGGTAATGTTAAGATTTTGCGTAAGTATAAATGGTAAGTACAGTATATACATACATACAACTACTATGTTACCTACAGTCGACCGCTTACCCAAAACGCCATGTCACTACTTTCGTATCCTACTAGCGGCGCGCCATGGCCTGTATTTGTCGTTTGGCCTCGGCACATAGCGTGTGACGTCAGCATTGGCCATAGCACGGCGGTAGTTTAAAATTTCAATACGATATGGTGGACAAACGACGCACTCAACGTCAATCTGCCTCACTATTTCTTTATATTATTGTATAGACTGCTTACAAGACACAAGAAACTCACAATTAACAACTTCAGTTTATTTTTTTATTTTATTTTACACAACAAACATGATATTCTGCTCCTTTGGGTCAACCAATGCACCATCCATCTGAGACTAATGCTAAGAACACCATTACTAGTAACTACTACATTACATTTTTAAATAATCTATTCTACCCTCTCACGCCGCATCACTTGCTGGGTAGGCAGAGAGAACAGATCACTTGACTTTCTTATCCTTACACACACTTCGTGCTTCCGTCGCATTCATGCAATTTGTCGTATTCGTGCAACTTTATATTCTATCCTCTCATGAATTCCTTGAGAATCTGGTCTACATGTTAAAGCCATGTGGTTCTGGGACGGCCGCGCTTCTCAATATTACATAACGGGATTAAAAAATGGTGTTGAGAATAACACTTTTTCTATGCGTATACCTATACATTTTATTAGTCTGTTTAAAAAAATGTAATGAACATTAAATAGTGACTTAAATATAAAAAAATATATATATATATATACCTACGTCCTACCTACAAATGGGTAAGTACATAAGTATTTTAAAGAAATATGGATGAAGGGATGAACCTGGATGTCTTTCTTGGGTAAGGTATATTGTAGATGCTAACGACCGTGTAAGTAACGCCGCAGGTTGTCAAGATATAAGTAACCACCTACATCAAAAAATGTATTTAACTGTAGTCTATTTTTCGTCAAATAAAAACATAGGTTCTATTTTATCAATTTTATCCTATGCAATTCGTCATATACACTCTTCGACTCTTTTACTCAAAACCCGTCCGTCCTTGAGAATCTGGTCTACATGGCCAAGCAATGTTATTCTTAGACGTCCGCGCTTCCTTACACCTTTTTCTTCTCCCGCGTATATTTTCTTCATCGTCCTTTCATCATTCATCCTCCCTACGTGTCGCAACCATCTCAACTAGTTCACTTTCATTCTAGTCACATCCATTTAAGTGAATACCTATCTGATTAAAGTGATAACATTTAAAAGTGTGCATACCGACATTTCAAAAATTTCTAAAAACGGAAGACCTTTTATCTCGACAACCGTTACTAAATATGCTTTGGAACAAAATAGGGTAGATGCATTGAACCTTTTTCTAGGGAATAACCGTAAAAGATTTTTTATATCTTGTATAGATTTCTCAAAAACAATTTTTAAAAACATCTCTGTAGTTTTTTCCGAAACACGGAAACTCGTTTCCCGAAAGTCGCGGAGTAAAATTTTTTTTTGTACTGATAATATGCATCAAAGCTAGGGAATAACCGTAAAAGTTTTTTGATAGACGCAAAATTAACCCCAAAAAATGGAAAAAACGCTATTTTTACCATTTTATCACGCGATTGTCACGCGATTTTGAACCTTAATGCCGTGGGAAATGTCTGTGACGTCATTCCTGGTGCCATGCCCTTAATGAATGAAAGGGATATTGTTAGTGTGTAGTCTTGTAAAAGGTATAAATTGTAAGGTTAATAAAAAATGTCTTTCGTTGTAATAATTTCACTTTAACCGTGACAAAATGTCTATAAACTCGCAGGTTTGGTAAAACGGATTTCTTTCTAAAGTTATATGATTTCACAAAAAAAAAACTCTTTTACCTAAATGAGAACTAACAGATTTGACAAAACACAATATTATCTAATTGCTTTATCTTCAAATATTAGACTAGTGGTTCAAAACTTATTGAAAAAAACGAATAAAACACACAACATATAAAGAAATCATCGGCGGCCAGCGACTCGTCGGCAAACAGATGACGTCACAGACAATGTTTTATACCTGCCTGTGAAATATAACGTGTAGCGACGTTTGTATGGGATGGTATAACCTAAGTAGGATATAGGCATACCCCGTTTTTAGATCACTCCAGCACCACTGTAGCTGAAGAATTTAAACCCCAAAGAGATAACATAGGTATTAAGTACTTAATATATTATGTCGCCGTTAAAATCAGAGGCTTTCATATTCAAGTGTTGTTTGACGTCTAGAATCAGATATCAAAAGCGAAACAAAAGAATCATCATTAATTGTAGGGATCCGGACAAACGGCCGACAAGACATACGGCCGACAGGACGAATGGCCGACACGGACAAATAGCCGACATGACCAATGGCCGACTGGTACAAATGGCCGAAAGACGAAAGGCCGAAATCCAAACGGCCGACATGGACATATGGCCGACAAGTACAATTGGCCGACATCCAATAGGCCGACACGGACAACTGGCCGACAAGGATGAATGGCCGACAGGACGAATGGCCGACACAAAAAAAATATTGAAATAATGATCACATCACAAGTTTGAAAAACAAAGTTGCCAGTTTATTCTAACAATCCAAAATTTGGCTAGTTTTTTAAACAACAGTTCCGAAATATAATTTGAAAGTAGTGAAAAAATGTTACCATATCTTATTATCAGATCAAGCAACACTAAACCAAGTTTGCTCCGTGAGACCGAGGCCGTCGCCATATTGTTCATGAAGGCCGGGCCCAACTGACATTTGACGATGGTTACGCCATCTAAATTGTATGGGAAAAAATATTCCGTAATTCAAGTGTTTGTCACCGAGACAAGGTGTTTGTCACCGATACAAGGTGACGTCACCACTCATGGCGGTGATGGAATTCGAGGATGTAGGCTTGTACTCTACTATCGCAGGCTTCGGTGAGACTTCTGAAAAAAAAAGACAACGGTGTAACACTGTTTTTGCCAATAGCACCCAAGGTTAAATAGTCTGCTCCTGAATTTACGTAACCACTATATACTTAATAAGTATGAGACATACTTGAAAGAATTACCTACTACTAGCGCCGCGAGTAGCCGCTATACGAATTAGATCAAAAACACCAAGCAGACATGGGACATTACTTTTTCAACTTTCCAGCGAACATGCAGGTTCACAATTTTTAGGCGTTAAAAACGGTTTTTCATTTGTTTCGGCTGCAGGTGCCTTTTAGCGCTTAATTAAACCTTACTAGTATAAATAAAAAACAACATAACCGGTCAACATTATTTTTTTACAGTAATGTCCCATGTCTGCTGGGCGATGCTTGTTAACTATTATCTTGGTTGAAAACGTCATTGTCGGCCATTCGTCCTGTCGGCCATTCGTCCTTGTCGGCCAGTTGTCCGTGTCGGCCTATTGGATGTCGGCCTATTGTACTTGTCGGCCATATGTCCATGTCGGCCGTTTGGATTTCGGCCTTTCGTCTTTCGGCCATTTGTACCAGTCGGCCAGTTGGTCGTGTCGGCCATTTGTTTCTGTCGGCCGTTTGTCCATGTCGGCCGTTTGGCATTCGGCCATTTGTAGTAGATTCTTAATTGTAATACATATATTTTTAATAAAGTTTTTTGTTCTGCGTTTTTCACAGAGCCGGATCTCCCATAGGTTCAAATGGTTTGGCCCACCAGGGCGCCGAAAGTACAAGGGCGCCACATTGTATTACAATAATGCCTGAGAGAAAACACAAAAAAACACAATGCGCATAAATTCTATTAAAATAATACACACACTTAGTTCCACTCATCCACTCACCACTTGACTGTATCTAATGAACGGTTATAATGAAGGTATTTCACCAACGCCATCCCTAGAATATTGTTGGTAAACGCAATTTAAAAAACCCGCGCATTCATTCCACATCAGGTAGTTCCATTCTACCTACTTGTAAACATCATCATCTTGCCAACAAAACAAGGCTTGTGTATGATATAAACTAATGAGATAGTATTAGTTATGGTTTCTTTATATGTATGTGTGTTCCAAACGCGCCCTTAACCGCTCTCTTGAGAACAGAAAATTCATACAAAGGTGGGTCAAAGATTCCCTATACATATTAACACAAACACATCGAAAGATAGGCGGCCTATAGAATATACGAGCGATTTTTGGAACATAGATTCCATTTTGGTTTGGTTGACAATGTCAATACTAGCTAGACTAGAATATGCAATATACGACCCGTGGGATGTTTTTGTATTTTGCCGTTATCTTTACAATCATAATATCCCACTGTTTAGATTCTATTCATCTTCAGCGTTCGGGGTGTTCAGGGTTTGTTTATTACTCGATTGAATTTATGATACTACATACTTTTAATGACTTTTTATAAATACCGGTACATAAATAATTTAGATTTGTTTTATCATTTTATGTGGAGGTAGCTTAGTGTTTCTTCGTTATTTTTTTTAGTGTTATATTGTTTTATTTCAACAGATATCGATATGTATGAACTATGTATAGATTGCGTTTTTACAAGAAGTAAGTAAGTAAGTTCTTAAAGTTTGGCGCTAAAATTTCTGTTTCTTCTAATTGACTTTATATCTAATGTTTTTTAAAATATCAAATTACAATTGAAATCTGACAAATTATACCTATGCACCGCTCCAGGGATAGCATAAATTACAGAAGAATTAATTTACTTACTTACTTTATTTTTGAAACGCGGCCGTCCAAGAACCACATGGCTTGATCATGTAGACCAGATTCTCAAGGACAGACGTGTTCTGAGTAAAAGGAATAGCAGAGTGTGTATGACGAATTGCATGAATGTGATGGAAACAAGAAGTGTGTGTAAGAGTAGGAAAGTTTGGCGGATGTTCTCTCTACTTACACCGTAAGGGATGCGGCGTGAGGGGGATGGAATAGAATAGAAACCCCTCCAGGGAATGGAGACTTTTACTTTTCCAAATGAATGGTAATTCTGTTTTTTTGATAAGTTATATAGGTTGGTCCCGTAGTTCGGAATCCAAATTTTCGACTCCTCACCCTTGTGCGTTCACTAGGGCGAACCAAAACCGTCGAAATTTCAGCCTTTTTTCGCTATATTATTATTACAATTATCTAGTACTTATAAAAACTATATTTTTATAGAAATATAATAGGGGGGGGGGGGGGGCGCAGAATTATTACTGCACCGAGCGCAAAACATGGTTGATCCGGCGCTGGTTTTTTATTGATTTCTTTCTCAATCATTGAAATAATTTTGATTATTCCTTAATCTGGGTCCTAATTGTACGATTGGTTTGCACTGTTTGCAGTTAGTTGCGCCAAGCACTCGAACTTTCCACTCCTCTCTGTCTTCACTTCACTTTATAGATTTTAAAAATTATTACTTAAATTATACTAAGGTTACCATCATAGCAGACCGAATCGCTAAGTTAAAATGGCAATGAGCAGGCCACGTTGCGAGACAGTGAAATGAGAGACGGGGACCCAGAATCTTAACAAGGCGACCATGTTAGAACAAAAGACCTGTAGGACCAAAAAAGACCAAAGAAGATAAGTAGATGATATAGTCCCAATCGCAGAAAGAAACTGGTTGAGCAAAGCTCAAAGTAGAAGAAATTGGAAAACGTTAGAAGAGGCCTATATCCAGCAGTGGAGGGACGGCTGAGCAAGAAAGAAGAAAGAAATTATACTTAGTTTTAAATGATGTGTGAATATCAATGAGCCGAAGATATTTTTAGCAAAGTTTTGCCGTTGTTTTGAGCGTTACTTTTATTTAACGTGTCTACAATGTCAATTCCGCAAAACGAGTTCTTTTAAAAATTGAGCAAAACGGTGTACGTATGTACTGTGTTGTTTTTAAGTCACTTTGACAGTTATAATGCATCTATAAAATATTGACAATAATTGAGGGCGCTGCTGTTGTTCATATGGCAACACATAGTAGGTACTCCACGTTTATGAAGTAAAGTAAGGTAACCGCCATTATTTATTTTTTTATACATATTTTAGGTAGGTGATTTATAATAAAAATCTAATATAAACAAGATGTTGTGAAGATTTCCTATACGAAACAGTGTATATTTAGTCTACCAAGTTTCGTTGCTGAAAAACCATTACATTTGAATAGATTATCAGGCAGCTGTGGACTGTGGAGGATCAAAAGGAAGGCCTATGTCCAACAATGGACCTAAGTGGCTGCAGAAGAAAAAGAAGAAGATTATCAGGATAACTTCAACCGTTCCGTGTCCATTTCAGAACATACAATTCTCTTAGTTTCTTCCAACCATCCCTATACTGCACCCTTATTGACCCTGAAGTTAAGAGCGGTTGTCACAGTTCCAAGAACCCCAGTGAACGATTCATTTTGTTCATCCTCGATCCGTCACTGTAGCCAATAAAATCAGGAATAGGTTTTATTGAAAGAAACAATATTTTTATTTCTTTGAGTTATAATATTATTTTATATTTATTTTCCTTAAGTGTTACTTGCAACCGTTGAAATTTAAAGCTTCCTTCGGAAAAGACGGCAAAAATCTCAATGTGGCTACTTCCTTGTTAACCGTGTAAAAGAACACGTCGCACAAATATCAAAATCGCTTTTCATTTTTCCAATAGGAATTGTAAATATTCCATAATTTTTTGATCCTTCGTTTGGTATTGTTCTAATTGTGCATTCCAATTTTACTGCAATTATTAAAAAAAACACACTTAGGAAAAATACAATGCAAAAACTAGTCAATGTGCAATATTCTACAAAATTGTGTTTACCACATTATGCAGGAATTCCAATGAATTCCAACCAAATGAAATGTCAAAGTGTTGAACATAACCTATAATGTATTGGGAAGTTATTAATGTTTATTGTGGAATATACTTAAAATTATACTGCAAGAACGTCCAAATTAATAGTACTAATAATTTTCAATGATGATTGAGTGTTTTTACTTACTATTTACCTTGGTGTCGGATTTTAAACATAGGTAATGTCAGAAGCGTAAGCGCATCGCCGAAAACACATTAATATTCAACTCTAATAACACTACTTGTAATAGGTTACATCTATTTTCATTTTAAAACTATTTTAACATTAAAATAAATCCAAATAACACTGATTTAAACAAATATGACGCGAATAAACCACTATTTCCACAACTAAACCACCATCTGACATGACACATTATACGACAGTAAAACGACAGTAATAATTATGTGTTGCCACATATTTAGTTCATCAACTGTCCGTTTTCTACTCTAATTTGCCCAGGTGTACAGGCTTGGCGATTGCCTTTAGCCAGTCCTTTGCGTTTCGGTGTAAAACCGTTTCTAGTGTATATTTTGGTCATTTTGAAACGGATATAGTTAAGGAACCTATATATACAGATTCCCTAGTTATAGTATTTTGGTAAAATGAATTCTGATAGGTACGTAGGTACCTAGGTACTTATATTTTCAATCGTCTTTTTAATCCTTTTGCCGCGTATATTTTCATATTATTTTACTGGCAGTTATTTTATTTTTTACATTATAACTACCTACTAGGTGGGTTTTTTGTTTGTTTTTTTCAGCGACATAATATATTAGGTACTTAATATGTTATCTCTTTGGTTTTTTACGAGAAATCTTTAAATGTCGCCAGAATGAAAACTGCTGGACTTAAAAGAAATATGGCTACACTGACTAAAACATAGGGACACCTTAGGCTGGCCACAAACGTCCCGAAGTTCAGTTCCGGAATCGACCGTTTTGCAAAAAGGTTCCGACCAAAACCTCTTTCTGAATTTAAAATCGGGGTGACGTTAAAGTCAGAGAGAGGTTTTGATCGGAACTTTTTTGCAAAACGGTCGATTCCGGAACTGAACTTCGGGACGTGTGTGGCCAGCCTTCCATACACTCGTTTATTTCACGGAGCATGGCGCCATTTTCAAATATGATATTGATAGTATTTTCGAGGTACTTATACCTGGGCAAATTAGAGTAGAAAACGGACAGATGATGAACTAAATATGTATATTACTGTGGTAACACATAATTATTACTGTCGTTTTACTGTCGTATAATGTGTCATGTCAGATGGTGGTTTAGTTGTGGAAATAGTGGTTTATTCGCGTCATATTTGTTTAAATCAGTGTTATTTGGATTTATTTTAATGTTAAAATAGTTTTAAAATGAAAATAGATGTAACCTATTACACGTAGTGTTATTAGAGTTGAATATTAATGTGTTTTCGGCGATGCGCTTACGCTTCTGACATTACCTATGTTTAAAATCCGACACCAAGGTAAATAGTAAGTAAAAACACTCAATCATCATTGAAAATTATTAGTACTATTAATTTGGACGTTCTTGCAGTATAATTTTAAGTATATTCCACAATAAACATTAATAACTTCCCAATACATTATAGGTTATGTTCAACACTTTGACATTTCATTTGGTTGGAATTCATTGGAATTCCTGCATAATGTGGTAAACACAATTTTGTATAATATTGCACATTGACTAGTTTTTGCATTGTATTTTGTGTAAGTGTGTTTTTTTTAATGATTGCAGTAAAATTGGAATGCACAATTAGAACAATACCAAAGGAAGGATCTAAAAATTATGGAATATTTACAATTCCTATTGGAAAAATGAAAAGCGATTTTGATATTTGTGCGACGTGTTCTTTTACACGGTTAACAAGGAAGTACCGACATTGAGATTTTTGCCGTCTTTTCCGAAGGAAGCTTTAAATTTCAACGGTTGCAAGTAGCACTTAAGGAAAATAAATATAAAATAATATTATAACTCAAAGAAATAAAAATATTGTTTCTTTCAATAAAACCTATTCCTGATTTTATTGGCTACAGTGACGGATCGAGGATGAACAAAATGAATCGTTCACTGGGGTTCTTGGAACTGTGACAACCGCTCTTAACTTCAGGGTCAATAAGGGTGCAGTATAGGGATGGTTGGAAGAAACTGAGAGAATTGTATGTTCTGAAATGGACACGGAACGGTTGAAGTTATCCTGATAATCTTCTTCTTTTTCTTCTGCAGTCACTTAGGTCCATTGTTGGACATAGGCCTTCCTTTTGATCCTCTACAGTCCACAGCTGCCTGATAATCTATTCAAATGTAATGGTTTTTCAGCAACGAAACTTGGTAGACTAAATATAAACTGTTTCGTATAGGAAATCTTCACAACATCTTGTTTATATTAGATTTTTATTATAAATCACCTACCTAAAATATGTATAAAAAAATAAATAATGGCGGTTACCTTACTTTACTTCATAAACGTGGAGTACCTACTATGTGTTGCCATATGAACAAAAGCAGCACCCTCAATTATTGTCAATATTTTATAGATGCATTGTACATTTTTATTTCTTACAGCATTAGGAACACACTTAAATTTTACAGTGTCTCCCGCATTATTTTTTTTTATGAATCTCGAAATAAACCTAAATACAT
Source organism: Ceraclea dissimilis (assembly GCA_963576895.1). Taxonomy (NCBI): domain Eukaryota; kingdom Metazoa; phylum Arthropoda; class Insecta; order Trichoptera; family Leptoceridae; genus Ceraclea; species Ceraclea dissimilis. Next base: position 10,107,960 of record OY756364.1, read on the forward strand.
ATTTGTACACTTCGTAATAAATAAGCTTGAAAAGCTTTTGTTGTAGAGTAAGTCGCCATCGAGGATTGAACCATTACCAACCTGGCTTCCGACCACCTCATTTGTACAGGTAACTTGAATAGTGCAAAGTAAGATATGTATTTATTATTTAAAATGTTAGTACCTATCATTTAAATTTCTTTTTACTCTCTCGAAGTGAAATGAATGATAAAAGCTATTTATGAAGTTCGTAAACAATTGTATTATTTATTTAGAGAGATAAGCGACGTTATTTTGTTTTTGCATTGCAATAATAATGTGTTCATTATTGCAATGTAAAAACAAAATAACGCAAATGAGGTGGTCGGAAGCCAGGCGAAGCCAGGTTGGTAAAGCGCTCGACTCGATCCAGTAGGCGCGGGCTCAATTCCCGATGGCGACTTACTCCATAACAAAAGCTTTTCAAGCTTATTTATTACGAAGTGTACAAGATGTATTTAGGTTTATTTCGAGATTCGTAAACAAAATAATGCGGGAGACACTGTAAAATAACATTTAAGTGTGTTCCTAATGCTGTAAGAAATAAAAATGTGAGTACCTCGAAAATACTATCAATATCATATTTGAAAATGGCGCCATCCTCCGTGAAATAAACGAGTGTATGTAAGGTGTCCCTAAAACATAACCTAACAACAACTGTCAAACTTAAACTGTCATTTTCTGTGATCTTTGAGGCGACGTGCGGGTGTTTCGTTTGATTTCATTGATCGTCGGTATTTATTTATATCTGGATTTTATATAAAATCGTTTTACTTGCTGGATGTACATTTCTGATTTAAGTATTTTGTGTCCGTTTATATAAAAAGTAGGTGTGAGAATATTCCGCTCTGCTCGTATTTCTTAAATATTTTCTCGTCGCCTCCAGCAAGTTTTATTTCAATTCCAACAGTTTTTTTTAAGATGTTTATCTTATTGTTTTGCAACAATGAAGGTAAAAATTAAAAGTGAGTATGAGATTGATTATTTCTCTTCTTTTTCATATGTGCACTTGTCCATTCTCATCAATTCCTATTACCAGGGACACGCTGTCTGAACATGCTTTGCTTTGTGTTGTTTTTTTCTGGCAATGTTCATTGAAATAGGGAGTCCTACATTCAGCACTGGCTATGGTCTTCAACATTGCCCTGATAAAATTATGCAAAAGGTGTGGAGCAAAAATGCATACAACTGTATGGGTTTGTTTACTGACTGAGTGGATAACCAAAGACAGCAAAACGTCTTTAAAGTCATATTTTAGCCAAATTTTGGGTTAGGGTCATTTCGTGACTTACTCTAGAGTGAGAGTCCATTATTATATGATTATAAAATGAATGACAAATGTTTGTCCGGTGAAAGATTTAGGAATCAACATTTGATTCCACAGCTACTACAAAAAAACATATTCGACTGGTGGTGATATTTTTTATTTGCTCCGAGTCTCTGAGTCAAATGAAACAGTTTTACTCACAGAACCAAATTCTTGTCTTGGAATGACCAGGTAACTTGCCTGATCTATCGAAAACCACAAGGCCATTTGCAAAAAAACATCTGTCCAATATGGATTGTACATAGGGTTGCCACCTCTCCGGGTTTGACCCGGAGTCTACGGGTTTGAGTGGCGTTCTCCGGGCTCCGGGTTAGCATAGTGTATCTCCGGGTGGGAAATTTTTGTCATGACTAAAAAAAAAAAGGAAAATAACCCCGGGGTCCCGGTCCCCCCCATCGAAAAACCGGGGCTCCGGGTCAGCATACAAAATCTCCGGGTTTGTAATTATGGTGTGGACGAAAAAAAAAAAAAAAAAAGGTGAACTATTATTAAACATTATTACAAATCTCCGGGCCTACGCTCTTACAAAGGTGGCAACCCTAATTGTACATGAGTATAGTACCTAATTTGTGTTCAATTTCATGATGAACAATGGGATGGACGCTGCTAAAACTAAGTATATTCTGTGTCTACAAGAGTGAAAGCTGTTATTAAAGCCAAAGGAGGGTACATTAAACCACACGTGTGTGCTGAAAATGCTCTATTTCAGGGGTGGCCAACTTGATTAGATCCAAGATCTACTGTTTGCTGAGGAAGCCCTGTGCGATCTACGAATTATATACTTCTTGAAATTTTAAATGAAAGAGAGCTATACTGCGTAAAAAGAGGATAAATAATGTGACGGAACGGCGATTGAAAAATTGTACAAGATATTATTATTAAGGATTATGCATGCAGCAGTTAGAGATTACGTTGTGCAGTCTATTCTACGTATTTATGTTTATATTTTTTGCCTTGCCACGATCGACTGGACTAATAGTCGCGATCGATTTTCGATCCGTTGCGGCCACCCCTGCTCTATTTTATGTATTTTAATCAATAAAGCAATTTTTTGTGTTTTACACGTCACCAAGTTTCTTAGTCACGTGTGTATAGTAAAATATGGATATTACATACTTGTAATCCCTTTACTTGTGATGGGTTCTGTAAGTTACCTGACACATGAAAAACGTTGAAAGAACTATTTTCTTCTTCGCGTTGTTTATCAGTGAGGTTCGTATTCTGACAATACTAGAGGAAATTAGAATATATCTCCCCAATTCATATTCTAGATCTGGAAGCCACAGTTGTTTTTGCCCTCCCCCCATTTTACAACCCCCATTTTACAACCCCCCTTATCCAAGCATATGGAATTATGTGGGCGAGAAAAGACATTTTTCACAATTATGTACGTATTTCAGTTTTAACTTGTTGGTTTATGTGTGGTTCTTGATTATGATGGCAATATATACACTACATTTTGTTGATTGAATTTGCATAACAATTATTATTGGGAGCAACTAACCCTTCTATATGCTGCATACTCAACTAAGTAATTAATGTAAATACGATATGATTAGATAATAGGTATACATTATGGGATGAAGACTAAATATTTGTTTGTCCATTAGGTTGGACTGGTGTAGCGACATGGCGTTGGGTTGCTAATGATGACAACTGTGGTATATGCCGAATGCCATTTGATGGATGTTGCCCTGACTGCAAACTTCCTGGTGATGACTGCCCTCTAGTGTGGGGTGCCTGCTCACATTGTTTTCACATGCACTGCATTGTTAAGTGGCTTCATTCACAGCCCGTTCATCAGCAGTGTCCCATGTGTAGACAAGATTGGAAATTCAACAACAAATAAGCCTGTCCACTCCCTACAATTATTATATTGTTATATACAATATATAAAATTATTTTTTGTGGTAAGTAAAGTGTCATATTCTTTATGAATTTAATTCATTCACTAGATATTTATATACTGTTGATTTTCTGAGAGTGACATAGAGAATGTTAGGAACGACGTGGGAATACACACCGCCCAAAACTGCTATAAATTATGGATCCTCCTTACTGTTCTCTCTAGGAAAGTTGGAGGCTGAAGGTTATAGATAATTTTTATTTTATATGATTGCAATATACACTACCCGCCATGACAGCTTTTCGCCGGGCAGCGTGTTGTTATACAAATACATTCAGTGATGTACAAATAACATTTACATAAGCAATAAACATACACAATGTCATCGTTAGTAGTAATTCACGTCAAGAAATTCAGCAAAAATATAATATAGTATACTAAGTTAAAACACAGTGTTCTCTGATTGGTCACTATTGACCATCCACACATTTTTTATTCAAATATATGCAAATTAATAAATAAATCTTTATTGGCCAAAGAAAAATATGCAGAATTACAAAACAAGACAAAGATAGTGTGTCAAAGGCGGACTTATTGCAAAAGCAATATCTTCCAGCCAACCCGAGATGTAATTGAAGTAGAAGGAAACCCCGGAACTGTAAACGTGGAGAAATGATTTCTTTGTCATATATTATATCTATTATGACTTGTGGGCTGAAAGGATCTCGGAAGCACCAGTCGTAGATGAAATAAATTATTCTTCCATTGAAAACAGGACCTGTCATGGTTAAATGACAATTTTGACCTTATTTATGGACTCTTTGGACAAGGTTTGACTTTGGTACGAAACTTCATTTGGTGTGGACAAATAATATTTCGAAAATCAATAAAATAAAAATCGCTTTTCGTGGATCATTTTTTTCAATATTATAACAGGAAATCAACTTGCATAGGCCTGAATAAAGTCCTAGGTAGATTTCACTCAGGTACTATTGAGGTCCCGACGCCCCGGAAGACCCTCTTTCACAGTGCACCGTTCCTATGACAACGAGATCAGAGCGTTAGGAATGACGTGGAGAGAGGTAATATCACTCGCACAAAATCGCTCTGAATGGAGACGCCTGGTAGCCTCCCTGTGCTCCCGAATGGAGACATAAAGGGCGTAGTTAGTTAGTTAGTTACTATTGAGAAACAGGCAAGACACACACAGAGAAGTAATGGAAATTTGAAATTCGTGCGGAATTTGTTCTACACCTAAAATTTTTAATGTGAGCTTAATGTGCAACGGCCCAGACCAGATAGGGCAGCAATTTTCCCTGTGGTCGTTATTAACTCTGCTTTCCTTTTAGCCTCCATACAAATTGAGATACAAAATGGAAATTTACTTCCGCCGAATGGACGCTCGAACTACGTATATTGTAATTATATGAACGACCTATTGTAGCAGAATCCAAATTACGTAAAATATCGATTAGGGAGCCGACTACTAAAATGTGTCGTAAATCAAAAGCCTTGCGAAATTTGCGATAAATTTGTGTTCAGATTTCAACCGAATTCAAAAGAAATTCGTTTAAGTTTTTAACGATAGGAAGGAACTGACTGCTGACCTCCGTAGGGCTTATTTCATACCTGTTTTCCGAAAGTCTAGGTTCAGTAGACAAACATGACACACAGGGGTCTCGAGATCTCGTTAAAGGGCGCAATACAAGTCAGCCAATAATTGGTCATCCACGTTATCGTCCGAAATTAATCGACTAGTTATAATTAACAATTCCTATTGCTGTTTCATTATGTTACCAATTGATGAGTTTCAAATTCAGCTGAAAAATAAAAATAAAAAATAGCTGGAGCTTTTCACACAGACAACTTCTTGTCACTTAACAAAATTTGTTTATCTCTCAGTCTTCAGCATTACTCATTCCTCACCTCAGTGCCTCTATATTATTGTGACGTATACTATGTGGAGTTTGTATAGAGTCAGTATAATAATGTCTTATATACTACTACTTAATATAACATGGATGGACTGTGACTGCGGAGTACCGGCATACGAGCGCCAACCAGTCACTTAGCGGAGGGTCTGCCGGAGGGACGTACAGTTGTTTCACGTCGCGACTGAAACATCGATATTAATCCAGTTTTTCGTTTTTAAATAGGGACGTCCGTGTTTTATTGTGTTTATTGTCATCTCAGAAATAAATAAATTAATATATTTACTTATCATGCCGTGTAATAATTTTATAAAAATACGAATAGAATTTGAGGTATTGTTATTTATTGTATAATAATGCAATAAGTATTTATTAGGTACCGGTAGGTAATTACATGTAAACTCATGATCGAAGTGTGTCATCATTTGTAACTGAATCAAACTAGCAGATGTGTGTGTAATATAGTAATAGAATAATGTAATGTCGATTTATTACAATATTACATAGTTTTACATCGTGTACCATAGTCGACAGTCGACCTTACTAGCAAATTGCCTATTTTTGTTATCTATATCAGATAGTGAAGTGATATATGTTAAGTGGCTTATGTTATAAAATTAGTGAAACAGTGTCACAAGGGCATGTTAACAATGCGTGGTGGTTCCCAAGTAGGCAGTAATAACGGCGTGAAAATGACACGACCTCCACCAGTGCCACCCCGGCCTGATAAGAGCGTCGTAGCTGATGCCCTTGCCAAGTCGAGGAAGGTCCCAGCACCTGTCTTGCCTCCAGGATTGAAAAAAGATTTGACACTCAAAATATCATCGGAGTCCCCCCAATCACAAAACGATTCAAAGCCTAGTAATAATAAACCACCTTCGCCAAAACTAAATGGGCTGTCTCGAGTAAAGTCATTCATTAGAGATGTCATGAATGACAAGAGACATTCGGATGATAGAAAAAGCAACAAAGACGATAATGATAAACATAAATCTAAGTCACAAATACCTGTACCCCAGGTGCAAACTTTACCAAAGCTCAAGACATTTGATCCAGTTTCGTTAAATGGCTCTCAGGAGGAGTCAGGAAAAAATCAGTCCGGCGTAAGATCGCTTTGTGGTCTTATGAATTCTGACAGGGATAAAACGACTGAAGCTGATGCCAAAGTAGAAAGGGTTCGAGTGATAAAATCTAATAGCTTTGCTGAAAAGGCTGTACCAGTTAGAAAAGCTCCGCCTCCGCCTATTTCTCCAAAGCCATCCAGAAAACAAATTGAAGAGAAATTGGCATCAAACCGAAACGAAGGTTTTTCCATTCGTAAATTGTCCGTAAGCTGCGAAGAACTGAATAATACTTCAAGACCTGTAGTGTTTCAATCTTCTGCTTGTAATAAAATCGGTAGTCCACTTTTTGTAAAGAAAAGTGTTCCTCCTAGTTTACCATCCGGTAAACCCCCTCTGTTAGCCAAAAAGAAATCTCTGTCATGTTCTCCCACGGGACCCGGATGCGACGGATTTGTTTTTACTGAAAAATCAATGTCGATTGAAAATTTGAATACAAATGAAAGAGTAGCATGTGATGATATGACTGGTTCACCTCCGAGGTTTTCGGACAAAGACGAATTTACAGAAAAATTGATTTCAGAAATAATTTCTGCTAAAAATGATACGTTGTTATCAAATTACCAAAATGGTGACTATCTCGCTAATAATGAATCATCTATCGATTTTCCTGTAATAATAAAGAATGATCTTTCATCATTCTTGTCCTCTAACAGTAATTCGTTGGAGAATCAAAATACTGTAATTACTTGTAATGACGACAAAGTTCAATGTGTAAATGTACCGTATGAGAAAAATACATTGAAGGGTCACTCAGATAACAACAGCACCTGTGGGAGTGATAGTAGCGGTTCCGTAACCGGTAAAACTATATTATTTATCAACAGCGATTCTAAGTCTCTTGTACCTAGCAGCGGTGTTGAAGATATTCCAACTCCAAAAAATGACCCAAAAATCGATGGCCACGAGAAAATAAATAGATTGAATGATATTGCAAATCACGAATTACTTATTGCCGAGTTGCAACATATGAGGAGAGAAGCTAAAGAGAATAAAATAGAACGACTCTCCACAAGTCCAGATAGTATCTCGGGAGATACGCAAAATATTCAACAGTCTGGCTGGGAACATATTGATAATGATGGCAAAAGAATTCGTTACTCTAGTTGCCAAATTGTGATCGAGGATCAATCTCCAGTGGATGATTCCGGAATTAGCTTAGATGATAATAATTTAACTTCAGACGACTCATATTGTTTGTCTCCTACATTGCTTTCCAGGCTAAAGGAACAGTATTACGCCAATCTAAAGATGTCGTCTTTGCAAGGACTTCCTCCGCTTCCAAAGAGTCTGAGTGGTTTCAATGTGTCGGAGGGGCCGTCACAAGCACCAGAGTCTCAATGCCAACAGCATCCTCAACCTCCTCCAGTCCCCGCCCGGAGTGCCGCCAGCCTCAGATTTGGAGCGAGGACTGGCAGCACTTCACCTCCAGTCATCAACGGAACACAAAACGCTCAGAGGTCCAATAGGAAGCCAACAACTCTGGACACTCAATTGGCTCTACTTAAAAGAGAAATGGTGAGTTTTATTTTTCTTTAGCTTTTAACAATACACGTTTTCCAATGCTATTTCATGTGAGGTTTATTTTTGTAATTATTCTCCGACAAAGTTCGCCAACTATGGGTGCAAGGCGGAAAGGGGCACGAATTTCTACTATATTTTTACATCTACCGACCCAAGGAATAATGGCTTTACGTTATTATAGTTTCAAGGCTCTAATTCTAATATTATAACTGCTCACACACCAATATATGACCTTGTACCATTCAATGTGGTTCACATTGATGAGGTTAAGAGAATGGCATTTGATGACGTTGTGTAATATCTACAGTTTGTAATGTCATGTACCTACATGGGCGCAATTGTTCAAATGTTACAAGAGCAATCTGAACTATGTTACTAAAGTAGGAGGAAGAATAAAAACGAAATAAGAAATGCCACAATTGCAAAATCTTAACAAGCCTCTCGTACACAGTCTGTTGTCTGCACTCTATATTATCTGGAGAGATTTCTCTTGTAAAAGTAACGTTAATTTAAATAAAATATATTTGGGACATATGTAAATATAATTTTACGTGCTTCTAAGTCATATTTCGTGTAGGAAATGCAAATAAACTAATATCCAAACTGCATAAACCTAAATAAAACCACGCATACATATACATGTCATTATTACTATCGTGGTTCGATTATTATGCCGCGTTTTTTCCCATTGATAATGGTAAATTGTTTCGATTATGTTATGCGCGGGAATTAGTATCAAACTATCTATACCTGTGGGCGTGGCCTATACCCATAAACATTAAGTACTAACATTAGCAATTTGTTTACCCTTTTCATATTACAGGAGTTATAGTCCGAGAGCCCGCTGCTTAATTTATGACGTATCTGTTTTTTGATCGAAATGTGGTATAAACGATAGCTTACCAATAGGGTATTACATCGCACTAGGGTTGCCTATCAAAATCTTGCCGCAACCCCCCCTGCCCCCCCTGAAAAGGTCCCTCTTCGCGGTTTTTCGCATTTTATAGGAATATGGTAAGAGATAGGAGAAAGTAGTCAATGTCAAAAATAATCCTTGCTAAATTCTCTACAAAAAATGTTAAGTCAATTTTTTCATAGGACTAGTAGTTTACCCGTAATGGCCGGTCAAAAAACAGGATATTTTTTGAAAAAATAAAAAAAAATGTTTGATTTTTTTTCTTTCACATTCTTCCACCCATTACTACTAACATTTTATGGAAAAAAAAATTTGGCCTGCGGCGCTATATCACTGGTTATTTTATGAAAAACTAAATTTTAAGAATTTTCGTCACTGAGTTTTATTGTAATAACTCCGAAATTATTAGATGTATGAACATAAGTTATAGCTCGTTTTGTAGCTAAGACTATGGTTATTAATTAGTTCTTTGACTATTTTCCTGTAGCTCTTGTCAATTTTCAACCAATTTAGTTTAAATACATTTTTTTTGTATTGTTAATGAATTTCGGTTTTGGGCCGGCCATTGCGGGTAAACTGCTAGTTCTACGAAAAAATTGAATTCATATTTTTTGTAGAGAATTTAGCAAGGATTATTTTTGTCATTGACTACTTTCTCCTATCTCTTACCATATTCATATAAAATGCGAAAAACCGCGAAGAGGGACCTTTTCGGGGGGAGCAGGGGGGGTTGCGGCAAGATTTTGATAGGCAACCCTAGTGCGATGTAATACCCTATTGGTAAGCTATAATTTATACCACATTTCGATCAAAAAACAGATACGTCATAAATTAAGCAGCGGGCTCTTGGACTATTACAACTTTAAGAAATCCCGGTCTGATTGTTGAACATCAGATTTTTTATTTTATTTACTTTTGGGAGGGACTAACAAATAATTTCCACAGATTCGTAAATAATACACAAAATACAAGACAAATACTGGCCAATCCCTCAATTAAATGTGTCCTCAGCATGCACAGAGTAAAATAAAGTTTTTAATAATCATAATATCTAAAGGTACTTTCAGCGGGTCATGTTAATAATACAATGAATCCTAATGTCATATCTCATATCACCATAAAAATACTAGGTATAATATAGCAAAATGATGCACAAGCCACGTTGAAAGTACATAAACTTTTATGATTAGTTGGATTAGCTATTGCAATTTTGATGTTAAAGCCGAAAGTTTGGTTTTATGTAATGTTATAGGAGTGCTATAGGAATACCTCTGTATAATGTTTGACTTTACAGTTGTTGAAACTCGGACGGCTTGTCCATTTCCACGTCTCATTACAGTTTTATTATTGAAGTTCATTGCAATGCGGTTATTGTCTCATGTGTCTATGTCTATCTATGATTTATTGGTATACCTATAGATATCATAAGTCTTGTAAGAATCGATATTAGCTGACGTTCTATACTGCCTTCAATCGCCCCGTAATGTTGTTAGTTGTACTAGTGTACCTAACATGTTATCCACATAGAAGTGTGTCATTACTATTAGAAAAACAGATGTTGATTAACAATAACGTATTAGGTCTAGGTATGTGTAATACACACATATCTTAACTTTATTAATGGTTATACATATTATTGATTTTATTTATAGGTACTATTTTGTAACTGTAACGTCTTACATCAATCTGAACGCATTATTTTAATACATCCTAGACATGTCTTCGACCTATATTCTTGTGGCATTCAATACAAGTACATTATGTTTATTATCAGTATATCTACCCCAACTGATTCAAGCAGGTAGTTAGCTTTTCGATTTTATAATGTAAAATTTTGAAAATATCAAAACTAGTTCCATCTAAAATATAAATCCAAATACAGTCGGCTTTAGAGTTAGGCAATGTCGGGGTCCATATAATATTAAATGCTTACATTGCTTACTCATATTGATAGCTATTATTTAAAACAAATAAGATAGCTATATTAATTTTCTATTTCCTAAATAACCCATTTGTTTATCATTAAAGTATATTTTACTGTTGCACATTGATATACTACCTATGTATCTATTTAAAAGTAAATTCAGAATTTCTTTTTCCAATACGTAATATGAATGTTTGTTGCGTGTAAAAGTGTAATAATTCGCACGCAATTCGATTCACATAGTGTATAGCGGAGTATAGCCCTATGCACTAGAAGCCCCTAGCCAGTGTTCGATTCCCAATTCCCACTAACTGAGTATTTGCTTAAGAAATAATTTTATGCTTATAGATTTTTAGTGTAAATATACAAAAATCTGTATTGTGGCACATATCTACATCAGTTGGTAGTGGGTGGGTAAACGTCTTGTGACTATGGGCAAAAAAGAATCATAAAACGTTTTAATACAATGATATTTTTCCTTGGATGGCGCTATTTTTATTTTATTGACGGCTTCGACATCTCAACACACTATCGTTAGGAAAACCTTACGTCACGAAGTAGGGCTTGTGTATTATAATTATGATATACATTTTGTGAAATTATTAAAATTATTGTTACACACGTAGGTATGTTTACCCACCGACACATTTTCATCAGTAGGTATGTTTCACCATACCTACTGTAATATTAATGTGATTATTATTATGTTTTATGAGTTTTCCTTTTGAAATAAGCACTTAAATTTCCACGTCTGTTTTAATGCGACGCCTGGTTATTTTCAATTTTGCATTAGATGGTAGTGGTTCGTACCTATAATTTTTGTAGGACAGCTTCGAAGATAGAAAAAAATCTCTCGTCCTTGGGAGGGTTGATATTATAATTGACTAGATATGTATTTGAGAAAGTAATGACAAAGTTGATTCTATGATCTAATGTTGATTATGTTTTCGATTCACACCAATTAAATTATATTATTAAATTATTCAATAAACAAATTGTACACCAATTAAAGTATTGAATATAAAATGTATTGGTAAAATTGGTTTTCACATTAAACTGAACGTTATAAATCCCAACAAAATGTTGCTATCATTTTCTTAGTTATTCATATCAGTTCATATCTCGGATACTCTGTTAGAAAGTGTGTGAATGACGATTCTTTGAAATTGTTATGCATACATTTAGTAAGTACTTAATTAAACTTAATTAGAGTCTGCACTATGTAACTGACAACAATTTGTATTCAAGATGCAACATTTGACCCCGGCATGCGAAATTTCTTAACATTACAAATTATTTTACAAGAAGTAGGTAGGTTTGTTTCACACCTATAAAATACTTACGATGAGCAAGATAGTTTAAGTTAGATACCTACGTTTTAAATTTATTTATGTATCGAAAGTACATTACATACTTCTTATCGCTTGTAGATAGTACAACCTCTATAACAAAGGAAACCATAGCTACTTTTCGTGTACCTTGTGGTATTCTAGATTACAATATCAATAATATGTGTGTGCAGTGTGCACCCACAGGACACTGAGTAAAGTATCCTGTTTGTCTTATACCATAAAATACCTACATATTGTATAATTTTAATAAACGTTCGAATGTGTGGTCAATGGTCATACCATCAACTCCACATTTCGTCGACCACCAACAGTTGTATGATTATTTATGTGTGTTGGTCGAGCCCTTCATAATAATTAAATAACTACTCTCTGATAGATTAGCTTTATTTTAGCCTAACCTTATCTCAGTACCGGTTACACGGTTTGATACCCGTATTCCGTACTTGAGATTAGAACTTGGTACCTACACCACCAACTATATGTATTACGACTGGTTGACTGGTTTCTATACACACTCTTCGTGGTATGCAGCGCACGACTATAATTAGAAGTTCCAGGGATCAGTCCCCTACTTCTCACCGCCTTCAGCTTTAATGCACGCTTGCATTTCTATTTCCGATGTGACATTTCATGCACTTTACACTATTTTTGTATTCGTCAATATTAATAGATTTGTGAGGGTAAAGAACATACATACCGTTAATCAAATTTGACTAATTACACTTAACTTAAAATTATTACTATTTGCTATTTTTTCCTACGACGACAGACGCATTATGTGATGCCGGAGTTATGTCACCATATGTTCCTTAATTTACTGGGTGATTGTTCTTTCAGTATATTCCCCTATCTCTAATAACATTTAGTGTCCGACCGAAACTGGTTTTTATGACCGAAACCGAAACCGAAACCGAATTTCGGCAACGGTCTCAGTTTCGGCCGAAACCGAAACCGAAACCGAAACTTTCTTACAAGAACATGTTTTGAGGGAAAAATAAAGAAAACGTTATTATAATCAGTCAGACTTTACTTTTTTACTTTTAAATCACATAACTATGCAGTCTTCGATATTTTCACTTATTGATAATCAACATAACAACCCCTTTTTTAAGAAAATATTATTGATTGCGCCTTAAAAATACTTAAAATAGGTGAGGTGTTTATTTGAGTAGGTAGATTCATCCTTTGAATATTATTCTTTTTTTTTTTTTAATATTAAACATAAAATTACTTATTTAAGTTGTTACCTAACATCACAATACGTATATGTACTTTAATATTTGAATTATTAACAAAACAAAATAAATCACTTGTATCTTAAGAACAAATTAACAATAATTAATAAACTTAATTCGTCATTTTGTATGACACTTCTTCAGTAATAAAAAACAAAAAACAAACGACTTAATTACGAGCATAATCAAAAAGGGATCCACTAGACAAAGGTACAAACTAAATATTCTGCTAACATCTTACTAGCCTATTGTGTACCGGTGAGCAGATATTTATCTTGTAAAAACCCCCTATTTCGTGAAAACCCCTCTTAAACTTGATTCTACTATAATCTATGCATTAGTTTGTTGTTATATTGAATTATTTTTTATGTTTGCTACCTATTCTTATGAATGTATATGGTATAGCCTATATCACGTAATAAAACTTACCAAATTCAAAATAAATCCCACGACACAAACAAAACGTCACAAACACAAACAAAACAAAACGACCTGCAAACGCTTGCCAGTCGCGACATGAATACACTTCATCGCGTCACAACGCGCCGAACATGACCGATCACAGCGCGAAAACTCCCGAATGCAGTTTCGGTTTCGGTCGTAGTTTCGGCAGGTTTGCCACCGAAACCGAAACTAAACCGAAACCCGTTTTTTTGCCGAAACTCGACCGAAACCGAAACCGAAACCGAACATTCGGTCGGACACTAATAACATTTCTCCACATGTTTATAATTTAAGACCCTCATCCCTTTAGTAAAATTATAGTAAGTACCTACCGACTGATAGACGAAGACTATTGTACACCATTTGATTGTTAGTTAATATACTTGGTAACATAATAATTTCAATTGTGTACATCCTATACCTACTAAATATGATAATATGTCAAATTCTTTTTCATTCGCCTTCCATGGATATGTTCAATACAAGAAGACTAGAAATACCTATAAAATTTTATGGATCTGATTTTGAAAAATCACTAAAGCTAAGTGGGTGTGAATAGACTTTGTAGGGCATTATTAGCAGTTGTATTTATGTAGATGGTAGAAAGCCCTGTGAAAAGTTGTTTTAAGGCCATCTAGAGTAATTATGCTTTTACCGAAGTAACTACTGCAATCTACATATAGCCCTACATTTTGAATTCATTTTTAAATATCTGTCGCACTGTTTTCTTGTATTTTTATCATATTCTTGTGTTTATATGTCTTCCATAGTACAATATTGTTATCCACGAGTTCCGCCATGTGGTGCAGTTATGTAGTTAATGTGACAAATGTTTAATCCTCTCATCTCCTTCCACATCCTTACAATTTAGCCGGATTTATTAACTTTGTTGTATAGACACTACACATAGACAGAGCTTCACTTTTTATCCCGTGGATGTATTCTGAACTTATTGACAATCTTATAATTTACTGTGTTTGATGTAATGAGTTCACTTGTACCGTACGCTTTACGTATCCGTTACGGCAAACACAATCTGTTCATAGTATATTTATTCATACTCGAAGTGAGTAGATATCTTGACACTCTCCAGTCAGAAATGATAGAATATGAAACCATACGGTAAACCACTGCACGTTAATTAGTCCATGAGATGATCTGAGTAAGTACCTGATTACTCTGTGGTTGTAGGTAGTTAACCAGACATAGAGACTAGACGAGGAGTGCATGTTGCATGCGTCATTATAATAATTAAGTGCCCAATAAAACTTCCGATATTTCTATAGGCTAGGTGTAGGTTTATTTCATACACAGTTTCTACAATGGTTTGTGCCGGGCTTGTTTCAATCAAAGTTTATGAAATAGCGTAGCTTAAATGTATCTGTTTATCTATTAATATAATTGTGTAATTTGTGACTAATACTTAGTAGGTACGTTTGTGTTTTGTAAGCAAATGCGATGATGAACGATAATTGTAGATGTGGTCATCTGAGAATGGTATGGAGACTTTACTGAAACATGTCATTTTGAAACTGAAAATTTAACATGATGGCAGATGTATGAAAATACTGACTTACATTTTCCGAGAAAATACAAAAACGTTTGTAAAAATGAATGGCAATGTTAATTTTGTATTGGTTGGGCGTGAGCTAGTAATAATATTATTAGTTTGGTTTAGTACTATAAGCTTCGTGGCTAAGTACCTACATAAGTTAGTAAATCATCAGAAGCTAGTTCATAATATCTAACTACTACATATTTATGTATATCTATGTAGTTAGTTTATGATGTTGTGATTGTGATTATTGTAGGTACCTATTTACATGACAGACGTTTGTTTATAACTCAGCGTAACTTTTATTTTCAGCTGAAAGCCAATAAAATAACATTCAGCTTTTATATACTGAATCTTCTTATGATATATTCACGCTATAATAGTTTGTCTCGTGTTTATGAATTTAAGTTATTTTGTGTTTTATCTGTATTCTTTTATCTCGTACCTACGTTAAAAGTGTACAAACTGGTGTTGGCGGATGTTTGTGTATCTGTATTTTATACTGAGACACTAGACAGTGTATAATATTATAACCGTATTGAATATCAAAAAGCCACAGATTGACAGGATGATAGAAAGTAGACTGTGGAAATTTTATTTTGTCCCTTCTGCTAAAAAAATATAACCACAATTCACCCAACTATACCTTACATGATAGATCATTTAAGTATTCATTTTCCTATCCGTCAACAATAATGTTTATTATTTTTTTTTGTCTTTATGATCGGCCGATATTACAGCACAATTATATATCTTTGGTTGCAAGTGTTGTTTTGTAATGTACATATTATGATCATTACAATATTGATTTATTTTGCTTCACGATTTATTGTTATCTACTGTATTAGTCTTTCTTTTAACCTTGTTGTGGAACAGTATGACGTTTCCCCTTCGAAGGTTTTCTTCATAAATTATCTCATTCTGCCCTATAGAATATAGATTGTTGTTATATATTTACATGAATAGTTCATCCAATTAAATATCATACCATGGATTGTTATCTTTGATCAATATCTACTTTATCACGTCACTGGAATGTAGGATTTATGATAGTATTGTGTTCGGGGATTGGATGGATACCTACATTCGTATGAGTAGATAATAGTGTGATCACCGCTTCCTAGTACACTCTGTATTGAGTCAGAGTGGGATAAATGGGGTTCTGCGCTTGCATTCTCGGAAACGTTCTATTCACGGAGCTGGAAGTGTCAAATCATATAATTTCACCTCATCTGCGATGCAAGTGATTCAGACCTTTTGTTTTGTATTTATTTTTGTTTTGTTGCATGTATCTATTTTAGAAGAGAGTCATATAATCGTGTAATATAGTACATATATCTACATTGTGTTGATTTGTAGTACTTTTTAATGAATTGGGCTAGACTCGCTCTAACTTCTTGATGAAACGTACTTATAACGTACAAACACAATAGACTATTTATAAAGCCGTAGAAAAAATATATACTTGATATAAAAACCGCCATATAAATACTCGCGTTCTGTAAGAATTATTATTTATAGGTTAGATATGTTTAATTGTTGATGTGTCTTCCATAAACACTATTTTAATCCGTGGGTGTGGCCTTTCTAAATATTTGTTCGATCTATGGTCTGTGGTTCCGTTAGCATTGGATACTAACTTCTTTGACTGTGATCGTTATTTCAATAGCAGGTACACTACCTACTGGTGACATTTTATTCGCTTTTTTCCATTTATTATATTTCTTGTCCATCATTGTTTGAGGGGAAATATGCTCTTAACTAAAACTCGTTCCATTATTGGTTCACCTTTTTCAAGATTGATAAGAGAGTTTAAGCGCAAAATAACAATAACCTAAGCGATAAAATTGGGTTTGCCTTATTGTATGAAAAAATAATATCAAAAAATACCTGCTAGAGTCACTGCGCCTTACCTTAATCATTTTATCAATCAAATTACAGTATTGTATCTAACAAACTCCGAGAATAATCTCAGGTTTCAACAAATATCAGAGGCAAATTTCATCATGAAAATTTACGAAAATCAAATTGTCTTCTAATATTTTATCCAGCGGCTTGCGCCTGAATTTTTAGTTTGATGCAATCACTATTGCATACCTACAGCATACCTATACACTGTGTTTTGTAAATAAAGTGATTTTTCTCTTTAACCGTAAGAGATACTCGATTTTTCTGTTACTTTGGTCTGGAGTTGAACCTGTGCAAGTACACTTGAAAATATCACATGGATTGTGTACACTGCCTAATGCCTATTTAGTATTCCTTTCACACAGTTGTAAAGTGAACTATCAAAGCTGTCGTGTCTTTTTATAGAATAGAGGCCTTTGTGCACGCCTCCACGATGGTATTAGAAAACATCAAAAAATATATAGTCGTGCCTACATATGTAGGTATAATGTTATCATAATTATAATACACAAGCCCTCCCGATTCTATAAAATCGTCCAAGTCTGTATGAACACCTACAGCCATCTAGGTCATTAAATTTTAACAAAAGTAATAATTATAACAACTGAAGGAAACGATTTTCGAACTAAATATTTTCTTTAAATTGTGAATTCACCCATGTTGGGTAATTTGTGCCAATAGATGAGCTTCACATAAATTGTGTACTAAGTATTACTTGAGATCGTATACGACAGTTACGAATCTTTTTTTCGCATACATACCCAAGATTGTGACTGCTAAGTGTTTTTTAAACATTTTTTGTATATACAAATAACAAAAATCTAAATAAAACAATAATTTTATACATGATTGGTTATTATTTGTTCATCAAATGAGTACATTCTTAGCGCGAATTGCACTGGGCTCTGGGGCCTTCTAGTATACACACAAATTATACAATATTTCTTTTACAGTCAATCATTTCATAACATTCTCTCTTACTTAACATAACCAACTTCTTGTTGTAGGTCAAATAATTGCTATCATGTTATTATATTTGCTGGTTATTATTTCAACTCGTAACTGATGATTATCGTTTTTTATTATTATTAACAACCAAACAACTTACCAATCTTCTTTTTGTTGCTTCCATAATAACTGTGACAAGTAATTATTTCCGCATACATCTTTATTCTTCCTCTTCTAGTTACTAATATTTTTTGCTGTCTGCTGATTATTTTTTAATAATTTCGGGTTTATAAATTGCTGTAATTTTGTTCATATTTTTTGTGCTTTTGCAGTTAGACGTTGTTTTAATATTTATGTAGATTGAATACCGGAGTACTAGTAGACAGTAGTACCACTGTTACCTTATATTCGTTGTTGATTTATAATATATTAGTACCTACAGGTAATAAGTGAATTTATCTATTGAATATTAATATTTATTATTTGTTGAAATCACAGTATTTTATATCATCTCATTTCTTATTTTACGCTGGTTATTTATTTTTAATTTCCTGTCTTTTTCATTACCTTGTTATGCATATCACGACGTTTCCAAATTATAGCTTTCGTACGTCACCCCATCCTATGAGTCGTGTCTTAGGAAGTGGTTGTAACTACTTTGTGCTATTTCCGTTGACTATTAGTGGCTGGGCTCGACGTTCTTATCATCCGTCAATATTGATTGAACTTATAGGAAATGCTATTAGCTGCAAACTTGCTCTACTATCTGATAGACATACAGCAGTAATGCTACCACCTACTATCTAATTTATTAGTTTTTAATATTATATTGAGTTGGATGCTTCTGAAACAAATTTTATGGATTACCTATGTTTTATATAATGTTTAATTTACTTACTTAGTTTTATAGTCCCATAAAATTATACTGAAATGTACACTACATATCCAGTAACAAATGAGAAATCACTGAATGGTTAATATTATATGATCGCTGCATTGAGTTTTATTTATTTATGGCATTACAGCGTAAAATGCTTTTGCGCTTGTACATCGGCGGTGAGATTCTATTCCTGTCGAGAACCGCTAACAAGAGACTTAAGAGTGTGCATACCGACATTTCAAAAATTTCTAAAAACGGGAGACCTTCTATCTCGACAACCGTTACTAAATATGATTTGGAACAAAATAGGGTAGATACATTGAACCTTTATCTAGGGAATAACCGTAAAAGATTTTTTATATCTTGTATAGATTTCTCAAAAAATATTTATAAAAACACCTCTGATCTTTTTTCCGAAAGACGGAAACTCGTTTCCCGAAAGTCGCGGATAAAAATTTTATTTTTGTACTGATAATATGCATTAAAATCTAGGGAATAACCGTAAAAGTTTTTTGATAGAGCCAAAATTAACCCCAAAAAATGGAAAAAACGTTATTTTTAGCATTTTATCATGCGATTGTCACGCAATTTTGAACCTTAATGCCGTGTGAAAAGACTGTGACGTCATTCCTGGTGCCATGCCCTTAAATAAACTTCACGACTTATTAGTATGTATCGTCAATCGCAGATGTCTTATTTGAAGACCGTAACTATTTTGTTTAAAAAAGAAACACTCGAAACACTTGTTTATTGACGCGTAATGGGTAATTATAATTGTAATAAACAACCTAACCGTTTTGCTTGATAGAAGATGGACATTTTGTTTTATGTTTTATTGCACCTGGACACGAGAAGGTTGATCGTATTATTTATGCTTTCATGACTTTACTTACTTCATATTTAGAATAATATCTCACATGCTCTCTTTCTTCCGCGATTGCAGAGAGATTCACAGATTTCTTTAGTCGTCAGTTAAATATCCTTCCTTTAGTTTTTATCCATACATTAAATAGTTCAAATTACTCATTTGAGGCTTCACAGTAGCTAAGTAAGTAAGTATATCGTGACATTATCAAGTAGTATACTGCACCTTGCCTTACGTCCTATTTGCAATTCGTTTTAGTTCCTTCACATTACCGACACAGAAATATTATGAAGATATGCACAATCACAAATGCAACGGTTTAATAATACATACTATATAATGTAAACCTGTTTGTTCTTATTTTATTATGCACCTTACATGTTGTGAAGCAGCCAGCTGATCTGGTAGTAAGCAAGTAGTTTGGAACATTGTACATTACATTGCATACACTTTACAACAAACATACCGTGCATTTATTATTTATTACACCAAACTGGCCATGTACTTACTTTATAGCATTTATTGAAGTACGCAGAGTTTCTAATCTGACCAAGCATAATAGGAAAACCGGTGTCGTTTTGGTCTACATGTAATCAGAATAATCTTACGTCCGCTTGAAAACAATCTTTAGATAGCACGTCATTGTCAAAAATATTAAATTTACAATGAAAATCCTAATTATTTTCACGCACAGCACACAGCACAGTACATTCATACGTTTGTAGATAAGTACACAACATTTATCTTGATCGTTTGTCTCTTTGCTGTCAATACGTTTGTACTTGTATTGTTTCTTTACATGGTTTGTTATTAAATGTCTAATTATTTCATCCAACGTGAACTTTAGTTCAGTCCTTTTGCAGCACGAAGTCGGCAAAATTAATAACAGATGGGACTCTATGCAGTATGATACCTTAGGGTGGGGTGTTTCAGAATATCAGGCGTCCCCCCCGCCACACCTGACGCGTCACCCCCCTGGCCCCCCGAATAGGTCCCCCTACGTGGTTTTCCTCTATTTATCAAAAAACTGTAACAGATAGAAGAAAAATGTTCAGGACAAAAATAGTCCTTAATAAATTCTCTACAAAATAGGTGAAGCACATTTTTTGATAGGACTAGTAATTTACCCACAATAGCCGGTGAAAGTATCGTAATTTTTGAATAAGAACAATTTTTTTTTTATTATTCTCAAATTGCTGAAAATTCATAAGAGCTACAAGAAAATGGTCAAAGAATGAATTAATTGCTATAGTTTTAGCTATAAAATGAGCTATTATTTATTTTTGTACGGCTCATAGTTTTTGAGTTATCACATAAAATTCCAGTGACAGAAGTCTTAAAAATGGAACTTTTCATACAATTTGTACTGGAATGCTCAGATATTAAAATTTAGGTTACGTCTGTATAATAGACACTACACAAGTCTGTGTAAGATACAAAAAAATGTAATGGAGCATGACTGGATCTTTTAATTATTTTAAGGTATAATCCTTTAGAAGTTCAAAACACTTTTGCCAGCCATATTTCAAAGCCATATCCCAGTTTTACAGAAGGATTCGTCAAGATCATTAAAGAAGAAAATTTCGTATATGTCTGTGTAAGATACGAGGTTCGGCTGAACACTTCGTAGCCCTGAGAAAAAAATGTACTGGCCAGTTTCAGTTTATTATTGATATAGATAATTTAAACTTCATTAGGGCTACTTACAAAATTTGAGATCGATAGGACGAAGCTGGCACTCTTGGCACCATTTTTATTTCAACGTGTTTAACATTTTTGTGAAAATGTGAAATTTTCAGCCGCGATCCGTGATAAAATATTATTTTATCTAAGGTCATAGACCGACACGAACCATAAAAGAGATATCGGGTTCATTACTGGAGTCTGTTCCATCATATGCCATGATTAGAAAGTAAGTGCCAGATTTTGAATGGGCACAGCAAGGTGTCAAACACAACCCTCGAAGTGGAAAGCAATAAAATGCAGTAGTTCTGGAGAACGTCGATAAAGACATGGATTATTTTTTTAAAGGTCACGGAATTATTAGTTAGGTGATAGCAGAGATTCTAGTGATCTGATTTTAATCAGTAGTGTTCATCTTAACTTCAGAACAGGACTTGTACAAACCCTCGAATCGCCGGGTGCCGATGCTTTTTACTCATTCTTACAGCTAAACAAAAACGTTGTTCAGTCCTTTTGCAGTTCTAACTTGGCAAAATTAATAACTATTTGGAACCTATGCAGGATGATACCTTACAATAGGGTGTTTCAAAATATCAAGCGTCCCCACCCCCCCACCTTACGCGTCCCCCCCTGCCCCCCCCGAATAGGTCTCCATACGTGGTTTTCCTCAATTTTTATAAAAACAGTAAGAGATAAAAGAAAAATGTCAAGGCCAAAAATAGTCCTTAATAAATTATCTACAAGTCTGGACCATTTTTTGATAGGACTAGTAATTTACCCGCAATAGCCGACGAAAGTATCGTAATTTTTGTTTAAGAACATTTTTTTTATATACTCAAATTGCTGAATATTCATAAGAGCTACAAGAAAATGATCAAAGAATGAATTAATTGTTATAGTTTTAGCTATAAAATGAGCTATTATTTACTTTTGCCCGATTTCTAGTTTTTGAGTTATTGTAAAATATTCCAATGCCAGAAGTCATTAAAATGGAACGTGTATATTACTGATTCAGGTATGGAAACTTATATTTAAAGACAGATTTAAAATTTTGTAAAGTAAAACACAATTCAATGAAACAAACTCAAAACATTTTATTTTATATAACAGCATAAAATATAAATCTCTCGACAGCGGGTACACTGCATATGAAATAAATAACAGAAGCCATGTTATAAATAATATACTGAGATAAATAATAATAATGATAATTAATTGAAAATTATAATACTTATTACTAGTTGGTTGCAAGACACCTAAGGCGCCCGTTGAAAAATGATGAATATAAAAAATACTTTAATCTAACATACACGAAGCTTATTATTAAGATTTCGCTCTGCAGTTCAACACTGCATATGGCTGCAGTCACGGCACGACCGCCACGCTAAGACTTGGAAGTAACAGAGTTGCGAAATTAGTCTTAAATAGGTACCTCATTAAATTATATTTATTTTACAAAACTTTTAAGGCGGTTTTTAGAAACACAACTAGTTTCGTATGGTGTACCTGCAGTATTACTTTTATTTTATGAGTTATGGGGAGTTTTTTGCCGTCGTCTAGAATGTCTTCCAACCAAGCATAATTCCACTCAGTAATAAAACTCGGGTACAAGAGCGAAATCTCAATAATAAGCTTCGTGTATGTTAGATTAAAGTATTTTTTATATTCATCATTTTTCAACGGGCGCCTTAGGTGTCTTGCAACCAACTAGTAATAAGTATTATAATTTTCAATTAATTATCATTATTATTATTTATCTCAGTATATTATTTATAACATGGCTTCTGTTATTTATTTCATATGCAGTGTACCCGCTGTCGAGAGATTTATATTTTATGCTGTTATATAAAATAAAATGTTTTGAGTTTGTTTCATTGAATTGTGTTTTACTTTACAAAATTTTAAATCTGTCTTTAAATATAAGTTTCCATACCTGAATCAGTAATATACACGTTCCATTTTAATGACTTCTGGCATTGGAATATTTTACAATAACTCAAAAACTAGAAATCGGGCAAAAGTAAATAATAGCTCATTTTATAGCTAAAACTATAACAATTAATTCATTCTTTGATCATTTTCTTGTAGCTCTTATGAATATTCAGCAATTTGAGTATATAAAAAAAATGTTCTTAAACAAAAATTACGATACTTTCGTCGGCTATTGCGGGTAAATTACTAGTCCTATCAAAAAATGGTCCAGACTTGTAGATAATTTAT
Organism: Ceraclea dissimilis; assembly: GCA_963576895.1. Taxonomy (NCBI): domain Eukaryota; kingdom Metazoa; phylum Arthropoda; class Insecta; order Trichoptera; family Leptoceridae; genus Ceraclea; species Ceraclea dissimilis. The sequence goes on from OY756364.1 coordinate 10,131,657, forward strand.
TAAGGACTATTTTTGGCCTTGACATTTTTCTTTTATCTCTTACTGTTTTTATAAAAATTGAGGAAAACCACGTATGGAGACCTATTCGGGGGGGGCAGGGGGGGACGCGTAAGGTGGGGGGGTGGGGACGCTTGATATTTTGAAACACCCTATTGTAAGGTATCATCCTGCATAGGTTCCAAATAGTTATTAATTTTGCCAAGTTAGAACTGCAAAAGGACTGAACAACGTTTTTGTTTAGCTGTAAGAATGAGTAAAAAGCATCGGCACCCGGCGATTCGAGGGTTTGTACAAGTCCTGTTCTGAAGTTAAGATGAACACTACTGATTAAAATCAGATCACTAGAATCTCTGCTATCACCTAACTAATAATTCCGTGACCTTTAAAAAAATAATCCATGTCTTTATCGACGTTCTCCAGAACTACTGCATTTTATTGCTTTCCACTTCGAGGGTTGTGTTTGACACCTTGCTGTGCCCATTCAAAATCTGGCACTTACTTTCTAATCATGGCATATGATGGAACAGACTCCAGTAATGAACCCGATATCTCTTTTATGGTTCGTGTCGGTCTATGACCTTAGATAAAATAATATTTTATCACGGATCGCGGCTGAAAATTTCACATTTTCACAAAAATGTTAAACACGTTGAAATAAAAATGGTGCCAAGAGTGCCAGCTTCGTCCTATCGATCTCAAATTTTGTAAGTAGCCCTAATGAAGTTTAAATTATCTATATCAATAATAAACTGAAACTGGCCAGTACATTTTTTTCTCAGGGCTACGAAGTGTTCAGCCGAACCTCGTATCTTACACAGACATATACGAAATTTTCTTCTTTAATGATCTTGACGAATCCTTCTGTAAAACTGGGATATGGCTTTGAAATATGGCTGGCAAAAGTGTTTTGAACTTCTAAAGGATTATACCTTAAAATAATTAAAAGATCCAGTCATGCTCCATTACATTTTTTTGTATCTTACACAGACTTGTGTAGTGTCTATTATACAGACGTAACCTAAATTTTAATATCTGAGCATTCCAGTACAAATTGTATGAAAAGTTCCATTTTTAAGACTTCTGTCACTGGAATTTTATGTGATAACTCAAAAACTATGAGCCGTACAAAAATAAATAATAGCTCATTTTATAGCTAAAACTATAGCAATTAATTCATTCTTTGACCATTTTCTTGTAGCTCTTATGAATTTTCAGCAATTTGAGAATAATAAAAAAAAAATTGTTCTTATTCAAAAATTACGATACTTTCACCGGCTATTGTGGGTAAATTACTAGTCCTATCAAAAAATGTGCTTCACCTATTTTGTAGAGAATTTATTAAGGACTATTTTTGTCCTGAACATTTTTCTTCTATCTGTTACAGTTTTTTGATAAATAGAGGAAAACCACGTAGGGGGACCTATTCGGGGGGCCAGGGGGGTGACGCGTCAGGTGTGGCGGGGGGGACGCCTGATATTCTGAAACACCCCACCCTAAGGTATCATACTGCATAGAGTCCCATCTGTTATTAATTTTGCCGACTTCCCCATACATTGATTTCCTAAAGTGACTGAGCTACTTGTACCGTTGGTTTAGATTTATTAGTCCGTTGTTTGAATTTGTAATATGCATGGATGAACAACATTGTAATATGAATTTATTAAATGGAGATTATGTTTTATGAGAGAAATTACGATAGCACATACATAATTACATATCTAAATAGTTTGAAAATTATAGTCTAATCTGAAGAAATTATTTTACCAAGTTGAAATCTGTTAATCTTCTGATGTCAATACTGTTGATGTTAATAAAGTTTAATTGAATGACACAAAGCTCAACACTATACAATGCATTAAGCAACTTTTTACTGTTTAGTAATGCCATGGTGAGCCTTGGCATTACACTATTGTTTGTGATATAAATACATGTAATTAATTATTATAAATCAGTTCAGAAGTAATTATATTTTTGATTATATTTTTGAAATGTGCCCAAGTTAAAATGAAGTCTTCTAGATTCTATGTAGGCGTTGGTTAGGATAATGTCAAGTTGCATTCGGGGCATCCACAGTTTTATAACTCGAACATGTCGATAATAAGGGACTAAGGAGGTAGTTCGGTTTGAATATAAACTAAACATGTATCGGGCCGACGGATGAATATCTCAATGATTTTGTCACGATTGTCTCCCGTCACGTTGTGTATTAATAATCTACATTCTACATACGTATAATGTTAGACACGAAGCCTGACTTAAGTCATCGCAATTACTAACTAATAATAATTAGGTATATACATTGTCATCATACGTACAAACGGTCGCGTTATTATTCCAACTGGAGCTCGTGAAAGAAAGTCACATAAAAACTATGAGATTTTAATGGGTAGATTACCTACTAGTCCTACCTACTGAAAACATTTATCCGAACATCACACCTGACGTAACACATAAAAATCATTAGAGATTTCGTATCGAGATTTGTACGAGAAAATATTATCTTTAAACCTTCAACATTAGGTATTTTCCTACTGTTTGTTTAAGAGTAATTCGTCTGAATTGTGACTTCGTGACCAAATTAAAGCAGTTTTTGTAATGAAGAAGTTTTATTGACTGTCCCTACTGGTTGAATTCTTTATTACAAAGCTTTCTTCGTTTTAGTTTTTCCTTGCGTTTTCTTCTCCCTTTTCTTAACGTGAAAATGAATGTCAATCTGTTAATGACGATGATTGAAGTGACATAAAGTATCACTCCGTAATTCATATTAAGTGTTTGATTATGTCAAACTGTATGAAGACTTATTCTTCATAAGTAAATGTCATTTAATGATTAATTAACCAATATAATTGACGTGATGTATTGAGATAATTAAACAATACAAACATATTTGCTGTGTACAATCAGGTGTGAGGTGCATTCTGCACTTGTTGATTTACATGCACATTGCACAACGCACCTATGTACTGGAACGAACTATGTAAGCAAGATATCGCATTATGTGTATTTGCGTTTTGATATAGGTATATGAAAATAATATTATATAACAACAAAGTGCACTTAATAATTGATTACATAGTGTATTTAGGTATCATTTTATTATTTATTGTGTATAATAATATGGAAAGTTCTTCTCAAACAGATTATATCATTTTATTTTGTAATTTCAATAGATATTCTCTCAACGTTATAATTTTACTAATGATAGTTGGGTAGGTAATTACTAGGTAGATATTTGTTAAATAAAGCAATCACTTGGAAAGTTGCATTCGCTCTGCCTCCATACTACAGAGTCTGCAGGTCTATTGCGAAAACTCTCGCCGTAAATTTTCATTTTACTTAAATAATAATGCCTACTGATGGTACCATAGCGCACTAATAATTTTTTTTATTATAAGTTTGTCAGTGTTGTTCACTTACTCCTACACTCGGTCTTTTATTGATGTCTATACTGGCCTATCCTCTTATGTAATATCATACTGATTGTATTTATTTTAAATGAAATATTATACTTACGTAGGTTAAGTACGTATTATTATAATAAGTACTCATATGACTAGTAATAGTAGTTAGACGATAATACTAAGTTATTGGTTCGGCGTGACTGACTTCAGAAGAAACTACCAAGTCTGCCTACTATACTCGTATGTTCCGCGTTCCCACCGTAGACGATAGATATGTACCTAATATTGTTCTGTAACCATCCGTCACTTATTTCTATTTGTATCTATCTACATTGCTTAATGATATTGTTATATGTAAAATTACATTTTACTTCAGCCATTAAGCGACAGGTAACTCGATCATACATTAATCCTGGTTTTCACCAACTTCTTAGGGGAGGAATAGCGCAGATATGAGCCACTTATCATTTTCATACAAAATTTGTGCTAGGTGACTCCCGCTATTCCTCACCTAAAAAGTTGCTGAAATCCAGCATAAGTCTGGAGAACCCTGCAACAGTTCGCAGAATGATACATCTATAATGTTATCTTTCAGTATTGATTGTTGTCGTCCGTATAACCGATATCTGTGTGTGTATAATAATAATGAATGGTGAATCAGTGAATCACACCAGATTCCCCGCATGAATCATCTTCTCTACAATTGTATCTATACATGATGTTACCTATGTACCTCATGCAGCCATTAAAGTAAATGTTTTGCTTAGGAACGGTACATTGATCTCATGCGTGGTATAATAGTCTTCATACACAAACTTGTATGTAGCGTACAATAAGTAATTCACTCTCCTAATCCGATACGAAAATTTCAAGGTGAAGTAAGTAATTTCACAATAACCTATAAAATATATTGTTTTTTTTCGTGTGTGTTAAGTGTAGGTAATGTGTGACTTGACTGCTGTATATTAGGAGCCCGTTTTTATACCTTACCTACTAATCTAACTTATTTTTTTACAATTCAGAGTCGAGATATTTGTTCTGAAAAATGCCGTTTTTGGAGACACCAACTCCCTTAAGTTGCGAGCTAGGGATAGGTAAACATAAGAAATATAATATTGTCCATATTTAAAGAAATTAAAATTTCTTTACAATAAAATATCACGTTTATTCAGTGTAGATATTGGTGCCTAATAGTAACAGAAACTCTCCCATCCTTGCTGTGCTCTAAATTGATGATCTTAAACTGTTTATAAGAAGTATGTAAAAAGTGCTCACATTAGTAAACATCATTGAATGTGTTATGTTGGTATATAATTAGACACGCCACATAGTAAATAAATCTGATGGGAGAAACGTGCGTTTGACATACCAATGTCATCTGTAATTATTCTAACAGCAATGTCTCTGTTTATTAATCCCCCCTAAACATTTTCATGTGTCTGTTTAGAATATTATTAAAAAACGTTGGTACTGATGTTCTACACGATACAATAATAGTATCCCAATATTTAGGGTTGTTTGATGTAGTAATAAAAAATGGGTATTAAGGTTTGCGGAACAATTTAATAAATAAAATTAACAAGAGCTATACAATCATGCAAAAAGTATAATATTATGTCACTTGCACATAACGTCCAAATCACAGATGCAATGAAATGCATAGTAATTTCGTAATATTAGTGTATCCAAAATTCATGTTGTAGTCGTAGATGTTCAAATATTGGTATTTTCATTTCCTGAAGCATTTCAGGCGGAAGTACCTGTTATTTGTAGAGCCAATGTTGTTAGCAATTTCCTCCCCCCCCCCCCCCCAAAGCTGTCGTAAGTTGATTGTAACATAAGTTGCTTTAATTGGCCATTGTTTAGTAGTCATTAATATAATTAATTTAGTCTTCTAAAGGAACTATATTAACTTTACTGTACGCTAGTTATGTTATACCTTATGATAGGTAAGTACATGACAATAACGAATTACATTATTAGCCAATCTCCATTCAGCCATTATTTTTATTTGGTATTGTTACGAGACGCGAGTAAAATTTAATTTTTATGGTCACGTTACGTTATTTATATTTTTTTCATCAAGAGAAGTGAAAGTGTTAGACTATTAGGTACGCTTAAAAAAGACCTCTGCATGTACGTAACCTATACAATACTTGTACAATATGCAACAGGTTCAATTGCCATTTAGCCCATTATGTTCATGCAATATAACAATGCGCATGCATTATTTTGTACCTACTATTTCATTACGTAAATTTGTCATTATGAGTTACGACAGAGTATACCTAGTTCGTCATTTATACTGTTGGTGGATTTTCTTATCATGAAAACAAATTATGGCATTCCACCCGATTGGCGAGTTATTTGTGAATAACAAAATTTCTACCATAACTTTTCAGGTTGTACTTGTGTGAGTCGTAGTTCATAGTGTACTGTAATGTTCACTCCTACATACATTACTATACATTTTATTCACTCTGTAATTTGAGATCGCTCTTTGTCATGACTCCAAGTCAGCGGAACTCCTAAGTAACTATACGCTCTAAGCTTTTCCACTCTTTCAGTGGATTTTTGTATACTCACCTACTATCTATAACTATAACCTAACCTATATATTTTTGACGCTATTTTCGATTAACGTATCTGCCAAATCCATTATGTTTCATTCAGTAGTAGTAGTTCGGCATATTGTGTCGACTTTGTTATGTTCCTTTCGTTTTATATGTGTGTCGGTACAAGTATAGTTACTATGCTATAGTAATGGAAATCGTAATCTGATATTATCATCACTTCAAAATCCGTTTGACACACATACTTACATAAGACGTCTGATTTTTACTTTTACCAAGGACAAGCTTATGGAAAACATTATACGTTATGTTTTCTTATAGTAATTTTCACAATATGCATCTAAGTATATCTAAAAGGAAAGCAGATCGTGTAGCAGCTACTAACAAACAGGTTAACTTGGAAATTAATCGAATCTTGTGTCTAATAATAATAACAGTTATTAAGGTAAATAATATGCAAAACCTGCATAATACATTTAGTAAGCAGTAAGCACCTATTATAGACTTCATATCGGCTATTATAGGTGTTCAATCATTTCTCCAAGTACTGAACTTGCAGACATGCAAGATTATATTATTAAATTTCACTTTTCTTTGTCGTGTTCGCGATTTCTGCGTTGCGTTATTAGGAAAACTCTTAGGTTTTCCCAACATATTCGTCAAGTTGATTGACGAACATCCATAGGAGCTTTATTATAGCATACTCATGTTTTTATCTTTAACCAATCGTATTTTATAATTACGTGTCTAACTGATTCCATAAACTGAACATCATTCACATTTAGAGCGTGTTTTACCCTAATCTAACTGGGATAGACATATCACGCCAATCTCTACATACAGTGTTTTGGCGTCATTATTTTTAATCGACAGTTTTTCATATTTCCTTATCCTACTGGTGTTATATTTTAAGCAGTAAGTTAAGGCCAATTGTCTCTTATAGCAAACAGTCGTTCTGCTCCCAATGTCTTGTTGTTTCCCACAAAATATGTAATCACTTTCTATAACACCTAGATTAGCTACATATAAAGTAGGTATTATTAAGGTATGTTTTCCTGGTTGATTTGTCATTGTTTGTGTTTAATGGGATTTCCTTTACATCATTATCCGTACAAGGTTGACTGCACACAAAATGACAAATTTTGTTACTATTTAATACCTATGTCGTTTATAATGTACAGTGTAATGTTATGACTACATGAAACGTTATTTTTGCTAGTACGTAATTAACTTCTATGTTATGTTGCGTATCATCAGCCTTGATGTGCCTAATCCTAAATAATGTATCGCTGAGAAACAATTAATGTTCCATTATTATCACATTCATTTTTATTAAAACTGCATTTTTATTCAAACTTTGATGTATACGTACAGTACGTATTTTTCAAAACACCGTGAATTTAGGTTAATATCTGCTTTAAGTATTTAATCGTATGTGCATAAATACTTGGATGACCCAATTAAAGTCGTTTTTATAAATACTCTTACTTATTGGCGCTATTAGGTATAGGTGTATTTACACACTACCTGTGCGTTGGTATACGTTGTTGTGTGCTTACCAATACGCGAAGGTAAGTAACAAAGTATGCATCGCGGTCATTGTACTGGAAGTTGTCGAGATATTGTGAGGCTTCATTCACATTTAAGTTGTTCGGAGATAATAATATGTACTACGCATTTCCTGCACTCGTATTTAAAATTATTATTCCTTTATTGAGTTACGTTTCTCCTCATTAATTTTCACACATCTTAATTATTTCGCGCTCAATGATGATATAGTCTAATGGATAGATTTATGATGGAAGACCTCTCAAATACTTCAATTTGTTACTCGGTTTTTTAATTGTAAGTAAACATATCTACCTATAATCTCATAAAAGAAAATAGGTAATGCGTTATTTTACTACAACCTCAGAGCAAGTACACGAGAACTTTAACAACCAATATAATAATGCCTGTCTTATTCGTGAGAACCTCGTTACAGTTTACTTGATAATATTATATTTTTACACCACATTCATGAAGCCTAGATACATTTCCCATCATAATTAATACAACATATTCTATACACAATGTATTGTTAACATGTCCTAGTATAATAATATGGAGGTACTTTGGTACGCACTTTACCTACATTATATTAATGGTGTGAACTCCTATTTAATTTTACTTGTTTTAATACAATTTCTCACTATAGATTATGGTAACATACAATAAAGTTAGTATGTCGTACATATTATTTATTAATCGATTTGATATCGGAGGTGTGGAACTTGTAAGAGAAATTAAATCCTCTGATACAATATTCCTTTATAATTGAAGAGTGATACAGTTACAGTAATAATTCACTCCTTATCAGTACCAATATTTTTAATGACATTGCAGCTCAGCTTAACGTCCTGTCTATGCGGTTTGGGGGAATAGGTTGATAAATAAATATATGATAATACTAATAGGTACCTACTTGCATGTAGTATATTTTATGGCATATAAAGTAAGTTACGTATTGTATAACATTTTGTAAAGAAAATCGTGCTGTCGTTATGCGTAAAAGGGGTTATCGAATGGATCTATTGAATTTGATAGATAAGATACCATCAGTGCTTTCACTCCTGACTTCTGTTTGTGAAATATTGATTTTCTTATTATTGTGATAGTAGTAATCATAGATACATAATAAACTTTAACGGATTTGACTTAAGCGTATCGGAACTAATATTTTCCCACGATTATAGATAGTACCGCAGGTTATGTTCAACTGTTGTACGTCACTCTAATCTGACGCACATATTATCTATGCAAGTATAAGAGAGCGGATACGGAGCGCATAATATTGCACAGATGTAACTGCATAATAGGTGCATTATTATCTCCAAGTCCGTATGGTTTTATATTGATACAAAATGCATTAATTTTAATAATCAGCGACTGGCGTGGTGTGTTGGTAGGTATATTAGGTATAGCAGAGATCTATTTACCTACGCATTAGTATGATTAGTTCATCGTTACGATTTGTTCGTGAAAATGTTTGAATTATTACGGGACTCCCAGTGATTCCATAGATTCAATGAACAGTCAATAAGTACCATCCACAGTATAGTCAATTCGTTTCCACATCACTCCGCTTGCTCAATTTAATAAATTAAAATAATTACATACGATTTTAGATAAGTACCCAGCAAACATAAAAGGTTGTAATTTGGAGTTAATTACCTTTATTATGTCACTGATACTTTGGTAACCTCACCTAAATCGGAAATAAAAACCTTGATTTGATGTTCATTTTAACCTAAATGGGGAACGGAAGCACGTGCCTATGACGTCGAATGGAGGTAATCTAAGAAACTCTAACCAGACATTTTTCGACCAATTTGGTTGACTTCACCAGTGTGAGGTAAATTTCACACGAACTTTACCAATTTATCGACCTGTTTAGGAAATTATGACCTAATGAGCGCATGCGCGCATAATAGAACAAATAACCTTCATTATTTTATTATTTTATCACACGCATCCATTTAGGTTATAATACTTTGACAATGGCGTTTATAATATTCGTCAAACTGCATAAGCACTTTTTTATCACTGATTTTACGTGCGTATATAACAAAAATGACGTGCGGTGCAAATCTAATCGTATATTATGATGATTGGAGATCGAAAAATACTAACGGGCCCTAAAAATATTGAGAAATAAGGAAATACAATAATAATCGTATTATTTTTATACGTCTTAAAAATTCTTCAAATTGAATTTTAAGCATGCAAAATTGTTAGAAACATTGATTTATAATGTTTGCTCACCTTAGTTTTGATAATTGAGCATTAATAAGGGCATAAATAGTAATCATAACATGTCAATTATTCCGCCAAGCTAAAACGACAAATGGCGTCCACTCTTAGAAAGAGATACGACTTCTATTCGTCAAATAAGTCATGAAAACCAGTAATTCTCGGCTATCAAGAATCTTTTTCCTACTTTAGTGATAGAATCTACAAAGTTACCGACCATGATGTCTAATGTAGGTCATCCAAGGTTACCACTGTCAGATAATCGAGCGTCACGTGATATCTAGTGATGTGTTAAGCCGCGTTTTATAATAACCTATTGTGTTTTCTGTTTCAAGTCTGTATTGTACGATTTTTATTTACTGTTTTTTGTCCATATTGTGTGTTAACATACTTAAATATTAATTGTGAATCCTTTGTCTGTTGTTACTGTGTATTGTATTGATATTTTTTAACTTTTTTTGTATTGTAACTTTTCAAAGGCCTTGTGGCCGTCAAAACAATAAATAAATAAATAAATAAATAAAACCATAGAAAAAAATTCTCAAAAAACATAAAATCCAGTAGAACAATTCAGTGACGCACCTAGGGTAGCCGGTGCCCGAAGCAAACTATTTAATTTCCCCCAACCCCCTTTTAATAATACACACCACGATTATACAAATCAAAATAATTATTAACGAAAATTATTTAAATTTTCGCTAGGGCGATTGAATATTTAGGTTAAGGGCGAGCTGATGATTAAAATAAAGTCATCGGCTCGCCCTAGTGAATAAAATTCTGAAATAATTATATTTTCTCACTTAATTTAGATCATCAGCTCGCCCTAGTAAATGTTCACAAAAAAATATTAAATTTATATTAATTTCGATTATTAGCTCGCCCTAGTGAATATTTACTTGAAATATTTTAATTAAAACACTTAATTTTAATCATCAGCTCGCCCTAGTAGACATTAACCTAAATATTTATATTTACCTACTTGATTTTGTGTCTTTAACTCGCCCTAGCGAAATAAATAATTTTCAAATATTTTAGTTAAATTTTCACTAGCGCAAGTTGATAATTGAAATTAATTGAAATTTCACATTTTTTGTAAACATTCACTAGGGCTAGCTGATGATCTAAATTAAATGAGTAAATTTAAATATTTCAATATATTTTCACCAGGGCGAACTGATGATTAAAATTAAGTGTTTTAATTTAAATATTTCAGGTAAATGTTCACTAGGGCGAGCTGATGACATAAAATCAAGTAGGTTAATTTAAATATTCAGATTAATGTTCACTAAGGCGAGCTAATATTCGAAATTAATAAAAAAAAATATTTGTTAACATTTACTAGGGCGAGCTGATGATCTAAATTAAGTGAGAAAATATAATTATTTCCGTAAATTATTCACTAGGGCGAGCCGATGATCGAAATTAGGTGAGTAAAATACATATTACATATTTAAGGGCACCACCACTATATACAAATATAAATAAGTAGGTGTGTTGTGAATCATGCGCACCTGCGCACCTGTCGCTGGTTACCGCTCATCGTGGTAAATATCGTGATCGTACGGTATGAATCCACATACTATTAAGATTTGCCCATCTCTATTGTCCGCACACACCAACATTATACGGTAGGTATGTATCATATTTCATCATGGCGTCACAATTATAAAAAGAAACTCCATATTCGTCAAAATATCCTGTGCTACCAAAATACTTCCAAAATATAACTAGAATTGGAACACTTATGTGAAACTATAACCTCTAGGTTAAATTTAGAAGCAAATCCTACCATAAAGACATTATAATATTATTGTCCGTAACCTATTGGTGTTCAAAATGACCAATAAGTCATACCTAACCTACAAAACACAACAGATACCGAGAACGCGATCAGCTGATCAATGGCCGCCATTTTGTGGGACTTGTTGGTCGAAATTTTGTCTCAAATGAAGTAAAACAAACTTCATAAGGGTCATAAATTAGACTAGTAAGTTTTTTTTCCAATTGGTTGATTATATGGTTATAATTTCGACGCAGAAACGATTATTACAACCAATTAGTAGGAATAGCTCAGTGGTTAATTAGAGAGGTAAATACCACGTCTTTTTAGAACTTTTATTCTACCTAGTGGCTATTTGTTCTTTATGGTTGGGAAATAAGTAAAAACGATGTTCTTTTTTCTTTGTATTCACCATTAGAGTCAAAACTTCTGAAAAGTTTAAAATGTCAGAAAATATTACGAAATTTTACACCAAAATAAGTTAATCTGCCATTAGACCAGAATTATTGACTTCGCAATGTTTGCTGGGTATGATCATTGATCATGATGATTGTCTATATCAGTGGTCCCCAACCTTTTTGTCGCCGCGGACCGGTCAGCGTTTGATAATTTCACCGCGGCCCACTGAGGGTAGGGGGGTTACATTGGGGGGGGGGGGCATACACAGAGAAATATAAAAATTAAAAACAAACAGTAAAGAAAAATGTATTAAAATTAGCAATAAATATAAAATAATAAATTGTGGTTCCTCATCACAAAGAATAAGGTCCCAAAGGAATACCTAAAACCTCAACCCCGTATTTATTATATTTGTAGAGATCAGGGGTGTACATAGGTTTTCATTTCGGGGAGGGGGGGGCGAAAAAACTCCAAAAGGCAATTAGAATTTTAATATAGACGTAGCAAAAAATCAGTAAAAGCGCCGCAGGCGAAATTTTTTCGTGAACGTGCACTCAAAAAGGTTGAGTTTTAGGTTGGCATTATAATTAATGAAGCGCCGCAGGCGAAGTTTTTTTGAAAAACGGGTGAAGTGATGAACCTGGGATCATTTTATAGCAGATGGCACATCATTGGGGGGGGGGGTCCCCTCGGCCCCCCCTATATAGGCCACTGATAGAGATATTACAGTTTAATCGGAGCAATGTGCATCGGCTACATAACACAGGGAAGGAAAGGTTTTAAACGCGAGAAAGTAGGTACCGGTAAACAGATAGAAAAACGACATACCTACACCTTCTCTCCACCGAAGATACATATGTAATGTAGCTACTGATCAGGTACAGTGTAGATGGTAACTTAGCGTGAAGGCACGGAATAATTATTTTAAGCTATATAATTGACGATTTAAAAAAAAAATATTTTGATTTTTAAGCAGGCGGCGCGGCCCAGTACCATTTAGGCCACGGCCCAGTACTGGGCCGCGGCCCATAGGTTGGGGACCACTGGTCTATATAACAATTCTAATAAGAATAAGTTTTCTACGCGTTACATCTTGGTATAATATGCGTTGTATAATATAGGTATATTATACTGTTCCTATTTATTGCATTGTGTTCATGCCATAGTAAGTTTTCATCGAGTTGTTGGTTTTGATTGATTATTCACAATAGTCATGTTAGATAATATATAGATTGGTAACTAAATAGGTATTGTGTATTTGTTGTAGGTGCCTAAGTATAATACCTTATAAGTAAGTTTTTGCGTGAGGTTTTTTGCAATTAGCATAAGTAATTAGTATTCCTCTATTGGAGTACGTAGGTATTATGACGAAATGAAAACGAATTGAGGTTACGTGCGCTCAGTTTTGTTATCGTGCCATCTCCGTCATATATTTTATTCATTCATTAATAGAGAACAATTTTGATGAATGGCTTTGTAATCCTTACCAAGAGCGTAAAGCGGATGACACGTCCAATAAGAGAAGTTATTGTGTTACAATAGGACAATCTATACCTAACAATGATAATTCAATGATATATTATGTAGATACATATACGAACATATAATATACCACATATATGTATATTGTACCTTGCACATATCCATATGGTTATGAAATATGTATACAATTAATTAGATTTTTTCCGTATCTTGTAAGTAGTAAATATCACAATGGTGCCTTAAAATTTAATCCACAATATCAAATAATTAATATTAGGTTCTTTAAAATCCACATGACATAATCCTCATAATAATAATGCATATAAAAAAATATTGTTGTAGTAGTGTTTTTAAGGGGAAACATGTATTAAACTTTGTATGTGATTCTATAGGAAGGCAGTACCAAAACGAACAGATATTTAGCCTTTTATAATAATATAAAATAACCTTTATTGTGTTGCGAAGTATAATTTGATTATGTTGTGATATAGATAGTACTGAGTACCTACCTGTACTCTACCTATCCCACGCCGAGATCGTGAGTTAATTTCTCAAACATTGTAAAATACTCAACTTACATTAGATTTTATCAGACGACCTACGAACTATGTGCATTACTAAATAATGATTTGTTGGTATCATTAGTACTACATATCTATGTAACAATAATATTAGAGCCGCAAAATAATTATTCACTCATTCCAATATAATATATCGTAATTAATATACACAACATCCTATTCGTTGACGGAAGTTTGGTGGCGATCTTGTTTTGTTGGAAATCGAAGTCGTTCTCATCATCCGAGTACATAGAGGAATAAGAAAGGAACCCTAACAACGCTTCTGTTCAACGATGTTACGATTTTTCTCGCACGTACACAACATGATGTAGCTAATCAAGTGTTTTTTGCAGGGCATAACGACACCAAATTTTTGCATATTATACAAGCAATGTTAGTACAAGAATTTAAAATCTAAATGAAACTGTAATTTTATGTAGATAAATGCTCTTATTTTTATGTCAATATTTCTTGAACCCAGTTGAGTTGGTGCGAATCGGACTGGAGGCTTCTAGTTAATTGTATATATTTCATTGAAATAACTTTGAATATGAATACGTGCATATACATTCAGTTAGAAGCACGAATTAATATCATTGAAGGGGTATGAGGAAGTTTGGCCGTCCGAGACTGACCTGTAAAGATCGTGTCGACCAGATCCTCAAAGACAGACGCGTTTTGAGTAGACGATATCGGAGGGCGTGTATATTACAAATTACATGAATGTGATGGAAGCGAGGAGTGTGTGTTAGGAGTTTTGTTATGTATATTTAGTGCACACAGGCACACACACACAACTACACTACCATTTAAGTAATATATATTATATGATATGTATAGTGTGTGCACTGAACCAATGAATGAACTCCTGATGCAGACTCTGTGACATGAAGAATGATTTTATAACACTCAGATTATAATCATTCACACAATATACTATTCCTATACAAAGCAGAGTAATGTTTAATAGACTGGGTTATAGATTTCCCACAATACCACTGCGTTGCTGTGGTTTAGTTGGTTTAGTAGTCACAAGTGATTGTATTTTGCTTCTTTGTATAAATATGATGATGATGAATTCCATTATACAGACAACACAATATATAAGAATCCCATTATTATTTACAGTTAGAGTTGGCTACACATTATCATTTGAATCCAAAACAATCTTTAATTGTACTGTTACATCATATTGCTCTTTTATTCATGTGAAAATTTCTCTACGAATATTCATTTTCTTCGGGGTAAAACCTTTTGACAATATTACAATTATACTAGAAGGCCCCAGTGCTATTTGCACAAACTGGGTATTTGCTCAAAAATAATGACAAAAAGTATTTATCCATATAAAATTATTCTTTTACGTCTGCAAAAGTTCTCTGTACCCAAAATGTGGGACTATGGCCCAGCAGAACATATGTGAAGCTATCAGGAGTTATCTGCATACATCTTGTGGGTAAACTTATAAAAAATCAAAATATCAGTCGTATTTTTAAATAATACTGTAATTTTTATATTAATTAGATTCAACTGCGAACTATAATATACCACTCAGTAGTGTTTAAGTCAATTTTAAGTGGTATAGGTACAGTAAATAGTTTAATCTAATTAATTAAAAAATGTATCGCAACTACAACACAGTGAATGTCTAAAAAAAGCAGTTGATAATGTAATTCTGGTAGACAGACACCCAACAGATGTGTTATACTGACTTCGATTTTTTTCCTCATTTTCTATTGTCTTCTTCATTGTTATTTTCATAAAATCGGGAGGGCTTGTATATTATATTAGACCGAGTGGACGATTATCGATAGCAAGTATTATGTAAGTAAATGCATTGTGTATCTACTACATACTACGTGTGTATCTATTCTCGTGGTGATATGATAATTATTGCACGTCATTTATATGCCACAGGTGGATTGCTATAGTAGTTGTAGGAATTACCCGACCTTGAAGAATTTCGCCCACTGCTTGATTTGATGTGTAACCTTTGCTTCTTGTGACTTTACTATTATATCACAATCCTTGGTGTAAACAATACCATATACATTTATTATATAAGTTTCATAGCAAAATATAATATTACTTCATGGTACCTACAGTATATGGGAAATATTATATGTTAACGGAAATTATTTGTATGCATTTTAAAATTCACATATTATTCAACCGAATGTATTGATTTGTTAGGTTGGGAACCACGCATCTAAAAGATGCGATGATGAGAAAAGAATCGAATGAATTGTTAAATTATGCGAAAATTTGCCACAGATGGTGGACCAGTTATATCATTATGTTACAATATTTTGTTTTAAACCGTATTCAGGCAAGCGTATGAGCAGTGGCGGATCCAGGATTTCATTTTGGGGGGGGCTGAAGATTAAAAAAATTGTCCCGAGAATTTTTTTGTTGACCTTTTTTTTTTTTTTTTGTCCTCGCCTAAAATTTTGAATCCTGCCGTAATCAACTGATGACTTTTTTTTTTTTTTTGGTCCTCGCCTAAAATTTGGAATCCTGCCGTAATCAACTGATGACCTTTTTTTTTTTTTAGGTCGTCGTCTAAAATTTGTTGACCTTGACGCCTAAAATTTTGTCGAGCGGGGGGGGGGGGGAATTGCATTCACTATACTACATTTTCAGTTTAGTACTCAAGGCACTAGAAACGTCGCTCAACATTTTGGGGGGGGCTAAGGGGCTAAAATCCCTACATTTGTTCTATATGTACTACTGTAATCCATGGTTTGGGGGGGGGGGGGCTAGGGGGCTGAAGCCGCTAAATCCGCTAGTGCGTATGAGGCAGAATATAATTAATATTTGCCGATTAAATCGCAAGAATCACTCCTATTTCCTTCTAAAAATATTACAAAGTTATTCACGTAATAAGAATGTCTCCCGCATTGCGGTTAGAATAAAAATAATGTTAGGCCATTTATGTATCCTATGTATGTAGTGTGTACTAATAGAGCGTATCATTGTATTGCTGCCAAATAATATTTAAGGGCATGGCACCAGGAATGACGTCACAGTATTTTCCCACGGCATTAAGGTTCAAAATTGCGTGACAATCGCATGATAAAATGGTAAAAATAGCGTTTTTTTCCATTTTTTGGGGTTAATTTTGCGTCTATCAAAAAACTTTTACGGTTATTCCCTAGATTTTAATACATATTATCAGGACAAGACTACATACATATTATCAGGATAAGACAACACAACTCATGACGTGAGCCTTGGAACCACAGTTGGGGCTTACGGTTTGGGCAACCGTAATGAAAGGGGAGAACGTTTTCTGCAGTTCTGCATTGAAAACCATCTAACGGTAATGAACACATGGTTCAAGCATCACGCACGCAGGTTATACACATGGAATTCGCCAGGGAATAGATACAGAACCCAGATTGACTACATAACAATACAATCCAGATGGCGTTCGTGCGTCACCAACACCAGAACATATCCGAGTGCGGACTGCGGCAGCGACCATCAGCTCCTCGCTGCAGATATTGGACTACATATAAAATGCATCAAAAAACACAATAATAGAAAATTAGAATTGGATACTAATGCGCTCAAGCGTTTTGAGGACCTTCTGGCTCCAAAAATCACAAACATGACGGTCGATCCATTTGAAACCTCCAATGCTTCTTGGGAAAAGTTGAAAAAGGTTGCCTTGAACGCAGCTGAAGAAGCGCAACAGGGAGGACAAAGAACGTCGGAGCACCGGAAGGAATGGATCACCAACGACACCTGGTCCTTAATAGCAAGACGCAGAAACGTAAAGCAGTCTGGTCTCAACAACCCAGAGAGTCGCACAGAATACAGAGCGCTGCACAAAGAGGTAAAGAAAGCCTGTAGAAATGACAAGAATGCCTACATCGAATCACTATGCCGCGAAATAGAGAGCTTCGCAGACAAAGCCATGACCAAAGACCTATTTAAATATGTTAAAATACTAACAAGAGACTTTAAACCTAAAACATGGCTTGTTGAGGACGAGAATGGGTCTCTAATCTCAGACCAGACAGAAGTAGTTAATAGATGGCGGCAATACTGCGAAAATCTGTACAAGGACACTCCTAGCAATACCGACGACGACACAGTGCACAGAATGGATGAACCCGCAGTCAGAGAACCTGACATCCTGCTTGCCGAAGTGAGACACGCTGTAGATCGTTTAAAAAATAAGGCAGTCGGAGGCGATGGTATCTCCGCTGAGATGATTAAACACCTAGGGGATGTAGGTATTAAAGCATTGCATTCAATATGCCAGAAAGTATGGAGGACGGGACAATGGCCAGATGACTGGGCGGAGTCCTTAGTCCTCCCATTGCACAAAAAGGGCTCAACACGCAAATGCGACAACTTTCGCACAATATCCCTGCTATCTCATGCCAGCAAGGTCCTATTGGACATCATAAATAAGCGACTGGCAGCCTACGTTGACTGGCAAATTGCCAAAGAGCAGGCGGGATTCGTTTCAGGCAGAGGCACAAGAGAACAAATTTTGAATATACGTCAAATCATCGAGAAATGCCGTGAATTTAACACACCGGCAGCATTGTGCTTCATTGACTATTCAAAAGCTTTTGACTGCGTGGGATGGGAAAAACTCTTCCAAGCACTGAGCGAAATGGGCGTTCCTGACCATCTACTATTCCTGATTCAGAACCTATATATCGAAGGCAAGTCACGCGTCCGAATTGATGATGCCGTGTCCGAACCCTTCCACCCAGAAAGAGGTGTCCGGCAGGGTTGCATCTTATCACCCAAACTTTTTAATATATATGGTGAGTGCATTATGCGTAGGGCTCTTGATGGGTGGAATGGTGGAATCCCCATCGGAGGAGAAAAGATTAATAACTTAAGATTTGCCGACGATACCACACTGATTGGTTCAAGTATGGAGGAACTCAACGAATTGCTTTGTCGTGTAGAAGTGGAGAGCAAAAAAGTCGGGCTAGCAATAAACAGGACCAAAACGAAGATCATGATTATCGATCGAGGGGGAGTGCTGGAGGATGCTGTTCAGCGGCCTGCAAGCATTGACCTTGTCAATGACTTTGTTTATTTGGGCTCCCTTATCAATGTCGGAGGCACGAGCGACCAAGAGGTGAACCGCCGCATCCTACTGGCAAAGAGCGCAATGAGTCGTCTCGACAAGATCTGGAAAAGCCACGACATTACTAGGGTTACCAAGATGAGGCTGGTCCGTTCGCTGGTGTTCAGCGTCTTCCTCTACGCCTCAGAGACATGGACTCTAAGAGCTCGAGAACGTGACAGGATTGACGCATTCGAGATGTGGTGCTGGAGACGTTTGCTCCGTGTGCATTGGTCTGAGCACAGAACCAACGAATCAATCCTGAGAGAGCTCGGTGTCTCCACTCGCCTGTCCACAGTGTGTGAGCAGCGCACGCTCCGTTTCTTTGGCCATATTGTGAGAGCGGGTCCAGACAGCCTGGAGCGCCAAATCATGCTTGGGACGGCTGACGGTAGGAGGGGAAGGGGACGACTACAGATGAGGTGGACAGATGTGGTCAAAAGGATCACGGGGGCCAATTTGTACGAATCCACAAGGATGGCGCAGGACCGAGAAGGATGGGCAAGACTCATCCGTGAGCATGGGGGTCACGATCCTCGTAACCGAGGGACCGACTGAGAAGAAGAAGAAGATCAGGACAAGAAAAAAAATTTACTCCGCGACTTTCGGGAAACGAGTTTCCGTCTTTCGGAAAAAAGGTCAGAGGTGTTTTTAAATATTTTTTTTGCGAAATCTATACAAGATATAAAAAATCTATAACGGTTATTCCCTAGATAAAGGTTCAATGCATCTACCCTATTTTGTTCCAAAGCATATTTAGTAACGGTCGTCGAGACAGAAGGTCTCCCGTTTTTAGAAATTTTTGAAATGTCGGTATGCACACTCTTAATGCGTTTAGATATAAATACATATTTCGATCAAAATGTATTTCAGTACCAGTAATGCCTTGAACTTTGTCGACGTAATTAATTAAAAATCATTCCGAACAACAGAATGTAGATGGAGCACATTCAACATGATATGCAAGTACGTATTTCAAAGACGGTACATATAATGACATCAATCTTAATCGTTGATGTTGACAGATTTTATATCTACCTAATGTACTTGTAGCTTTGCATTGATATAGACATGTAATGTAGGTATCTATTGATTAATGATTAGAACGCCTAACGCCGTACTTAGTGCGCCTACACCAATGTAGGACAAAGCTGGATAAACAGAAACGGAAACATGATATTATTTTAATTACTTCGCGATTAATGAATATTTAAAGCAGCTAGCAATCTAACAAACTAATTTAGATACTAGTTGGAGGAATGCGTTTGCGGTGATAATTCCTTCCACCTGATACGCTTATTAACATAGCCTTTAGATACAGAATTTATGTACTTACAAATATACTGATATTCACTTAAATCTGTTAATACTGGGTATGTCGTTGAAGGAATAGTATCTAATCGAATTCATACCCTGTCGTGAGTTAATAATTTAGCACTTTTATATTATCATGTTTTGTAAAGTTTGGGAAATAAAACATTAGGTATATTTTTAAATACCTAGTCATATTGTTTTGGTCTGTGCTATGAATGAACGAATGCGGGTTACCGCAATTATTATTATGGCATTTGTATTAACGAGTACCAGTTATTGAATTCCAAACATTTTGTGTCGTGTACAAAGTGGGTAAAAATGTGACTTTTGTAAATTTACGCTCCCTACAGACTACCTAAATGAAATATACGGACATATCACTATATTATAATTAGATATAATTTATTCGTATAATGCGACAAGTGCAACGATTACGTAAATAAATAAGTAATATGCACCTACAGCTACACAATACAGATACACACATCTATATGTGATGTTAATTAAAAAGTATAATTTATATTCATGTAAACAGCACACGCCTAATTATATTGTTATTGTCTGAATCTATTTGCATGAATACCTTGTTAGAATACTTGTTAATAATGTGTTATTGCTATTGCGCATAGGAGGCCCGTCTGACGTATAGTTATTCAATAAGGCGAATCGTTTATTTAACCTTATTCCACTGACATATCATGTGTTTTTTTTTTTTTTTTTTTTATATGTTTATTTTCCGAATAAAATACATGTTTTACAATACAATATAACAACAAATGCATATAAAACAAAATTATTGTTGTATCGCACCCGGCGAAGCTGCGTAGTGCATGCTTGTGTCCGGGTGGCGGTCTAATCTAATATAATTCTAGGTACATTTCACTTAAACTAATAAACTTAAATGAATAACAAAGTTAAATGTATAACAAAATAAAAATGAAAACAAAAACACTCAATGTTTGGAGATATATTCCTTTAATTTTTTTTTGAAAAGAATATAATTTTTTGTATCTCTTAACTCTCTGGGCAAATCATTAAAATATCGTATTCCCTGGTGCACAAAGCCATTCACCATGGTAGTCGTTCTATTTTTGTTGAATAGGAGGACGGTACCTAATCTCTCTCTATTACTGACTTCGATAAGTTTTTTATCCTTATACTTAACTACATGGAGAATAGCATCTTTCATGAATATTTTCTTAATATCTAGAACTTTAAAGTCGCCGAATACGTTTACCGTTGGATATATTCTAGGTTTTTTCAGTATTATTTTTATTAATATTCTTTGTATTATTTCTATTGGTAATAAGTTTGTAGGGAATGCCCCACCCCACGCCACTATTCCATATTGGAAGAGTGACTGGGCGAGTGCATAATATACCATTTTCAGTCTGTTTAACGTTAAGATGTTTCTGAGGCGCAAAAAAATATAAATTAATTTTCTAGTTCTATTAACCAATATGTCTATATATTTTTTCCATTTTAAATTATTATCCAATAAAATTCCAAGATATTTTATTTCAGTTTTACCGGCTATTTTGGGGCACTGGCATTGAGACTTGTTTAGACAATTATTACTATCTATAATGATTTCAATATTAGCAGGGATGTTTTTTTCACAAAGAGAGAAAGGAACAAAGAAAGTTTTTTCTGTATTTAGTGTTAACAAGTTCGTATCGAACCAATCTTTAAGCAGTGACATATTTTTATTAGCGTGTGTGTTTGTTTCTTCCCACGTTTCACCCCTGATTAAAATGGCTGTATCATCAGCGTATGAGATAGTTGTAGAATTCTGCAAAGGAAGCTCAAACAATTGATTGACATATATAATAAACAAGATGGGACCCAGGACCGTTCCCTGTGGAATTCCAAATGACATGTATAGTGGTGTACTCAAAGCATTTTTTATTTTGACAATCTGCTCTCTTTTGTCTAAGTAATTTTTAAACCAATCCAGTACTGTTCCTCCAATGCCAATTTGCCTCAATCTATTCAGCAAACGACCGTGTGAGATACTATCGAAAGCTTTACGGAGATCGACAAATATTCCCAGGCATTTGCTACCTTTATCCAGTGTTTCCATAACTTCAGTTGTTAATTTGGCTACGGCGTCTTGGGTGGACAGTTTCTCCATAAATCCATATTGATTTTCACTAATAAGTTTATTCACTCTTATATATTCAGTCATCTGCTTTTTTATTACCTTCTCATATATTTTAGCGATATTTGAGATCAGGGAAATCGGTCGATAGTTTTGTGCTTCTTCTTTGTTACCTGACTTATATATTGGGCAGATGATCGTTTTTTTATAGATTGAGGGTAATTTACCAGATATGAGACTCAGGTTCACTATGTGAGTTATAGGTACACAGAGGGTTTCTTTATTATTTTTTAGTATTTCGACGCTGACACCGTCGTGCCCTGGTGCAGAACCACCCTTCAATTGACATATAATTTTCTTTATTTCACACGCGTTAGTGTTGGTGAATGTACAAAATTTGGTTCCGGGTATTTCATCTTGGGTTGAATGATTGGGTTTAATTTTTTTAGCTAAATTGAATCCTACGTTACAAAAGTAATCGTTCAAAAAACCTGCACATTTTTCGGGTTCTTTATCCACGTGAATGTTCTCATTATTTATCAACAGCGTTGAAATATTATTAGTTTTATTTTTTTTATCCAAAATTTTATTTATTGTATTCCACACCTTCTTGCTGTCACTTCCAGCAGACTGCATCCTTTGCATGAAATACTTATTTTTGGTGTACCTTATCAAAGAAACCAATTTATTTTTATATTTAATATAATGAGATTCAAGTGTTTTTGAACCATTGTTTTTTATTAATTTGTATAATCTATATTTATTTCTTATTGATTTTACTATACCGGTTGTTATCCATGGTTTAAGCTTTTTAGACTTGGCAGTAATCTTTCTTTCTTGTTCTAAGGAATTATTAATATACTCTAGTAATGTATTTTGAAAAATCTGAGTACTCTCCTCCACTTCATTGCAGCGCAAAACTCTCTCCCACGTCTCATTCTTTAATTTATAATTTAGTGTAGATGAATTCAGTACAATTTTAGGTGTACGGTTATTATTATTTTGACCAATGATAATATTTTCTGTCTCAAAAAACAGTATAGTGGCGTGATGATCTGTTATATCTGTCGGCCAGACAATTGATTTGATATTATTTGTTTCATTACTATTTGTCCAGATATGATCGAGACATGACGGAGTCTGCCCCTTAAATTCACGAGTAGGTTGGTTTACGCATGATTTGTAATTATTTGAAATCATCATATTTAAGTAATTATCTGCTTCTGAAGATTTCTTTTTATTATTAAGAGTGTTTATATTGATATCACCAAGTATGAAAGTACATATATCGCGCTGAGTCGATACGATATTATGTAGTTCCTGTATAAAAAGTGTTTCGTTTGACCCATGAGTTCGGTAGATAGCTACAACTCTATATTTATACATTTTGTTACCGCGCCCCCGTAATTGCAGATTTAATTGTAGACAGTCACACAAGTGCATACTATGCTCTACCGTTACGACGTTGCAAAATCTATTATGTACAAATATCATTATTCCAGTATTTTTATTAATATAATTACGTGTCTTATAACACGTATAATTTGGTAAATTATAAAATGATAAATCATCATGTACACCCAAAAACGCCTCCGTCAACACTATTACGTCTAACTTCCTTGAAAAATTGTCTATGTTACAAATAAATTCATCAAAATTTTTATTCATGCTTCTAATATTCATATGTATTATTGATATCATTGATGTTGTGTATGCGTTCGCAATTCGATTTATATCATTTATATTATCGTATTTTAGCTCTATGATATTATAGGTATGATCTATAGCTTCTAATGTAAAGTTATCTATCCTTACTACTATTATGTAATATAAATCTAAGAAAAAGTATTAACAATATATTTATAACACTGTGTATTATCTGTGTAGTATGAGCTAATGTTTTTAAATATATTACCTTATGGTAAAAAAAATATATATAAACAATTATGCAAAAAAGACATGGTGATGCCAGGCAGACGAAAACGTTCGACCATTATATGTTGTATGTAAATGTATGATAGTTGTATGTATTTATAATTCAAAAACTCTTTAGTTGCAATAATTTGTTATGTGCATTCAAACAAAAAGTTATTATTGTTACACTTTTCTACGTTAAAATATATTAATAATTAATTTATTCTTTCTTTTGTTTATTTAAATACACACTCAACTTAACACTTTGGTCGCCCGGCACCAGTTAACAGTATTATAATAAATGAATTATTTTACTAACTGTTTAGGTATAGTCAATTTTTTGTTGCGCAATACGAAGCATTCTCTGGAGATACCTGCATTCCCTACTGTAGGCTTGGTGCTCGGTTGCGTCATTTGTCTTGTATTTTGTGTTTTGAAATTTGCAATTGTAGCAGCACGGCTTCTTGTCTCTTGATGGACATTTTGACAAAATATGTTCTTCCGCACAATGTGGGCATGTGGGCTTTTCAGCTTGTTTGAAGCAGTGTTTTTTTGTATGGTTAAACCCCAGACAGTGGTGACATTGCGTTAGTGGGCTACAATCCTTGACTTTAGCCTTGTTATATCCAATGTATATATGGCCCCTGTTCAATAGATAGTTCCTCATTTTCCCGGTTGTTTCGACGATGAATGTCTTTGTTCCATTGTATCTACTTGAAAACACTCTTTTTAAAGTCAGGACACTTCCTTCACAATCCTCCTGCACTTTCTTCAACTCTGGGTTTTGGAGTATTACGTCATTATTAAAGTTTTCTTCGTCGTAGTCTTCATCTATATCTTTTATAATTATGTACGGTTTCTTCTTTTTTAGTTCTTCTACTAATATGGTTTTTTTATCAATTTTTTCAATGGCTTTTTTCATTATATCCATTTCTTCCTTTTTTTGGCAACTATATATTATTCGATTTTTTGATATTTTTTTAATATTAGTAATTCCTATACCAAGTTTGGCGGGATCAACTTTTTTTTTAATGATTTTCACTAATTCATTATGGTTAATTTTTTCGTCTTTAGTCGTAACCATTACCGAATGCGTTTCTGGTGGCGCTTCGTAACTTGCTTTGATGTTGCTTTTGTTCATTATCGTTGCTATTTCAGCGTATGTGGGCTTGGTGTTTTTCTGGAGTTCAATGGCCATATGCGCAATCATCTCCATCAGCGTGGTGCATTCAGTGGCCACACGTGACCGCTGGTCCGTATTAAGTTTGTTAGTGTCGAATATTATGCTTTGAATCCGGCTGACGCTGGCGTTCGCCTTCTTCATATAACTATGCGCCGTGTCAGCCTCTTCAGGCTCCTCCATACTCGCAAAACGGTTCCGGCACTTCAAGTGTTCTCTATGTTCAACTCGGCAGTGACTATGCAGACACCACCGCTCCCGACCGAATCGGAACGGTGTATTGATTTATTGTTTCAAGGATTCTTATAATTAGTGAAGATGTTTCATAAACATTTAACATTACAATATTTCTTTTCGAAGAAGAAACACCTACGAAGATATTCCAATTAAATTTGGGCCTACGTAATATTTTAGGTAGGAATAAGTTTTTGTTTTTAGTATGACTTGATATTTATTCAATAAGTATATAGCAATGTCCTCTAGTCCTTATTATAACCTTGACATTGCATTGTAACGAGTGTATAATGATATGTGACATACGTACATATAGTTCAGTGGATACCTACACAGTATTATATAAGACAACCACACTGTGAATAATGCATATTTAGTAAAGTACAATTATTTAAACCTGTTTTACTCATATTTTATTTCAATCTCTGTTGATATAGAAAAGTATCTTGTTGAATGTTGTTATCATTGTATCACATTCCTTATTTTTACCAAAACATCAACATTCTAAGTAATCTAAGTTAACACATAGATATTATGAAGTGCCATAGCCTCTATAGATTTATAGTCAAAGAATATTTTTGCTCAAAAACTGGAATGCCCAAGGTGACCAACTCCTACTGAATGCTATTATAATATACTCGTAGATAGCTGTGTAGAAGTAAATTAAAATTATAATATTTTATGTTTATTAGCAGGTAGTAAAATATTTTGCATTTACAGTATTGGTTGTCTCATTTTGTCCTCAGGGACTTTGTCTTTTCATTTTTAGATGTTTACTTCAAAATTTCACATTATATTTGAGTTCGGGTTGGCTGTAAGATATTTCTTTTCCATTAAGTCCGCCTTTTAGCACACTACTATCTTCATGTTTTGTAACTTGTAAACATTTTCTGGCGAATAAAGATTTAAGTATTTATTTATTTAGTATGCTCAAATGTCATTTCACGAGTCTAGGGGCCTGAGCCAAAACACGAAAAATGCCAACGCTATCGTTTTCGGCATTTTTTGTGTTTGGCTCAGGCCCCGTGGTTTTCAAACACGTATGTATGTCCAATCCCACCAATTTCCACCTGCGACTCTCCTACGTTAGGTGCCCAAATATCTCCACCCAGAATCTCCCCAACTATGAGAGTTTTATGTAGAATTTCATATGAATTTATGCTCTGCTTGCCGTTGTCTTTATTCTTTAAAAAATATTATCTCTGTTTTTGTATGGAAATTACTTAGGGCTCCCCTGCCTGGAAGTTGGCGGGATTGGGCAGTATAGTTATACTAGTTATGTTAACTGGTTACATCAGTAGGAATATCTGTTTTCTTCACGCCATGCGATCTTCATTCATATTTCCATAAAACGATGTCAATAGACGGAAGACAAAGCAAGCAAGCAAAGATATTTTTCATTAGCAAGCAGCATTGTCTACTCTCTATAGATAGTATTTTTTCTACCTGTTGGTCACTCATGCAGTCATGCCAGTTCATCATTTTCTCCCTCATACACATTACTGATGTAGGACTGTTTAAATATTTACTATGTATTTTGATTATTTACTTATATTATTTCCGTAAATAAGACGTAGGTGTTCCAACATATTTTGTCACGACCGTTTGTGGTTGATTGCCGTACTGTTTATTATAATAAGTTTGTTGTCACTCCACTATTTTCAAACGAAATCTATAAAAATATTTCCTATAAGTAGGTTCGTCTTATTTATTAAGTACGAGTATGTTTTATATTCACCCACGCTCGATGGTATGGTACCTCTTGTTAATTCATTTCATAAAAAATGTTTTGTGTTTTGATCACAATAGATGTCGTAGACAGCGTGGTTGGTATCTTCTTTATATAAAGCCTTCTTTTGGATTCGTCCAAAGAGATACTTCTAACAAATATAATAAATGACTTCAGCCCATACTATCATCTATAGGCGTTTTATTTATTTGTGATGGCGTTGCAACAGCCGTAGCTCTTGCATCCAAATGTTATTTTCACCTAGTACTTTTTAAATGAGAAATAACGAAAATACGTCTCTCCTATTACAGTTTTATGTAGTTCGAAATTCGCCACAGATGACCTAGGTAATGTGTGTAATAAGAACACGCATCTGATCAGATCACACTTATCGTTGTTACCTTTAAGCTCCTCAGACCTTAAAAAAATCTGGTTGCACGTGAGGAACATAGGGGCACTTTATGATTCTACAGATATACCTGATGGCTGCATTAATTTCCCGCAATATTTTCTATTTTATACTCCTTCCACCGTACCTACCTATAAGGATTCATATAATCTTCATATTCTGTAGCGAATTACAATATTATGTTATTTGTATTTGCATTTAACACGATGGCTGTGTAAAACATTTGAGTAAACACTTGTGTATTGTGTAACTAATAATTTATAACACATAATAACATTATTATTGTAATGCGGGTAATTTTATCATTTGATAAGTTGGCTAGATTTTACAGTAGGTTCATTGGTTTTAATTTAACTAAAACAAAGAGACAAGCTGTGCACATCTTCATAAAGTTTTGATACTACCGCGCGTTGATGAAATTTTGTTATGATTATGATATTGTATGCCAACCTACAAGTTTAGTACTGTCTCGCGTTGTGTACTTTAGTAATTCTTCTTATTAGTCTTATTTTATGTTATTACTATTTGATACACATGCGCTATATGGACATGTCATCCTTGATGGTTCACGACCGTATCTCCTATCAATTATTAGACTAAGCTACGCAAGTTTCGTTATTAGGTACATTTTAACAATAATATCTTCGCGCAGTTCTGTTAATTAATTTTCGTTTTAATTCGCGGGTTGGTGGTTCGTTATTAAATGGCATTGACACGGTTTCTTGTTTTAGAAGAACATACACTAAGTAGTTAAAACACAGAATACATATTGTATAGCAATATTTGTGAGATCGTAAGGTAAAAGCACCATTCATGTAGTTCACTCATCGAGAATGATTTACTTGATGTTGCTAGGCTTGCTAAGGAGAGAAATTGTCATAGAAGTGAGAGTGTTCTATAAAGCAACTTATTGTCGTACAATGTTAAACAAGTATTTTCACGCAACGATAGTGAAAATTGTTAAATTAATAATTAATCAGACTTACGTTTTTTAGAATTTTCCTCCTTTTTTTAATCTTCATCCTTGTAGTTCGTTGATTAGATATAACTTAAAATATTGTTTTCGGTCTTTCGATATTTCGCAAGCTTTTCGCAAGATTGTACTGTTTTCGTTGTACGTAGGTACTGGTACTTATAATATATATTTTTTTTATTCAATAAACGGCTTTAAAGCCTTTTAAAAGATATACAAAACAATTATATACTTATTAATCTACTTTTACTGTGTGACATCGGCAAAGTTTTGGACATGCAATTGTAGATATTTCCTCATGTGCAGAATATTATACCAAACTATACTAATTAACAAGAGTGGTAGCAGCTTTATTCCTATTTTTATGTCTACAGTAATATTATAGGTAATATGGGAATACAAGAATAGAAGACTTTGTGTTTAACGCAGGTAAATAATTCACACAGGAAATGCCATTGAAACGATCACGCAAATTATAACTTACAATACAGTACACACAATAAATCTAATAAGTGTGTACTAAGTATATTACTTAGGTATATCTGCCCTGCAGTGGATACCTACATAGGTATACTACGTACAATTAATTTATAATTAACCGATGGTATTAATTGGAGCTTCATTGTTTTCTGTAGGTATATTATTATTGTCTATAATGTTTATTGTTTATATAATAGTAGATGGATAGATTAATACTAGCAGGTATGGGTAAATACCCTGAGATATCCAACAATGCGTAACGAGTTTTCCCACAACGCTCCGCGGCTCCTAGATACACACTAAATTCATAAGTTTTAATGTCGAGGTTTCTTCCTGATACTTTAATACATATTACGTATATACAATACAACAATCACTACGCACTTCAGTATTCAACACGTATTAAGGTACAGCTGTTCTGCAGAATATCATATAGGATTCTTTCAGTAGGCGGAACTAGCTTTTGCAGGGAATTAAATCTTTTTAACTTAACCGAATACATTTTAGTTAAAACATTAATTCCCAAAGTAGTTCTAGCCAAGACATCCTATTGATCTAGATACTTTGTATGACGGTACGTGTTCATTATGTTAATGTTAAACACTTTGATGTATTCAGATTATTTGAAAGTTTTTTCACACTAATGATTATATCTACTGACTATAATGACGATTTCTTTGCATTTGTTTCTTTGTATGTTTATTGTGATTTGCTGTTAATAACTGTTTATATTCCACTCGCGTATTTGATTTGACCTGACGGTGACAGTGACAATTCACACAATTATATGAGGACTTGAGGACCCCAATTCGTGACCCTAAATTCAATTTATGTTTCGATGTAATATTAGAATTGTTAGTGTTGTAGACAACTGCGGTAAAAACATTTGAATATATGTAATAAAATATCATGCATTAATTGGCATTTGTTACAAAAAGTATACTGAGAAAATGTCCAGATGGTGGAGTAATTTCAGAAGCCTTTTCTTCTAGCCCGTCATAAATAAATATTACGCTCATAGGTTATTCTTTGTACTTATTTATATTTTTTTACGTTGTATTACGTTGCTTCGTGGATATTTCCATCCACCCACATCCTATTTAGGTCCCAAGTTTCGTTTTTAATTAGTTACAAAAAAATGCATTATTTTACTGTCACAATTGTGTACTTTCAGTAACGGACGCTTAAATAAAATAAAAATTTGTTATTACAATGCGTATACATGAAATGATTGTAGGTACGATTATAGCAGTTTTCTTGACATTTTCCGTGAGTTGCCCCGACTTATACCAACTTGTGTATACCTAATACTTAAATATCATTACCTGTTATAGAGATTACGTTGCTATTATTCTTGGTTTTATGCAATGTAATTTTATATTGTGAAACATAATGTTTCAACGTTGTGCGGCATTTATTTTTGATAGTTGACGTTGAGTACAAAAGTGAAGTAACATCTCAAAAGATCTCCATAAATAATAAAGGTTATTTTTCAAGCGTTTGGTTTTTGAAAACTAAAGAAAACACAGAAGATTTGTAATAGTGAATGAAATATTTATTTGGATTGATAAATCAATCCCTGCCATTTACTTTTTAAAGATTATATCATTCAAATGTTGGCTACGGCTACGCTTCAGGTGGTCTGTTCTGCAAGTCCAATTTTGACACACTTTTTAAACCGCACCAGTGTCTTTTTCAGGGTGCATTGGCAGCTCTTTGGACCAAATTCGGCAATTCTGTTTATTGACGACCCATTGAGCCAAAAATGAACCTCGTAAATGAGCCTCGTCGCTGAAGACGAATTTTGATGGCTTGAATAGCCTGCTCGGTGGGTCGATTATGACGACTATAAAATGGAAGTAAATTGCGAAACACATTTTTCACAGAGCACAAATTTTGATAATAAAATTCATCATCTTGTCAATATTTCATTATTCATCTCCTCGTTTTCTAAAACAATATGATCGTGATCTGTTACAGTGTCGAAAACATATTGTCTAGTGAATTTTGAAGGTAGACAATAAAAATTGATGTTTTTCATTAAACTTAAATTGTCGAATTAAAAGAAACCAATGACCACTTTTTTTAATTTACTTTACAGTCGTCCAGTTTGTGGCAATATGTAATTAAATGCAGATAAATAATTAGACAATTAATGTTTGTTATTTTTTCTTTTGCAGTTAAGTCTTCGTCAGTTGGATCTGTCATTACTTTCTCAGCTGTGGTCGCTGAATGAATCAATCCACGAATTTCGACAATACATGAATGCAGGCGGGGGTCCTGGTGGTGTCGGCGGTATGGGAGGAGATGGCAGTGGCGGGATGGGTGGGGAAGGCGAAGGAGACATGGAAGACGACGGAGATGACAGTTCTTCTGGAGAAGACTCCAGACATTCTCCACAGAGGTTATAGGATACGTATATATAAAATATTCATCCCATACAAAGTAACATCTGTAACATGTTGGATTTGGATGAAAGTCAAGATTTCCTGTTTGGATTCTCGTACTTTTATGTGGTGAATGTTTTATTATAAAAGACAGTGTTGATTAATCAAAAGAAATGTAAACAATGGTTTATAGATATGGTGAAATGAGTGAATTTAATTCTAACAATTATGAAAGACATTTTATAATATACACAAACTATTTGTATTGAGTGTTTTGTGATACTGATAATTAGGGTTGTAATAGAAGTCACTTATGAAAAAGCAGATGCAGATGTTTACTTCTACACTTCTGTAGAAATGGATGTGACACAAACTATAATCATTTTATTCTATTAAAAAAAATAACTACTAACTACATATTACATATATCCTTTAACTTTTATTGAAATTATATGGCAGATTCTTTGTCTACATTATTCCAATACAACTACACATATTAAGATGTGCAAGTTAAAATGTAACTGTTACTCGGGCCACTCGAGGTATAAACAAACTTTTCTTATTCATCCCTGAACGCAGAAGTTGAAGCAAACATCTGTTACAACCCTGCTGATTATATTTAATGACAGTGATTTGTAAACTAACTGGTTTTGATATAGGCTTTAGGATCTAATTCATATTACATATAATCTTCATATTTATACGGGAGCCACAGCAGTCATAAGTCTTGTTTTTGAATTTAGTTTTTTTTTTTTTTTAAGTAAACCGTATTTTGTTCTGTTTTGTTCAAGGTGGTATTGTTATGTACATTCGGAAAAGAATAGAAACAATGTTGACCCAGTATTTCATGATGAATACATATTTGTAGGTGCATCTGTAGCTCGTAGCTCCCATGACTGTTTCATCAATTGTAAAATTATTATAAAGAAATATAAATATGCAACACTTCAGTCATCACACCCGATACATTATCTGATACAATGGCATCGGAAACTATATTAATATTTTATTTTGGCACATAGAGCTTTAATTTATCTCTTGTCTAGAAAAGGTTCAAATTTATTACCATTTTTGTTTTTTTTGAATAAGTACATAGATATTTTAATTTACTATGTGATGTTACTTAAATTTATAACAAAATGCTACATTGTTCCACCTACATACTGAAACTTTATTGTCTTTTGTTTACCAATAATCCTATAGCCTCATGAGTTTTAAGACATTCCGAAATATGCATTTGATATTCATATAATATAGCAAGAAGTATCCTCTTATACTGTACCATGATTCACCTGATGATTGCGAGTGACTCCGTGTTAAATAATATCGAGTGACATGTACAGTGTATAAGACCTTTGTACCATTTAATGTAGAAGTTACAATTTGATGTATTGATGTAGAGAAATGCCATCAGAAACAGTTGTACACATTCTCGTAACAATTATTGATCTATAAAGTGAAACGCAGATGACAGTCTTAAATTCCAATATGTAGTAATTAATTATACACAGTGTGTTTCTACACACATATGTCTTATATAAATACATCATATATACATACGTCTTCATATTTTTATACATGTATTAGAAAGTCTTACTATTTTGTACTTATGGAGCACAGATCATTTTTAAGACATATTTGATAAACGTTACAATTTAGGTAGGATGATCTCATTTAAACAATTGAATTATAATAATAATGTCAGACATATTTAAGACTTCGTAATCATACTTGTTTATCTTTTTTTTTTTGTGTAAACTTGGATTGAGCAGTTTGGTAATTTTATGTAATTACTGTCCCATTATAAATATTGTGAAGCTGTAAATGAACTAAATATTTCGTAACACAATTGTAGTGGAGCACTACGTAGCAGTGGCGAAGAGTGGATTTCTGCAGAAGGGAAGCTGGAGATAACATTTCTTATTGGATTACGTCATAGTAGACACTATTATACCTCTCATTTTATCCAAAAGGTAACTCGATGGGAATCGTGTTCTTAGGTAGCTTCGCGCCTGCTACGTAAAGACATATTAAATATGTAAGTAGAATATGATATCTTTTGTCTTACATGTTGCAGTGTTATTTTATAGCCCAGTGATTTTATTATTGGCACCCAGGAACTTGTTTACTACGCTATAAATTTGTATTCTGCCTAATTTAAAATACATATTTATTTTAGTTTATCTCTCCCCAGCAAATTTCCTTTTAAAAATGTTGTGTCTTATGTTATCCAATGAGTGCAAAATCACCCGTGGACGGGTGCGTGCCAGATCTAAGTAAGAAGTTATCCAATGAGTTCCCAAACAAAGGCTACTCTATTTTATTGCCAAAAACTACTTTATGTATTAATTTATAGAATTTGCCTAATACCTACTGATTAGAATAAACTTGGAGGTGAATAACAATTTGTGTATAAAATTATTTATTTGTGTTTAATTAATTACTCTTTATCTAAACTAATATCAGATATGTTTTTTTTTATTTCATCCCTTTAATCAATATGTCAAAGTTTGATTTTTGTTTCACTAATAAAATATGTAATCTACCTGGAGTGGGATTTTGTAACTCTTAAAGCGAGTAGGGTTACAAAATGCCACCCCTGTACTTTAAATTGAAGCAATGATAATAATACATTTAATCTGATAAACAGATATTTTGCTGAGTCAGGTAATTGTGAATTTTTGGTTGTATAAGTCAATGAAGTGATGCAGAATCCAATTTTCTTTTCTACA
Organism: Ceraclea dissimilis; assembly: GCA_963576895.1. Classification (NCBI taxonomy): domain Eukaryota; kingdom Metazoa; phylum Arthropoda; class Insecta; order Trichoptera; family Leptoceridae; genus Ceraclea; species Ceraclea dissimilis. The sequence continues at coordinate 10,166,198 of OY756364.1, forward strand.
AAAAAAAATACTGAAATTTACATTTACACAACTTGTTGCAGGGTCTCCGTATTAAAGAAATCTCTACTGATCCACTGCATTCAGATCTTATTAGTATGTGATTTGTTTATGTAATATTAGGTAATAAATTAATGATAATGTTTGTTGTATAAGAATTGTATTATTTATGTAATAATTAAAGAATTTTGTACATACTTTAGTTGACTGTTCCTAACATTCGTTATTTAAAAAATGCTAACAATAAAATTAATATCATGATATTATTCAAAACAATGGTTTTCTTTATTGTTCCTCTACAAATTACCTATTATCAATATGGAATTATATCAATAATATTGGAAAAGGAATGTTGGCAATAATGAGGGACACACAGATACAGCTTATCTCTGTGGAAGGATGATGTTGATCTGATGACAATAAGTACAGAGTGTTATAACCTTTTGAGAGTGAAGCCTCCCAGTTTTTCCATTAAGACAATTCCATGAGCTTTTTTCACTGCAACTGATTTTTAGATGGACATGAACGCTCTTATTACAGAACACATTTTACAAGGGTTTCTGATTATGTTGTGGTGTGTTTATGCGATCACGTATAATCACAATACGTATTACGTTTGCTAAATACTTTTGTACCTATTCTAAAGATGGTGATGCCAGTCAGCAAATAAGCGGCAAATTTAATTTTATTATTTCGCGCGGGAAATAAACTCAGTTCACCACAATGTTGTAGCAGCCTGCAATGTTGGTATTTCATTACTGAGGATATTTCTTTATTTGCATTGAATCTGATCTTGCCATATCTTAATTTTTACGAGATAACAAAGTTAATCACAACCTATTTTTTAATGTATTAGTCAAAATATTATGATTTGTTGAGTTTCAAATCCATAAGTATGTATGTAATAAGTACTTGCAGAATATTATCTCGAAGAGTTTTGTAAAACTGATAGGCAACAAAATAATTCATGTGATTTATCAGACAGCTACCTACACTAATATAATATTATCACATTTTTGATTTTTGTTAGCGATATATCTACCTACATGCGAGTAGTATAGGTGAATGCAGTGTGATATGATAACAGAATATAATATTGTTTAATTTAGTGACACGGCATGATCCACAGAATGTTATTACTATGTACAATATGAACACGCCGACTCAAAGTCAACTGATGATTTCATTATTCCTCCCGATTAATTTATTCTCAGCTGTTTGTTGGACGACGCTGGCCGGTTCCCTGTGTATACCTATCTCTCTAACGAGCCCAATACCTACTATAATTGAATATAGTAATATAGATACGAATAATATATAACACGTTAGTTGATTATACGCGCGATGAATGATAGTTGAAACTTCTTACAGACCAATTTTAAAATAAATTTTAGTTGAATTTATCTCGTTCGTCGAAATGGCGTGATACTTGTTCGTTTAACCTTTAGTTTTATTCACGAAATAATACGTGTATTTTAATACAAATCTAATTTACGTCGGATTTGTGGTCTTGAATTAGTTGAGTTTAAGAACCCGGTTATCTAAAAAAAGTATTTATGGGACCTACGACCTAAGGAAAATGATAAACGTCAAGACAAAATAAAATGTATTCTAGTTTTAAAAATAAAAAAAAACGTGGTGTTTGTCATCATGACAGATTAGACAGTTGAACTGAAACGGAAATAGAAAATATAAACAAATCAATTTCAATAATCCCGTATTTTCAAGATTCAACTTTATTATAAAAGTGTTGCTACAAGTTTAGCTGCTAAATGGTAGGTTAATATAATATCTACTATGTACCTATTATTTATTTACGTGCAAAATTATCTACTTAATGCATTTTTGTAGAACTAATGGTTATTTTGCCTTATATTCAAATCGTATTTCGCGCCGTCTGAATTTTCGGTGCATTTTTTTCTGAAATCTTACTAATAAATGGAACATTAGAAATGTAGCATTTATTGCAAAGTTTCAATTTTGTACTAGGAATGTTTCCGCGTATTTCTTAAGATTTTCACCGAAAATTCCGACTACGCGAAAATTCTGCAAGAACTCTTAAGTACCTAAGTACATTGCCTGACTGATTTTCTCATACTTTCCATACTGAAATAAAATAATTGATATAGTATTGCAATTGATAGAATGCTAACAACATTCAAAACTTAAGAAAAGTTCTGTCACCGTCGTTTCGGTAAGAAGACAGCGGTATGGATAAAAGGGGTCGCTATTATTAGTATGGAGAAATATGGGGACCGAACTAGTTCCATAATAATTGTTTCCATCTCCACCTAGTTAAAATACTAACTGATGAATACTGAATAAAATACTGAATGGTGAATAAAATATTTCGATTTGCAAACTCTATAATATTCTGTAGGAGTAGGTACCTTGTACATATATTCTATGACTTAGTATAACACTTTTCCACAAATCCAAATTGTTTTAAATTAGTAATTAGAGATAAATTTTCTTCAGATAAGTACCTATATACCTATAAGCACCTAAATCTGATGGTGCTGTCTAATAACATTATACCTAATTGTGTTAATAAAACACTAACTGTTGCATTAAATGTAATATGAATTAAATGTAATATAGGCTCGTGGTGTTTACATATTTACTATGAAATAATATACCTACTTATTTTATTATCTAATTATGTAAGTACAGTTGATGATACTCGGTCATTTCTTTATTACTTCGTCCGAGTGTTGTATTGTATGTATGGTACCTACCTACCTATAATAATGCGTATTAATCTTAGGTATGGGTATTCATCGACCCGGGATGGGGTCAAAATTTTGATAAGAATTAAGTACGAATTACTAACACACTTAAATGAATTCAGAATATAAAATTCGACATAAGTCCCATGAAATATTTAAGGTTATCGTACCACTCGATAATAAGCAGTATAAATTACATAATTTCACTTGTTCTGAAGGTATAGGTGGGTAAATCTCAGTCGAAATGGTTGATCTTTAAAAAAATTGACTTAAATTTAGTCACCCGATATTTTAGAAGCCAAGCCATACAAAATTAAGTGCCACATAAAATTTCTTTCAGGATTCTGGTGTTTATAGGAAAAAACGTAGTTCCATACATTATAGCTTATGTATATAAGTCAGTATGTAGGTATGTAGGTACATAATATAATTAGAGCCCTGACTCAACCTATGTAGGCTGTATCCTGAGCCGAGTTTCCACCACACCTTTTGCAATCTCTCTCTAACGTCCATAGGTACACTGATGTAGGTGGTATGTACTACTTTTAAGCCATCCACGATCATCTACGTGTGGTCCAGATAGTACCTAACCTACATAAAATATCAAAATATTTCTGTCAATTTTTTTTAGAGAGAATTGATTCTTATTGAGAAACCAGTAAGAGTGAATTAGAATTGTGTCTATAAATAATTCGGAACACCCACCCTGCTTCCTCCCCAAGGGAGTTCACATAACGTACGCTACGTTATGATGTGAATGAAGATGCCTCCTCGTCTCTGTTGATGAAAAAACTTAACGTATTTCCGTCTGTGCAATGCACATAAATTCCGGTTCCATAGCTAAAACAATTTAGGTATATCTCAAATCAATTATAATCAACCTTGTAACATTTATATTATAAGTAAAAATATATAATTTATGATGGCAATGTTAAATTATTTTTAAATTGAAATAAAAAAAGACTCATCTCCGAGTGAGCTACCTTAAAATAATAAAAACAGATTTTTTCTAGGGCTAGGCGAGAATGGAATAGTAGATAAGTGTAATGTACTAATTTTACTATTTTCAGATTGACAATGAAATACCTGAGCAAAGAACAGTTGAAAGGATTTGAAACATACAAGGTAATCTTTAAAGAATGATGGCATATTATTTTATGTAGGGTATGTAGTGATTAATGAAAGATTAAACATCACTTAATTAGAATTCAAGTAGAATCAGCGACATCTCACTGTCTCAACTTCACCTTGAAACAGATTGATTAGTGGTTTGTTTCTATAATGATTACAACTTACTATACATATTAATTATTGCCTATATTAAATGTCATGTTTTCTAATTGTTTACAGACACATAAATAACTATTTAAAATCAATTTAGCAGGGAGTTTTTATCTTTATAGGTATATTTACTCACAACATGACCTATTCTTATTTATTTTCAGTACAATTCAATAGACACATGCATACTCAGTAAATATGTTATGCATCCATTTTGGAACTGGTGCGTAAAGGTAAATAATATAATTTACACATTGTTACATAGTCCAACTCATCTTATGTACAAGAGTATCATAACAAAACCTCCTTGTCATAACATAATATATATTAAGTATTCTATTTTATTAAACAGTAGAAATTACCCTGCAATATAATGTTTATAGACATGTATCGACATACAATGATTGTATCGTTACTGGATATGATAGAATTACAATAAGTTACTAAGTAATAAGAGTGTAGATTGCGCTTTTCAAAGTACTGGCCCACAAAATATTGAGTATAGAATAGTAGTTAATATCCTAAATACAAATCTAATGTAAGAAATGAAAAGATACCTGCATTTAAAATTTATATTATAATTACTCACCAATCCTTCCACCAATTTTTCAGCTTTTTCCAAAATGGATGGCACCCAATGTTTTGACGTTTACTGGATTCTTGTTGACTATCATGAATTTCATAATATTTTCATGGTACGACTTTGATTTTCATGGCAGTGGAAAAGTGGATTCCAGTGGGAAATATTTAATGCCACGCTGGATTTGGGGAGTCACAGCTATAAGCATGTTTGTAGCTTATACTTTAGGTTGGTCTTACACTTCATTCTCTCTATTATATTTTGTGGACAAATAGACCAATTTGTTAGTGGGTTTACTATTCCACATGTTTAACACCACCTACCTGCCTCACTAATGTAGTCTTTCATATGACAATTCATTGGAAAAGCTTGTGGCGAGAATTGGAGTAAGTCAGTATGTGCCCCCTAATTAACATCCGAGCGAGTTACCTACCCAACTACCTACAACCTCTTTATATGGATTACAAGAAAAATGATTTTATAAGCATCTCCATTTTACACAAATTTTGAAGAATCCATGTAATAATAAGTGAAGGACCATAATGATCTCCTGTTGACTTGACTAATGTCTAATATTACTTTACAGATGGTATTGATGGTAAACAAGCGAGAAGGACAGGAACCAGTGGTCCATTGGGTGAATTATTTGATCATGGTTTGGATTCATACTCTACTCTTCTTATTCAAGCGTCAATATACAATTTGTATGGGAGAAAAGTATTGTCGCCATTCAGAATGTATTTTATTGTATGGCTCGTCTTCACTAACTTTTTTCTTCCACACTGGGAGAAATACAATACAGGTGTAATGTTCCTTCCATGGGGATATGATTTTTCTATGGTGGTAAGTGTCTATATAATTTTCATCAATTTTATTATAGTAATTTAAAAGTTGGAAAAGCGCTTGCAATCCACAAGAAGACATGATATATGTGTAAAGTTAGTAGACAAATTATTGAGATGATAATACAATGTATATTTGTATGTTGCAGACAGTAATTATGATCTTATTAATCACTTTTGTCATGGGACCCAGTGTATGGGATTTGCAATTACCATTTAACTTACAAATGGGTTCAGTAATAGAGTTTATCTTATATTCCTCATCAGTTACCACGGGATATACTATTATGTTCTGGAATGTTTACAAGTAAATATCATAAAATTTATTTAATAATCTTTTTAACTATATGTACATATCCTTCAATATCTTGGATTCTATGACACAATGTCTCTGTTTGCATTTCTAGGTCCTATAGAGATAAAACAGGAAAAATGAGACCAATGACTGAGGCTATGAGACCTTTAGTTCCATATGTGTCGTTTTTCATCTTTAGTACATTGTGGGTTTTGTATTCGCCAAATAATATTGTAGACAATGAGCCCAGAATATTTTACCTTTTGTTAGGAACTATCTTCTCAAACATTTGTGTAAGTATATTCATGAAGAGATTATAAGTCATCAACTTACGATTCTGTTTCCTTTCACATAGACAGTTATTTCATAAATTTGTTTTCAGTGTCGTCTGATTGTGGCACAAATGAGTAACACAAGATGTGAAGCATTTAATGCAATGTTATATCCATATTTGATAGTCACTGGAATAGTTCTCTTTATTCCAGTTCAATTGCATGTAGAATTGTTACTTTTATATACATTAACGTTTGTGTTGACTGTAACTCACATACATTATGGAATTTGTGTGGTAAGTGCAATAAACTACATATTAACATATATCCTCCCCGTTGAATTTAAAGTATAGATTATTTACATACCCAATGAATTATTGTATTAAGTTCCTATTTAGATCTTTGACCAACTTACAATATTATTTCACCATTTCAGGTTTCCGGTTTATGTGATCATTTCAATATAAGATGTTTTAAAATTACCAAACATAAATCATAGAGTGGTAGGTGAACACTGAATTTAAATTCCATCTCACAGTTGTATAACCTACCCTAAATAAATGCTTACTCAACACAACTGCCATCAATTTGTTCCTTGTTCTTCCACATGGTAGTGAAAAAAACATCCTAGAGAACAGATTGCTCTACCACGCTCAATATAAATACTAGTCCTGAAGTAAACAAGTGGAGTTTGAAACTACATCTAGTCAATTACAATAGAGAGAATATAGTCTTGGAGATAATAATTGCAATACATAAAACTATTGATATATTAATACTGGTAATCCACTTGCCAGAGGATGTAGGACAGGTGTGTGATACCTTGTTGTGTATTATCCACACAACTCTAAATAGGGATATGCTGAACAGATGGCGAACCTCACAGTTGAACTTAATGAGATGTTATGTATAAATACAAAATAAACTTTATAGTACAATTGGAGAGACAAATTTGCTTGATGATATAGCAACCCTAGAATCTCAGCGTAGGTAAAATACATTTTTATAATGTATTAGTTTTCAACAATTACAATCAAACGTAACTATTCATGAATAAGCTATGCTGTGATTAAAAAAGTCAATTATGTATGTATGTACCAGGTACCTACCTATTATGTTTAATTTTAGGACAAGCAGAAAACAGATGTAAGTATAAAATATATTTTTGATTGTTGATAAAATCATATGAATATTATGTAAATTGTATATAAAGCACTAATTAAATTAATAATATAACATGTCAATAAAATATTGTAAAGTCTCCCACATTCATGGACAAGATATGCATTTGTGAAATCCTGAATTTCATACACAAAACACTAAACAAATACAATCCAGCAATACTGATGAAATATTATCACAATTCACCTACTGGTATATATAATAATTTAAATAGTAAGCTAAATAGTAATTTATGCTAAATAAACATAATGTACAGGTAGGTAATACAACCTGTCCTAATCTGTGTTAGACTTTATCTTTGGAATGTTTTTATCCCATCACAAATTTATTCCACTTGAAAGAATATTCTTGCACTGCTAAAACTGAAGTAAAGCAGTTGGAATTCTTGCTCCAGAACACGAAGCTTCTTTTGTGTTAATGCTAAAGCCTGATGAACTTGTGATGTACCTTTAGTTAACTGCTCTTCCACGTGTTTTCTTTCTTGAGCAATGTGTTTGTGAACAGACTGGAACCAATGAAGTGAATCCATCCCTTGTTCCTGAATTCAAAAGAACAAATATTGTAAGATTTAAAGCAAATTCAGCAATCAAGTCGATTAATTACATATTGTGAGTTGTACCTGATCTAAAAGTTTCAATATATAAGCCAGTCCCATAGCGAAGCCATCGTCTGTAAAGGCAGCACCTGAAGTATTCTTCTTAGTCATTTTGTCTTTACAAAGCAAAATGTTTTCTACAAAATTTAATGTCAATGGTGGAACGATTATATAAAATGTTTTCAAGTGCACATTATCTGGGTTTCTAAATATTGGAGAAAAAACATCAACAAAAAGCTTGAAATATTCCGTTCCATTGAAGAAGTTGCAAATTATTTTATTAATAGTATTTTCCAGATTTCTTGTTGAATGCAAAGTAGGGTCACTAAATGCATTATCCTGAACAAGTTCTTCAAAGGACCAGCCATCTTCGAGAGAGGGTAAAAAGGCACTGGCATTAGCGCAACAGTGTAAACCTCCAGACCTCACCATCCTCACATAACCCATTGCATTTCCAATTTGAGTTATAAGAATTCTAAATAAATCCAAATAACTTCTTCCTTCTTCATCCAGTCCAAGATTTCTTATGCCTTTATTAAATTTATCTGCTCTCTTATAACTATACATTTGTTCAGAGTCTGTGGCAGATTCTCTAAAATGTCTCACGTCCTTAATGAGTCTTGATTTGATTTGCTCATCATACATAAATTGAGAAAAATTGTGGAATTTTTTCCTTAAAAATTGATAGGTAAAGTTTACAGTAGTATTCATAATGCCTGTTCCGTGAGTACGGATGGAGTTTGCTATGTGAATAATGTTGATTGTATTTAAGGTTTTACTATTGCTTGTATGTTCAATGAATATCTGATTATTGAGATTATATAAATATTTTGAAACAAACACATGAATATTTCTCATTATTTCTAAAATATCAAGACCCTGTTCTAGAGTTTGGGTTGGAAGATTATCTTCTATAGTCTTCAATTCAAATTTAACATCTGCCAGTTGTCTCATTTCTCCATATGTTCTCCAGTCGTGCAATACAACTGTAGTTAAATTATAAAATGTGTATGACAAATAATGCTCAATACCATGTATTATGGATATGCAATTATCATTTAACCTCATTGAAGATAACTTTAATATTGGGTTTACATCCTCTACAGAAGCAGTAAAAGGATTCATCAATTCTAACTTTAAATGTGTGTGAGTGTGTAGACGCAAATTAGTTTCAATCTCTTGGCCTAATTGTTTTACAATAATATCATTAAAGGAATCATTTACTTGATTATAAAATTGTTTGGTGGATCCCTCATCATTAATCATTTTACATTTTTTAATGGCAGTGAATGAATCATTTAAAGCATTCACAAATAAAGGTAATCTTGCCACATCCTTTTTACTTTTAATTACTTGGTGTAAATAATGAGATATAATAAATTTGTTCCAAAAGAGAAACATACAGTTGCATAGATTATCTATTTTGCTTTGGATTGTAATTGTGAATTCAATACTCTCCAACAGACTATTGTAAAGCTGATCACTAAAGACATTTGAGGGAACAAAGGAGAGAGCAACATTTATCACAGTTCTTCTCTGAATGGTCAGAGGGCCCCTGAGGGCTCTCTCCACTACGACTAAAGCAGTCAGCTCATCCAATTTCTCTTTTGAATAATTCTTTTCTCTCATTAAACTTTTCTTGGCAGCTAAGAGTTTAGATATTACTTGATAACTCGTATGCTGCACTATTAAATTAGCTGACGAAGAAATTGAATGGTAATTATTTTGGAATACTTCCTTAATTGATTTTTGTATCTCGACTAATTTACAGATGCAACTAAGGGAATTTTTAGTGATAGGTAATCCCTGAGAAATGTGAATGCTCATAAAACACATCACTAGAAAATTAATCTGCGAAGCAAACTTGATTCCTTGGCTTAGGAGTTCCGTCCTGTGATTCATTTGTATGGAATTCAATTGTGTATCACAAATAGAAAACGTTTCATTCATATGAAGGGACCATTTAGATATTTGTATTTGAGCGTTATAAACATCTTTAGGAAGATTTTGTTTCTTATTGTTTATATAAGCTTGTCGAGATTTAGAAATGTTGTGAGATAATTTACTGTAATTTGATATTAAATGGCGAATGTGTCTTGAAAGAAACTGCTCGGGATACCAAATCACTAAACCAAATAATGGAACACAGTGAGCCTAGAATAAAATACCCCCATGATTACTATTATTATAATCTAGTGAATATATTATATTAAAAGAACCATATTGTGAAACTAATCAATCAATCTTACCTTACTATTTACTTCTATTAAAGCTCTTAACATCCTATTGTCTGTGTTTCCAAACACATGAGCAACAAATACAAACAGGATGTTCACTATTACCCATTCAAGCGACAAAGTTGACTCATACACATCAATGGAGGACTTTTCTAATTCGCTTATAGCTTTCTTTAAGTAAGCTGTGAATTCTTCTGAAATAAACACTCCCTGTGTCTGCACCAGTTTTACATTAAGGTTTACTAGTGAGTCCATACAATGTTCAAAGATTTTATCGCTCAAGATTCTGTCTTCAATATTGTTTAAGATGACTTCCATAGACTTTAAGCTTTCACTTGCCCCATTATATTTAGTAGAATCTCCATGCAGAAGTTTAACAGCTCTCCTATATAAAGTCCAGTGACTGAGAATACATGAAGAATTTATCAAGTGATCCAGAGTTACTAACACCAACAGAATATCTCCCAGTTTTGAGATGATGTAACCAAATTTTAAACCCTCTGTAAACAAAATAATTAATGTTCACACGTAGAAAAATGATAATAATTAATAGAACAACGAAATACAAATAACAAACTCACTTAAATCAATAAAAACCCCACTTGATAAACTTTGCAATTGTTTTGTTAGGTTTATCACCACATCATGACATCTCTTCACATATGCATTTAGTTGATGGAAGATCTCAATATGATTGCCGATGAATTCTTCAGCTGGTATATTACTTTCTCTGAAGTTCTCATTGTACAGTGCAATGAAGTAATAAAATCTGAAAATGATTCTTTTATTCACAATGATGCCTACATAGAAAACTTTATTATTGTTGATGTAAGTGCCAGCAATGTGACATGGTTGTGATTGATCATAAACATAAATGTGTTCAAATAAAATGCGAGTTTAAACTTACTGATTGCCATCTTCTTCCAGTTTTTTTATTTCTCTGCATAAAAAACTAAAGGTGGCGATTAACTTTTTTAGAATCCTATTATCTGATTCTATAATGTCCAGTAAATGCATATTCTCAAAAGGTTCTATATCAATATTCACGGGATAAAGGCATTTGGGCAAATTTACCGACTTTATCTTTAGTTTCTTTAACAGCTCAATAAAATTCCCATTCTGATCTTTTAAAAATTTACCATAACTTCGTAGAACAGCCGAGCCAAGTTCTTTATATTCTTCTGCAGCCATTGCAAGAATTAGCGGATTACTCTACAACCAATAACTGGGCATTTGACCAAAACGACCAAAATAATCTTAAAATCAAACGATTTTTGATGAGCAATCTCGAGATGTCGGAGAAGTCATGTTACGGAACGTCAAAAACTGTCAAAGTCACATTTCATAGATAAATACCAGAGAATGGAGTGGTTTAGAGTTATCACACGATGTGTGCCAAGTCTCGCCCTATTTAGTGCACCCGAAGTTGCTGCAAGCCGCCCGCAAAGAATGTGCACGAAACTGACGCTCATTAATCTATGGTGAGATTGTTGTCGTTTTGATTTGTGACATGGATGTATAATACTTCTAGTAAACTGGATTCATCTCTTGGCCGACTATTGCGGTTCTAGGGGAAATGGCCAGTTAGGCAAAAGAAGCAAAATGGAGGATTTTCCATACTAAACGGGCTATAGGAAACTGCGGTTTTCACATGGATTTTTGGTTTTCACTGTTTATATTTTAACTGAAAATGAACGATGGAAGTAAATTAAATAACTTTTATTTTATTGTCATTAATTTCAACATAAATCAAACATTGCACAAAAATTCATAAATACATACACATTAGCTTTAAATAACAAAAAATATGAAAAAATAAATTCCTACATAGTAAATGATAGGTATATTTAAAACGTCTTCACATCCGTGATATTCAATATCATAATTAGTGATAGGCAACTACTGAAAACACATTTTTTCACCATTTTTTCTTTCTTAAATTATGCAAAAGGTTTAATTAATAAAGGGAAATCTGAAAAAAGAATAAGAAAAATAAATAAAAGTAATTTAATTTACTTCCATCGTGTGCCGTTTCCTGTGTTATAAAATTGCTCATAAATTCTGATTAATGGACTTTTTACATCCCTTGGTCCTTTAATTATGACAATATGATGTCTATAATTCATTTTCGGTTAAAATATAAACAGTGAAAATCAAAAATCCATGTGAAAACCGCAGTTTCCTATAGCCCGTTTAGTATGGAAAATCCTCCATTTTGCTTCTTTTGCCTAACTGCCCATTTTCCCCAGAATCATACAGAATGTATAGACAAACACCTATGTTCTCCATCCAGTTTACTAGAATACACAGATTAGTAAGTAGTATGTTTTCCTAGAATAGTATTATAGAATATGTGTTCTGTGATTATAGATCCATGATTTGTGAGGACTGAGCAGTGTTGCCAACTTAGCGACTTTGTCGCCAGATCTAGCGACATTTGGACATGGAAAACGACTTTTAATTTTCATTTAGCGACAAAATATTCTAGCGACTTTTCTAGCGCCTTTTAGGTCCATGGCGCTTTTCGGTTTCGCTTGTAGTATTTTAATAGAAATGTACAAATTAATCAAAGCTAGATCCACTCTTTCTTCCGATAGACCTGAACAGTGTTTTGTTTATAGCAATACATACTCGTACATACACCATACACCGTAAGGTTAAGTAACCTAAGTAACCTTGCACTCTGCTTTCCCTGCGAATTTCGATGCTGGGAATTCCCGAGACGTAAACCAATATTCTTAGGTATTTGGCTTTTCGGTGTCGTGCGTTCTTATTGATTTATAATGTCATTTTGTGGTATTCAATTTTTCCCCTCCCCCCCCCGTCGGACCAGCATTCTTGCAAAACTTATTAAAAAAAACGAATCTGGCGACTTCTGGCGACTTTTGAACCTCCGCTTAGCGACATTTGACTTTGTCGGGTTGGCAACACTGGGACTGAGGAAGGTTTTATGGTTTTGAACACAGAACACATATACTCTCTTGTGAATCTTGGATGTTTTAAATAAGTATATCGTCAATTCGTCTTGTGAACATAATTTCATTATTCGTGATATCACGTAGTGCCCAAAATCGTGTTTTATATCAAGCAATAAAATGGAAGTTGTGGCTCCTCCTCCTTGTATTGATGTTCAGGTATTTTTTAGGTTATGTTAAAAAAGTTTTATTTTAATTCTTACTCATACGTACGTTATCTCATTAACTTTCAATGTTTTATAGTCAGAAAATTATGCCGTGAAGGACCAAACGGGTACCTCGCCAGCACATGGATTTGAACTGGAGACCACCCCTGTTACAATCCCTACGTCTGCAATGCTCACTTGTATAATTTATCTATTATTTGTTTGTTTTATAGAACTTCCAGTTTAAACTGCATTGTCGTACTAGAGCTTTTAAATGTACAAGTGAACTTGCATCCAAGCAGTTGCATTTATTGGCCACAGCTAGTCGTTTCGGGATATTGTTCCTGGGTTCCCCAAATTGCCAACTACATGGTCAGTATATACAATCTTTAAATAATAATCTTAGTGTAGATTACCCGTGATGGTTGCCTACATTATTATCTTATTTATCTTGCAGTGTTCCAACTTACAAGTGTTTTGCAAGGTCTCCCCCAATGTCCGAGAAGAATTATTCCATTAGGTGGAAATGTAATAAACGTTGCGTTGAACTGCACTCAGGAACTGTTAAGTGTTGTGTATTGTAAGAACAACACTCTCTTTGCCGCAATCTATGATACAAGGAAATGCATATCTGAGGTTCATAGTAAAATTTATATTTTTACTATTTTTAGTATTGAAGCATTCTGTCCATGAAAATGTATTTATCAGTTAATTTTGAAATATCAACTCGATATTGTATTCATTAGGGATGATTTATTTTTACAGAATGTGACGCCACTGAATGAAATAGTTCTGAGTCCCACCAATTACGTGGAGTTAATACGACTACTGTGGAATCCGTGTCAAGCTGATACACTCGCTGTAGTGACGTCTGATGGAGTGCTATCAGTTTATCAATGCAAAACAAATACAGTGGGAGCACAATCCAAACCTGCTAATGCCAGGTATAACTACATAACGTATATTCTAAACCAGCGGTTCCTAACCTTTGCAGTCTTGTTAGCCCCATGACCTGTTGTGGATTCCCCCCCAACCCCCTCCCCATCCTATATAATGTTACTAATGAATACAGTACATGTAAATATGAATAGACTTTTTTTTTCGGCATTCCACCCATAAGGAATGAGTGATCTCTGATTCATCAAGTATAATAAGTTGTACTTACTTGCAACATACATTCTTACAATCACATTAATGTTTTCAGTGTAAAGGTTGTTATTGTTTCTCATTTACAAGTTTTTGTAATCTTAGTTTATTTAGTTGATTTGTTATCTATTCACAACTTCGAATAGCTGTTTTACCCCCAAGCTAGGAACCCTGGTTCTAAACACAGTGATGAAAATAAGATTTATTGTACAATATTGTTCTTTTAGGTGTATATCATGGAGTCCAAAGGGAAAACAGTTAGTGACTGGAAATGTGGATGGAAGCTTATGTCAGTGGAAGCCAGATCTTACATTGGTGAAGACTATACCAACACCAGCCAACATGACTGAAGTCATTGCTATTCATTGGATATCTAATAATCAATTCTGTACTGTTTATAAGGATCGTGAAAATAGATCATGTAAGAATATTGTAACTATGTATGTATAGTAAACCATTTATTGCAAAATATTGTATCTACTATACCTACTGCCATCCTAAGAAACACGTATAGGCCAAAAGTTGAAAAGATAATTGCCATAAAATCTAGAAAATGGAAAATTTTATGATTGAAATAAATATCTATGGTTGAAAAACTCAAAACACTTAGTTGAGTTTTACTCAATTTTTACTTAGGATGGCAGTGCAGGCTTTATCAATATGACTTTACTGTTATAAGGTGTTGGTGTATTCCCTAACTTTATATGATCTATCTATCTATACCCTCACACGACGTCCCTTGCAGTGTAGGCAGTGAGGACAGAGCGCCAGACAGCCCTATCCATACACACACTCCTAGCCTCCGTCACATTCATGCATGCAGTCACACACTTTCCCATTTATTTTACTCAAACCGCATCCATCCTTGCGGATCTGGTTCTCATTTAAACACACACAGTAAAATATATTTATGTGAATGTTTTATGTTTAGGTGTAACAATAGTCAACACTCCAAAGGTAGGGAATCCAGTTTGTATAAATTATGAAGACATTTGCTACAGCATGGGGAGTGCTAGACCCACTCAGTATTATCTGACACACGTCCCAATGTGGTAAGTACCACTCACTACAAGTATGAGCTAATGAAAGTAGTCTAAGATGTTACATTGAAACACTACAGGTACACTAGACTAGGTAATGGTTGTTTACTGGATTGTATTTCAGGGGAGTGATTTTAGTGTCGTCTTCAAATAGTATGGAAGTTGGTGTATTAGGAACTGTTGATCAGAACAATTGGCAACAATGGATTCAGGTAACTAAACATTATTATAATTCATATACAAGTCAATAATACAAGTGGACATATTAATTCATTTAGAAAACATTCAGACTAATTTGTTTAACATATGTGTCATAATAATAATAAAATAGAAAATAGCAGACAAACTTTTATATTTACTATACTAATTAAAATAAAAACATCAAAAGTGCATATACCTAATAAGATCCCATGAAATATTGTCACTAGAAGGAGGTTTTTGTAATATCTGCCAGCTACCTCTAGTAAAATTGTTAAATTCCTTTCGTTATCAAATTATTTGATTTACTGAAAATCCTATGGAAAATATGTTTGGGGTTTTTCGAATTTTCCCAGAATATTATATACAACATGTATGTAAATTGATATGTCTATAGATGGATGAAGCTCGAGCGGAATTGCCCCTGACTGAAGATAAACAAGAGTGTTATCCCGTCGGTGTCGCCCTTGATGATGCAGCCATTCTACAACTTCCTTGGGGTAAATGTCTCACTATTTCATCACACTGTACAGTACACTACACCATGTGATATTGAGTATTTATGCTTCATTATGTAATGCAGGTGAGAATGAAATACTTCCCTTCATGCCCGCCCTACATATTCTCTCTCATACTGGATCGCTGGTGACGTTCTATTGCATCAATCTTGGTTCCACTCAGACTAGCATTTGCAACCCACCAGAGGGACTAATTATTCCTCATCATCTTTGTGTCTTGTAAGTATTGTCTATATGTAAATATTTATGTAATTTAATTGTGTTAGCATACTATGTATTATTATATTATGTTGCATCATGGAAATTTTTATTTTCTAGAGAATCTGAAGCTATTCAGCCAATTCCACAACCCACTACGGCAGCTCCCGCTGGAGGATCTAGTAATGATATATCATTTGCTCTTCCTGCCATCACTTCAACACCAACAGTATGTTTTCAATGTTTTATTCAAGTGGTTGAAATCCAGTGGTTGTATTATGTTATTCATACATAATGACACATTTTGCTATAGACATTTTGCAATGTTTGAACCTCAGCTACTCAAATACCTCACCCCTTATCACAGCAATGAATTGTAGTACTTGAATTACTGAAAATACAAACGTACAAATTTAAATATTTTTTAGACCACAAAGATTAGTCCTCCGAACCATGGAGAGGGCACCAAATCTATTGCTACTAATTTGTTTGGAGGTCAGCCAGAGATACAACTTCATAAATCTACAGATATAATGCCAAAGTCTGAACCAGCAACTTATATGGGAGTAACCAAACCATCTCCATTGTTTTCACAACCAACACTACCTGCCACAACTTGTCAAGGTAAATAAATAATACATATATAATATGTGGTAAATTTAATTGCATAAGTGTAATGGGAATAGCATTCTGTTTGAATGTTTCAGATATTGTATCTAACAAGCCTGTAGAGAAGATTAAGCCAACTGCGGTGAAGCAGGAAGTTAGTCTTCCACTGCAGGTAATATCTTCACACACATTAGTTGCCATTCAATATGTTTTATCAAAGGTACAAGATATCTCTTTGCACATTGCCAATGATGCTTTTTTAATTTTAATCCATCATCTATCGTTGAATATTTAGTTAAAATTATTCTTTGTATTAAAATATATAATTGCATTTACAGGATCCTGACAAATTGAGTCAAAAGGCAGATGTAAAACCAGTGTCCAATACGTCAAAAATCAGTGCAGTGTCCAATGAAACTATAAAATCCCTTTACCTTAAAGAAATTAATGAATTTCAAATGCATTTGTATGAGATGAAGAAGCAACAAACAATTGATACACAAGTAATATTCATACATGTTGTTTACCTGCAATACAATTCCTATTACATTACACTCAATTACAATTTGCTGATTTATGTTATTTTACAGATTGGTACACCAAAGCAGATGAAACATATTATAGAAATATTGGACCAGTATGATACAGAGCCATTAGATAAAGTGTATTCATACAATGATGTTAAATTACAAATTACCTTGGCTAAGCAATACTTAATTAAGATGTGTTCTATTCTTATTGGAGCCAAATTGCAACCTGAGTAAGTGCAAATGTACCTTACACTTGGCTTCCTTAAATAGTACATATGTACATATATAGATAATCCTAATTACATGGTTGTATACTTTCAGATCTTTAGAAGTCAGTCAGTTAGCACAACTAGACCCCGTGTCTCAAGAAAAAATGACAACAATTAAGAAAATGTTTTACTATGTGGAATCTCAACTGAAACAAATAACCAATGTGTTAGATGATCAGTGGAATACTTTCCAAGAACATTGCATGAAAGGAATCAAGTAGGATTATATTAATACTATGACAATCTTTATTGTAAAACATAATATGACTACATATGAAATTCCCTCCTAATAATCTTTCAGTGCCAACCAGCAAATAAATAATGGAGATGTCATGAGATTACCAACATTAGACAAAGTATATCAGCCACTTGTGAAACATCAAGATATTCTGACCAAACAACAGGCGACTGTTAAAACTCTTCAGAAGTTGTTAGACAACATGAAACCACAAATATATTCAAAGAAACCACTTGATAAATCTATGAAATCCACGTAAGTAAATTATTGACATCATTGCTCACTGCATTATCTTTTTTCTATGTTGCTCTGATGTTGATATGTATTGCTTTGTTACAGACAAACATTATCAAGTCTTGCAAAGAACTTGCTGAATTTAAATATTCAGTCTACTGATTTACAAGAAGCAAAGTACAAGTCAATACTGGAGAATAAATCCAAATATTCTACAAAGAAACACAATGCATTACGAGATTTATTAGCAGATGGTCACGTTGTTACAATAAAACCTGTAAAAGTGGAACTCTCTAATAAATGGGAATCATTGATTAATCAAGAAAAGTTAAGTTTTGTAAAACAACAAGTCAAGGGGGAGACTGATACTGGACATAAACCGCACACAAATAAAGATATTAATTTTAAAATCAATTCAAATTCTACTGAACACTTAACTAATGCGGCTCAAACTGTAGAAAGGGGTAACACTTCTGCAAACAATATGAATAAACATACCTCCACTGTTATCACTCAGAGTGCACACTTACCAGTTAATAAAACATCTCAAATGACAAGTAGTACAATTCATCAGAAATGTAAGTCATTCTGCTCTCTGATATTCTGTATGTACATATCTCTAATTCAAAAGGTTCCATCCCAATGCCGACATAGCCCCACTTCACAACAAGCTTTTCTAGCTTAACATAAAGTGAGCTGAATGTATTTGCTGTTTAACACACATTATTTATAATTAAATAGTACTTACTGTAAATCTTAGCATTGCATTAAAAGTGCTTTATAATTAGAAATTTATTTTATGTTTATGTGTGTTATTGTCATATATGTATGCATTGAATTTCTGATTTATATTACAGCTACACAGTCTGGCAATACTGGTGTGAAACCTTCCGTAGCAAATACTGTTGATATGTCATCTTTTGTCACAAATAACTCATTCATGGGACAAAATATATGTTCCCCAGCACCACGATCAGGTTAGTATAACAATGCCTACATGATAGTAGCATGTTTCTCCTAAGAATACATAGTGGTCACTAGGCTGCATATCGTTGGCATATTGTTATACTAGTATATTATTGTCTTCATAAAATGTTCCACCTTTTATTACAGCTCCTCAGTCTATCGTAGGAACAATCAACAGTACTGCGACTAGTGTTATATCTGATGGCAAGCAAAATATTATAAAATCTGAGACGAAAGCTTTTCCGTCGTTACCTTCTGGTTTTCTATTTAAACCCACTCAAACTATCACCACACCAACTGTCTCACAACCAGTGGTACAAAGTCAGAAAGATTTTCAACCTAAAGTAGCAACATCAGACGGATTAGTAGGTTTTGGTAATTTGAATGTCACAAGAACAACTGTATCCACAACGCCAACTGTATTATCAAATACTAAAAAAGTTGAATCTTCTAAATTATCATTTGGAAATGGAGCTAGTAGTGGCACATCTGTATTTGGATTCACAACAAGTTCTTCTACAAATAATTCATTTAATGGTAAATCTACAGTGGCTTCGAATATTGTTCCTGAAGCTAAACCAATAATTGACTCGCTGAAAACAAATAGTCAAAGTAAACCGGAATCACTTAAAGTTGAAACTTCTGCTCCTAGCAATGCAACTGCTACTGAACTATTCGGTGGAAAAAATAATTCACTATCACAAAGTCCCGCATCAGTATTTGGCACCGCTGCAGCATCACCAGTGAATAGTGTTAAAGCATCTACTGTAGTTAGTACACTTGCACCTACAAGCACTCCCAATGAAAGTCCAGTCCCTACCACAGCAAGTACACCTACCACAACAGTTAGACAACCAGCTGCTGTAATCACTTCATCTGCAACTTCTATATTCAGTGCTGCAGTTGCAAGTGTCCCATCAGTTACTCAAGGATCTACACCTTTGTTTACCGCACCGACAACCACAACGTCTGTTTTCTCAAGCCCTGTAACATCTGCCTCTGTATTTGGCAGTAGTGGTTCATCCCCTTCATTGTTTGGCAATTCAGCAACAACCACTAGCTCAGTATTTGGTTCCACACAGAGTTCTCCTGGGTTTGGTACAACACCTGCGGCAGCATCATCTCTATTTGCCAGTGTCAATGCAAATTTGGTTTCTACAGGAAATATGTTTGAATCTCTTTCTGTGACAACAACAGCTGCTGGCTCTCCGAGTTCTAATGTATTTGGCTCTTCAACACCTGCAACTTGTGCATCATCAATATTTGGAGCAGCTAATGCTGCAGTACCTTCAACAATATCATCGCTCTTTGGAAGTGCTAGTATATCCACTACGACAACACCATTTGGCAGTCCATCAAATAATGCAGGATCAATCTTTGGCTCATCTAGCTTTGGCCAGCCACCTGGAAATTCAATGTTTGGTGGAGGATCTTCAGCATTTGGTCAGCAGCAACCACAAGGGAATGTATTTGGTGGAGGGAACACATTTGGTACCAGTTCCTTTGGTGAGAATATAAAATGTTTTTGTTGTGCCATAGTACTCTGAAATTGTTTATAATATTGTAATTTAGTTCTGTGTTATTGTAGGCTCTCCTTCCAATATGTTTGGCCAGAGTAATGCAGGACAAAATACCAATGTATTTGGTAGCCCAGCGCCTGCCACTACACCTGGCTCTGTATTTGGTGGATCTAATTCAATTAATCAAGGACAATCTTTGTTTGGTTCACCGTCTTCATTTGGATCACCATCAACACAAGGTAAATCAAGCTTATTTTAATATTAGTATTATCTGCTAACTGTAGAGTTTGTTCCAAGTATGTCTTGACAGTGGAATTTTCTCATCTGGAAATGTTCTTTTCAGGTTCTGTATTTGGAGGTGCTTCTACCTTTGGTGCAAAACCATTATTTGGACAATCTTCGTAAGCTATTATCACCTAAAATTATAATTGCTATATTGATTTGCCGTATTAAACGTATTATTCGTATTAAACAATTTAATTTTATTATTGTAATATTATGTACTATATATTATGTATTTATTTGGTTTTATAGGTTTGGTTCTCCAACAAGCGGTGGTTTTGGATCATTTTCTGGAACTGGGGAGCAACAAAATGTTGTCCAAGCTGGGTTTGGATCACCAAATGCATTTGGTAAACCAGGTAAAGTGTATACTTTTAACAATCTAGAAATAGCATTGCATATTAATTAACGAGAACATCATGTCATTAGTATTTTGTTCTTCAGCATCATTTGGTGCAGCTCCATCTTTTGGCAGTCCATCAGGTTTTGGTGCAAGTCCCACATTTGGTGGTTCTCCTACATTTGGTGGATCTCCCGTTAAGTTATTTGGTCCCGCTGGCAATGAGACCTCAGGTAAGACTAATTGGCATCCTGTGTGCCTGGACTATACACACTACAACTTCCATAATCTGATTCTGAAAAGGTGATAACATCATCACATTATAGGGTTCAACAACTATTATATCTAGTATTATAATTTATCATTTAGATTATATTCTTGGGACAAAATTTTAGCTCTGGTTGAATACCCTATTTTCATAAAAATGACCTTAGAGTTTATTACATACCCATTTTTTATACTCAGATACGTACCAAGAAACTTGTATGTATCTAGTACAAGTATTATTCAATGTATGTGCCAGCAATGTTGAAGTCCCGCTTTAATTTGTTATAGGCTTTGGAAGTTCTCAATCATCGACATTTGAAAACCTGGCAAATCAAAGTACACTCACATTTGGTAATCTTGCTCAACAAACACAGCCAGCTCCTGCACAAGCAGCACCATTCCAAAGGTTAGAAAACTTATTCTGTAGTTCTCTTTAGAGGTTTCCTGAAAGTTAAATACATTTTCGTACCTACTAGTAACCTTTCTGGAAGTCCAATGACCGGTAGTTGTTACTACAGGATATAGATTACTATCTTAATTGAGATCTCATAAGAAGCCATGAAGTGGAAACTATTACTGTAACCCTAGTGTGTTAAGTTGTTTCAGTCGAGAAGACAAAAGTCTTGGTCAATCTTTGTTTGTCATTCATTCCATATTATGCAGTATAAAAAAATATTGATGTATGTGACAGTATTGTAGGTAATAATAATTTATTAATGATAGAAATGTTTTTACTTATCTTTCAGTAGTAAGTCATTCACCAGCTGGCGCTAATACAACACATAATATAATAACAGTATTACACAACACATATTGCAAGGAAATAAATTATGTACATTAGTTTTACAACTTTGTTTTGTTTTCCTCCCAGTATACTTATATAAGATAATGGTATTTTTGTAGGTTTGTTTTTCGGTACTGATCAGATGCTCTGACGTTTCGGCGAACCTACTGCCGCCACGGATTGTGACGACTATCCGTGACCAAGCATTGTCATCACAATCTGTGGCGGCAGTAGGTTCGCCGGAGCATCTGATCACTACACGATTAACTCGAAAAACAAATCTAAATATGGATCATCGTGAAAACTTGCAACAACTTTTAATGATGTTTTGTATATTTACCTATTTACTCTTAAAATGAACAAAGTATATACAGGATCATCGAGAAAGAATGCCCCTATTTTAAAGTGGAATAACTTTGGAACCATCTACACTAAATGAGTGATTCTTCCACTGTATGGTAACTAATGATTTTGTTTGATGTATGATACAATGGGCAGAATGGCCGTGAATTCGACAACGCGAACTGGCTCTTTTCATCTACCGCCTCAATGTTAGAATATAAATTTGCCTCTAGTGTGTTGCCGGCGGCCTTGAAGTGTAACTTGCCGTACGTGTGTGGCCGCCCTAAAGTCGTTAAGAGAGTATAGGTTTAATATATTATGTCGCTGAGGTAAGTGTTCTTCTGTACCCAAAAGGACCAAGGGAAGAAAAAAAAATTGAATTATTGCCATCGCCAGTGTGCCAACTTAACGATTAGAATGTGTTCTATTCTTGATTTGCTGTGATATTAGCAACTAACTTCGTGTGTACTAGCATTTGCGGACGGGCATGCGCCAACTTCGTGCGTGTGCTGAAAAGTATGGGACCTGAATTTATATTACCTATTTCCTTGTCTTTGGTTTTTTTTTATGGTCTCGTAAATGTCAATTTTCGTCGCGTCGTGTAGCTAAGCTAATCCGTCAAATATTATTCCTTATTTTTCGCTTTGCCGGTTGCCCGCCATTTCATAAATTTCGTAAAAGAGCTTTATTTTAATAATAATATTCCGTGTATAATCGGAATATGCCTAAAAATAAGAAACAGGCTAGTGACAGCGGTTCAAGCGATAGCGATGAAGGACCCGTAGATGTAAGATTTGAATTTTTTATTAATACGTAGGTATATTGTAAACTGCGAGACGATTTCAATATTTATTTTTACATTTTCTTCCGCTCTATTCTGGATGCGATATACAATCGTTTAGTCATGAGAGAAATGCCTTCACAGTTGTAGATGAACATTCTTTTTCTTTTAATGAATTTGATTTTTTTAGACTTGCTTAGATTTAAGGTTATGTTTATAATTAAATTATTTTACGCGAAGTAGTTTTTTGGTACTACTTTTTACCCTTTGTAAGAAAGAAAATCTTACCTTCCTCGGTCTCTGCGTAGGTCATATCTTGGCATGACTTCTGTTCAGTTGCCGACACCTAGAAAAAAAAATCTTCACAGGGTGTTTCAGCCTAGAGTAATACATGGATTCAGAGTTACTAATTCACCCATTAGTCCATGGCTGACCGTGCTGTCACAACTGCAGTACCTTTTAAAATTTACCAGGCTTCTTTGTTACATGTCTGACTTTGTAGAAATTCTTGTGTATTAATTCAGGCATGTGGTCCAAACTAGTGTTCAGAACCGGGAAATCCCGGTCCCGAAAGAACCGGGAATTCCCGGTTCTTTCGAAGTTATGAATAACCGGGATTTAAAATTTGTGTCCCGGTTCTTTCGGGACTCGACTTCAAAATGTAAAATTTGGTTTATATGGCGTGTGCAGACTGCGGGTTCTGCAGACGTGGTGTGATGCGGTTAGCAGGGGAAGAGGTCAGTTGCTTTGTCATCGAAAACTACAAAATTCGGACATCTCAAAAGTAAATCTTATTTTTTTAGACGTAATCTTTTTGGAAAGGTGTTTATTTATGATTATGATCATATCGGTTAGTTTTTATAGTAGGATGGACGCACCAATCCCAACCAGTTAAGGCAAAAATTCACATTACAGTACCTAAAAAGGATTTTAATTATTCGGTAGCACCACTTTCTACTCCCTTCATAGGCTGGTATCCTAGTACCGAAAGAACCGGGATTTCCCGGTTCCGTTGAAGGCCGGTACCGAAATCCCGGTTCTGTAAAAACACACCGGTTCCGGATACCCTAGTCCAAACCATTAATTGGGTTCCATTCCTTTTGGGACAAAGAGTTAATACTCCAGAATATGTTACTGATGATGATTGTATTACTAACCTTAAGTTATCACAAACAGAATTTATTCACAGGTGTTCGTTTTTTATAAAAATAAATCAGTTCAACAAGATGACTGCTAGATTGAATTCAGTAGGTACTCAGTAGTTGCAAATATGTTTTTGTTGTACACAAAAATCTGTGCAAGCAAAATCAGTAAGTCCACTCATTACACAAACAATAAAGATTATGTATAGGATAAGTTAGAACAGGCTTCCATCAATACCATACTAGACTCAGTGTTGCCAACCCAACAATGGGAAATGCTGCTAACTAGAATTTCAGAAGTCGCCCTTGACCAGCGACATAATATATTAAGTACTACTATTATCTCTTTGCCCTTGACCAAGAAAAAACGGGGGGGGGGGGGGGGGGGAACTTATTGAAGTAAAAACTAAGATTGTTGTTCTTGACCACAAAAAAGTTTATCACTACCAACATTTCCAAAAACCGGGACACATAAGCCAATAAGTTATTTAGGTCTGTCAGGAAAGAATTGGTCTCAGATTAATTTGATAGAAATGTAACATTTCTGTTAAAATAGCACAAGCGAAACCGAAAGGTTTGATGGACCTAAAAGGCGCTAGAATATTTTGAAGTGAAATAGAAAGTAGTTTTCGATGTCCTAATGTATCCAACGACAACACTGACTAGAGTACAGCATTTGTATTTTATTTGTCTTGTCAACATTCACTCCGATGTAAACCAACTCGCAACAAAATATTACTGTATTTCATGATAAACCTTGTCCATTAATAGAGGTTAGAGGTTAATTAACTTGAAAAAATTACAGAGAAACCCACCTCCCTCAAAAAAGTCCAAGGGAGCAAGTGGCGCCAGAACAGATGATAAGGAACCTACGTGGGTGTTGCAAGGAAACAAACTGGTGAAAGTCAGGGAATTCAAAGGGAAACTGTATGTGGATATCAGGGAGTTCTACGAGAAGGGAGGAGAACTATTACCAGGGAAGAAGGGGATTTCACTACCAGTAGAACTGTGGCGAAAACTTCTAACTTTCTCTGATGAAATTGATGAAGCCATCAATTCTAAATAGGGTGATAACTTATATGATGATTATTTTATTCTTCCTACTTTACTTAAGTGATCCAGCTACAGGATGCTCTTAACACGTTATAACTTATAAGTAAAATACGCACTTTCGTGTGAATATTGGATATAGTCACATTGTTTGTATGTTTCTCATGTTGTTTTTACAATTACTGTTTTTTTATTATTACTGTTTGAAATATTAAAGATACTTATTCAAATTAATAACTCTTATATTTTCTCTTCTGTCACTCACTTAAGCCAGGAGCCAGCCAATGGTGATTGGAAAGTGTCAGTACACTCATCATACATCCCTCCCAGAATATAACATTATGTATTCACAGAATATACCTCTCACTTCTGTTGCCATCTGCCCAATGCAATTTTAATACATAAAATAATTTAGGTATATCTCCAAACCTTATCAAAATAAACCGGCAAATATCTGTGCAAACTTCACACCAGGCTCGAAAAGCAGTTACCAATACTCATTAAATTTCATGGAGGTCTTCATTATGAATTCACACTAGATAAGGTATCTCATACACTTGAGTGATTTTACAAAATGATTTATTTATCACAGATCACCTATTTCACATTGACATGGAGCTTTGTCGAGGCACGATATATTGCTAACTCTTATCATGTCACCAGCATGTCTCTGTTACTGTAGTTTCATGTATGAACTCAAAGCATACACCTTGTAATTCCTTCTTGTGTGATTTTGCATGTTTGTTTAATGAAGACTTATGATGGAAGTACTTGTGACAGAGAGGACACATGTGTGACTTGAGATCGCTATGTGTGATTTGATGCCTCTTTAGAACCTGCGAATCCTTGAATTCCTTACAACAAACTGCACATTTAAAAGGAAGATCCCCAGTGTGTGTGCGAGTGTGGGAAGTTAGAAGACTCTTACATTTGTATGCCTTCTTGCATTGTCCACATTTATATTCCTTCTCATTACTGTGACATCTGTGGTGTGTCGTAAGTTCACCATTTGTGGGAAATCTTTTACCACATACAGAACAAACATAATTCTTCAGTCCTTTATGTCTTTCTAGATGAGATTTGAGATTAGCATTAGTTTTAAATGACTTCTGACATTGTGTGCATGAGTATGGCTGCTCAGAAGTATGAGTGGTCATATGACTCTGAAACAAAAGACAATAATAAGGATATACAGACCTGTATTAACGACTAATATAAACTAAATAGTATTGATTATTGCTTTTTACCTTTAAATGCACAAATTGAGAAAAGCTCGCATCACACTTGGCACAAGAATGCTTTTTTAAACCGAGATGAATTTTCTTGTGTGTTTCAAGTGCTGTTGGATATGTGAAAGCCTTTTTACAAACATCACATACATAGTTACGTTGTCCATTGTGTTTATTCGTATGCATCTTTAATGTCCTCCAATTGGAAAATTCTTTTTGACACAATTTGCATACAAATGGCTGAAAATTCATAGAAGAATTTTATTAGGAGAGGTCAACCTTTACAATATTACTATTATTAATAAATAGTATTATGTAATATGAACCTTTAAACCATAATGTTCCCTGACGTGAGCATCTAATCTATGCGATGTCTTGAAAATCTTTTCACACTTAGGGCACTTGATTGTTCCTTTGTTTGATTTAGTTTTCACTTTCTTTGCCAATAAACTACCTTGTGTTAGTGATGGGGCTGTGGCCAACTGAGACTTGTCTCTGTAAATTAAAAAATAGAAACTACTGTGTATAAACATTTCTAAGGTAACAGATGTGAACATTGGGGTTAACTGGAAGAAATCGCAGTTCTGCGATAAGTTCGCCCTAGTAAACAACGTTTTATAATCTGTACTATGTCCATTTTGTATATTTATATGTGTTTGTTGTTTACTTTAAGTTTAAATAAATAAAAAAAAAATAAATAAAACATTAGAAATCAGATAATTGAATTCATACCCTATTGGTTCAATATCTTGTTTTTCTTGAATATGTGATGTGTTATTAGAATATATTTCAGAGTAGCCATCACATTTTAAGTCTTCTTGTGTATAATTGCATTTCATATCATCACCATTGTAATTATTACATTGAACCTCTTCCACATTTACAGATTCTTCGATTGAGGCTACTTCCTTATCTGTACAAATAAGTGAAATAAGATATTTATTATTAACAATATGTGTAAGTAAGTGATGGTATTGCTACATTAATATATAGTTTTCATCTGGCAAGGTCATTACCTTCTAGAAGATGTTGATCAAAATTGTCAAGAATGGTATCTGGCAAAGCGTCCACGCCATTCACTCTGACAGGTGCAGTATATTCATCACAAAGAGGGAAAACTGTAGCGACTGGAAGTTGAATACTCAAATCATACTTTAAGTCGGGAGAGGTGTCACACTTTATGCAATCATTCACCTGGAGTAAAAAAAAACGATAAAATGTAGGCAGTTGCACTGCGTTATATACAATACACTGAGACTTTGCTCTAGGTGCAGACCACAGACATATGGAGCAGACTTACTTGAGGTGCAATAATAATTTGTTTGAGTGTCTCGTCAGATCTAATGCATTGCTGTTTAAAGTAATATGACGTGTTGAGAAGACTAACGCAGTTTTTACATAAAGCAGATGGCAGGCCGTCATTTACACTGACTTGTAAGGATGTGCAATATTCGAAGACTTCCACGAAACATGTCTGGAAAATGTCTTGCATATCTTCATGATCACTGAGACAAGCGCGACAAAGTTTGCTTGCTGCATATGTGGAATTCATAGTATATTCCTATCAGCTTTTCATCTATCAATTATTCCAAGAAATTGTTAAGTCTGTATTAGGCGCATTGGTGAAAAAAAAAGAAAAATCCGGAAAACCGCAACCCGAATCACGAATTTCCGCTATAAACCAAAACCACTGAAGGTATCATGAATTGTAAAAAGTGTGTAGGTATAAACTTATAATATTCCTCCGTTTTTCGACCGCTGTTTACGCGGAGGAATATATATTTTCTATTTTGTTATTACAAATTTATTATTCTGTCAACCAACTGTCAACAATTATTGACAAATCCCAAAGACGTGATTAACGTGAGTGGGAATGAGACAAAATGCCTTCAAATTAATTTGCACTCTTCATTCCTATAGACACAGTATGGCGTTCGGTGATATATCCGTGTCCACATGGTATCTCTATGGTGTCCACGGTCCATTTCTATGCGATTCTTTGACCAATAATCCATAGAAAAAATCCATACTCAAATCTGTCAAAAATTGACATTCGAAGCCGAACTCGCCATTATTGGGAACTTGATTGGGAAGCGTCTTGTTTTTTTATGGTTATTTTTTGTCGTGTATAATAATATGATGTGCTTTGAGTTTTGATGTATTATGTTCTTGATGGTGTGAAAATATCTTCAATTTCGGAAACGCACAAGTTTTGAGTTTTTCATAAAATGGTACTATATTCTATTAATTTTCCGGCTGATTCATTTTCTGGTTCCTGGCATTCTCTTTTACTACTTGTAAGACTCAGTAGTGCCAGTACGATAGTTAGATGACATTTACACTGTTATTACATATTTTGCACTCTGAAGAAAGAGTAAGTTACATTAAAGGCATACATAAACAGCGCAAGATGTGGTCACTTGGTCCCTCCATAATGATAATAATAAAATAGATCATAGTAAAATAAAGACTGCATCTTCCCCCAGAATTACAAGCTATTTACAGATTGGACAACCCATTATTGTAGGTTCTATTATAGAAGCGCGGCCTCATTCATTTATAAGCTTATTTTGTTTAAAAAAGCGCTAAAAACTGTATTTTTTCGCTCGGTGCGGCTCCGGGTGGGTCTGGGCGCGCACCGAGCGTAAAAATACAGTTCTTAGCACTTTTTTAAAACCCGATAAATGTTTGACAGGAGTGACATTTCAAGTCCAAAACATTGTAAATTTACTAAATTCTTTAAAAAAAACACATTCTGACTTTCTGTGTCCTCGTCCGGCGCCACCCGCAGTAGAGCCAAGCGATATAATATTGTTTTTAGCGCTTTTTTGAATTAAAAAAAAAAGTTTTTCACAAAAAGTGGGGCCGCGCTTGGACAATAGTTCCTTATATATCTGTAATCTAGATAAAATTCGAGGCATGGGGTGATTCTTTGAGGATAGAGTTTTCACCTTATTTAACAAATGTTTGTGAGCTAGGTATCTGTTCACTATAGGACTGTTGGTTCCCCGAAAGGGCTTTTTTTAAAAAATCAATTATAGTATTTACAGTTCATTGTTTACCAGAGATGTGCGCAGTTTTCAGCTTTATGTATTGATAGGATGATTGTTTTTACACACTTAATAATTTGTTGTATAAATTTTTTTCAGGATCCACCTGCACAAGCCAACTCTTCCCCAAGTCTCATTCCCCCTCCATCGTTGATTCCTCCCCCTGGTATGATTCCCCCCATCCCGATCCCTCCCATGCCCTTGCCTCCTATTCCCATGCCACCCATGCAGGGCATGCCACCCAACTTGTCATCTATTCCTCCGCCCATGGGATTCCAGCCAATCATTCCACCATTCTCAATGCCACCACCTGGATTTGGATCTTTCAAACCGGTAAGGTGAACTTTTTGAATGAATATATTAAGAACAAACCAAGTATATACTGTGTAAAAAGTAACGAATGTGTCAATTAAAAGACTCACAAAAGAGATATTGCCACAATATTTTTATGGTAAGTTAGTAGCACTATGATGAGATACCACGCAGAAATTGAGTGTGTTGTGATCATAGGTCACCGAATACACTGTTTTTGGAAAAGCTAAAATTAATACATTGAGACCGAAAATTGCTACAGTTTTGAGCCAACGATGAAAGAAATTTTGCAGAAGGAACGAGAAGGCAACCCTGTAAAAATATATGGAATAATTGTTCGAGCTCTGGTGTAGTTTTTTTGCACTCAAGGAGACCTGGTTTGAAGGCTACAAAATAAACTGTTTTCAAAATATCTCATGTTGAAAGCCTCATATGTCGAAAGTATAAAAAAATGAATAGGTATTGTTTATTATTTGAAGTTAAAACTATCATATCGAGACTCCACAAAATACCTAATCATCTTACGTGACCTTCCATTTATTACTGAAAATTAAAACCTATTTATTGTTGGCATTCTTTTAGTCCGAGAATACCTCGTATGTCAGTCTTTTGCAAAACTTTTGAGAAATGACTACAAAGTTTTCACGTGACAACGACAATATGAAGATTCTACATCTCCAAACTACACATGAATAACATTATTACATTATTTATGTATATCAGTTTCACAGGGGTCCATCTGCTGACCTTTTGCCTTGCCACATGACCTGCCCACTGCCGTTTTAGTGTCCCTACTCTCACTGCAATGTTTGAAGATTGTATTTACTTACAGTAAATAATTTTTTTAAGGATGCCGCACCTGGTAGTGATGCGACTCCTGTAGTGGAGAAACCTTGTCCTTGGACAGAACACAAGGCGCCTGATGGTAGGACGTACTATTATAATTCTGCCACTAAGCAGAGTGCTTGGGAGAAACCTGACGAACTAAAGACGGCTGCCGAGGTTGGTATATTTGTATGTTGCACTAATAATGATTGTTTGTACAACACAATACAATGACATATTTATTACTTGTCACTTGCTGATTAATATTCGTTTATTGTTTCAGCGTTTATTGTCACAATGCGTTTGGAAGGAATATACATCGGAGAATGGCAAAATCTATTATCACAACTCTAATACCAAGGAATCCAGTTGGGTGATGCCTAAAGAATTGGAAGAAATAAAAAACAAAATTGCAGCAGATGAAGCCTTGTACGTAAAACTGTTCTACATGTGTAATTATTAAAAAGTTTGTCTATTATTCTTGGGAAGTGAATATTATCATACGGGGTGAAGTATCCTTATCAGACATTTTCTTTTCAAAACATGAAGCCTTTTTGGAGGTGGGATAAAGGATCACTAATTTCAATAGATTAGTATTTTTCGCTTCGTATCATTAGGATGTCGATTGTAGGAATATTAATTAGATAAAGTAGGTTTTGTAAATGAAATTATTTTTACGATAACTCCTTTTTTGGATTTAACTGCATAGTATAAAGGACAGTGTTGTTTTGTTGTTGTAATGTAGGAGCCGTACACCAGCCTCTGTACCATCTACTGTCCCAGCTGCCGCACCGCCTGTTGGCGGGAATCAATCGGCACTAGATCAAGCCATGGCTGCTACACTCGCTGCTATTGAAACCAACTCACCATTGCCACCTGTAGTCCCAGGTAGTTCTACATACTCATGAGTAAACAATATTGTTATGCCTGTATTGTTATTAATTTTTAGTTAAATAATGATTGATACTTTCAGGTGACGAAGAGAGTAATGACACTCCCGTTCCACAAACTGATAGTCGAGAAGATACTTCTGAACCTAAGTTGGTATTTAAGGATAAAAAGGAAGCCATGGAAGCCTTTAAGGAATTACTGCGTGAAAAAGTAATTTTGTCTCTGAAATATTAACTGTACATCCAATATGAAGATTTCTGGTTTTAGATAAAAAAAAAAGAAATCCTTTTTGAGTAGAAACAATGTTCTTTCTTTCTTTCTGAAATCTCTACTGGAATGTTGTTTACATTTCAGAATATCTCATCGAATGCAACATGGGAACAGTGTGTTAAGTTAATATCTAAAGACCCAAGATATCCAACTTTGAAGAAACTAAATGAGAAGAAGCAGGCATTCAATGCTTACAAAGTTCAGAAGGTGAAGGAGGAAAGGGAAGAGCAAAGGTAATCTCTAATATATAATATATAAATTAAATATATACAATATATTATATGTCTGTGTAAATTACGTTATTGCACTGTGTCATTATTTGATTATGTTTTGTAAATTATACTTTTTTATTTTCAGATTACGAACTAAGAAAAATAAGGAAAACCTGGAACAGTTCTTACTCACATCTGATAAAGTGACTTCGCTTACTAAATATTATAAGTGCGATGAAATGTTTGCCAACTTAGAAGTGTGGCGTTGTGTTCCGGATGCGGACAGAAGGGACATTTATGAAGATTGTTTATTTACTATTTCCAAGAGGGAGAAAGAAGATGCCAAGGTGTTGAAGAAGAGGAATATGAAGATGTTGGGGCAGGTGTTAGAGAATATGTCGGATATTTCATACAGTACTACATGGAATGAAGCGCATGTCATGTTGTTGGATAATTCTGCTTTCAAAAATGATGTCAACCTCTTAGGGATGGACAAAGAGGATGCACTGATTGTGTTTGAACAACACATTAGAGGATTGGAGGAGGAATATATTGCGGATAAAGAGCAGACCAAGAAGAGGAATAAGAGAGCGCAAAGAAAAAATAGAGATAATTTCCTGGTAGGTACAATTCCATCAATGTTTATGCATTAGTAATATTTATATGCACAGTAGAGTCTCACTAATCCAGCACTATTCAAAACC
Source organism: Ceraclea dissimilis (assembly GCA_963576895.1). NCBI lineage: Eukaryota > Metazoa > Arthropoda > Insecta > Trichoptera > Leptoceridae > Ceraclea > Ceraclea dissimilis. Next base: position 10,199,276 of record OY756364.1, read on the forward strand.
AGAGGGCACTGGATTATTGGAAAGATAGGAGTAGTGGATTGTGCGGGAAAATTCTAAGTAAATAAAATATAGCATCACATATTATGTATGCAGGAAAAAGCAGATATGTGTTTTTTTAATTGCATAATTCAATGTAACAAATCATCTTACTTCGCAAATTTATCAAAAAATATGTAGCCATTGATTGAGAGTGGGCATGGGTGGAGAGAGCAGTGGCATAGGGTGCACAGAAGTCGGATTAGCGAGCCTCTACTGTACACAATACATCCAGTTTGCATGATTGCTCCATACATGCTCACCCGGCACCATTGACTGCCAGCCTTTCCCCGGAACTCCCCCAGTGGATGGCGGTGCCGGATGTTAGACTTGAATGCTGCGACAATAGTTCGACGATGCCAAACGATAATTAAGTAAATAACATTATCAATACTGAGAAGTGTGTTGTTTGCAGGCCCTGTTAGATGGTTTACACGAAGAAGGAAAGCTAACATCAATGTCTTTGTGGGTGGAGCTATATCCAATAATATCAGCTGACCTACGTTTCTCTGCTATGCTGGGTGAGTATATATTATATCCTATATGCATTACAACTCAGTTACTATGTGGGTATTAGTATTTAATTATTGTGTTATATTATATAGGTCAAAATGGATCCACTCCTCTGGACCTGTTCAAGTTTTATGTTGAAGATCTAAAGGCAAGATTCCACGACGAGAAGAAAATTATCAAAGAGATACTTAAGGACAAAAACTTTGTCGTAACGACAGAAACATCCTTTGAAGACTTTGCGACTATTGTATGTGAGGATAGCAAGTCAGCGTCATTAGATGCTGGAAATGTTAAACTTACTTACAATTCTCTCCTCGAAAAGGTATGTGAAACTCGGATTTTAAGTTCCCGCATTTTACGTTTTCCCGGATTTAAAGTTTTTTTTTGTCGGTCCCGTTTCACCCCCATACATTCCAGAACAAAAATTTCCCAAATTTTACGTCAGGCGCCGAAACAATTCCCGGATTTAACGTTTTTTTCTCGGCTGTAAAGTTGTATGAAATATCTATGTAAACACGTAAAATTTTATTGTTTGTCAAAAAGTTGGACAAAAAATATTACGCAAAGAAAGTGTGTAAAGTCACATTGCTACCTTTTTACTTAATGCCAACAGTTCCACGTGGTGGGCGGTGCTATCTTATCTCCCCCTCGTAACACCTCAGTACATCGCTACGTCTTGATGCGTGGGGTGATTTACAGAGAATGTCAACATGTGCAGCGCATAGTAACATGTTAATTTTAATCGCCGGAAGTGTTTTGTATAACTTTAAAGTTTCAGTTTTTTATCCAGTTCATTGTAGTGCAACATACACATTACTCATTTTATTTAGGTATTTAATATATACCTACCTACACGTGCGTATTATTCCAAACAGTGCTTTGTGATTTACTTCTCGCGAAATTTTTGTGTACTAGTTTTGTTGAATTTGAAAAAAAAAATCTATTCCTTTTTAATTTACATTAAGTTTGGTTGTTATTCCAATTTATATTTCAACAAATACAAATGTTTATTGTCTGCCTTAATAGATGTTCAGAAGAAACTCGGGAAGGGCGCGACACACCATTTGATATTTGCAAAAAATTTAACTAGGTCATTGGACATGTACCTGATGATAAACTCGTGTGTCAAAATAAAAACCAACTAAAGTGACTTTTTGAAATCTAAAAGTAATAAATAGTTGTTTCAATGTTTACTCCGATATAAATTGTGTTGTGTACGAAGTGCTATTATTAGGTATTAGGTAATGTGAAATGCGCGGACCTACGTCATGTCGTGCGCATTAAATTACGTACTTATCTGGAGAATCAAATTTGTGACGAATATTCGACATCCACCTGGGTTGCTTCCGAAAAATCGCATGTTTTCCTTTTAAAATTATTCAGTTTATTTTAAAATTAAAAATTGGCGCGAAATTCAAATGTTCGTGTCGCGTAATTCTATTTTTTTCCTGTTTTCAGTTCCTTGGAATTTGAATTAACGGACTTTTATTGTATGGGGTATTTTCTGAAAATTCAATTCCTTCAATTTAGTTTTTTAGTGATATAATTTTGTTTCTTGTAAACATAATTACTGTCAAGAAATCACTCCTACTACATGACAATGAAGTTAACAGTGAAAAGTAACTACGTTTTTATAGGACATACTAAAATATCATTTCCCACATTTTAAGTTTTCCCCTATTTTACGTTTTTTTCGGGTGGTCCCCAGAAAAACGTAAAATCCGAGTTTCACTGTATTTATGTCAATACCATGTGTACATAGATTATATGGTGTGCTTTACACATTGATGTAATATTTACTACATAATTTTATATTTTATAGGCTGAATCTCGTGAAAAGGACCGTTTGAAGGAAGAGACTCGCGCTGTAAAGAAATTAGAATCTTGTTTCAAAAGTGGTCTGAGACAAGCTAACATAGATCCATCTCTTTCATGGCAGGAAGTTAAACCAATGTTAGATCTCACAAGTAAAGAGTTTGAAGCAATAACCAGAGAAGATGAGAGAGTGAGATTATATAAGGTGATGCACTTACTAACATATTATATCACACAAGTACTTGTGTATCATTCATTCTCACCTTACTCTTATACTCTCTTACAGGAATATCAACATGAAATGGAAGAAAGTTGCACGCATTATCATTCAAGGGCGAAGAAATCAAAGAAAAATAAAAAAAATAAGCGAAGATCTCGTTCACGTTCAGTAAACTCTGAGAGTCCCGGAGAGATTGATCCACGACGCCGTACACCTTCTCCTGCATCACACAGCTCTTGGAGTTCAGAGAATGGGGAGATAAGATCTAAGACTAAAAAATCAAAGAAATCAAAACATAGAAGGAGATCTCCAACACCGGTAAGCGAAACACAATACGTATTTTATTAAATGTATTTACAATGTTTCGTTTTCACCAGAATTCAAAATTGTATTTAAGAGATCTATGCTGGATTTCATCAACTTTTTAGGAGAGGAATAGCGGATACTGGAGTCACCTAATTCAAATTTTCCATACAAAATTTGTGCTAGGTGGCTCCCATCTCCACTATTCCTCACCTAAGAAGTTGATGAAATCCAGCACTAATCTGTTGCTTACAAGTTCAAACAATCTAATTTACGTACAGATACAAAAACCTGAGAAAATGCTTCTTGTTAGCCTCCATTATTTGAGTGCGATCATATTGCGTAAATATTATACATACTTAAAATTTACATAAAACAAATACGCACATCGTCAATGCTGGGATTCGAACCCAGCACCTCCCGCAACTTTGAATTTCAAAGTGTTTTCAACCACTATACAAGCAATACAACATTGTGTATCTGTATTTATGTAACAAACATTAATTGGAGATTTCACTGTAATTATTATTGTTTTATTTCAGAGATCCGTCGAGGGTTCACCTTCTCGTCCAATGTCTCCCGAAGATATGAGATATAAATCTAAAAAATCTAAGAGATCAGCACCGCAGTCTCCCGACAGAGAGGACGCAGGCCCCTACAAGCCCAAGAAAAGGAAAGACAAGAGAAGAACTCCGGATAAAATAAGGTAATTAGTTTGTTGTGTGAATACCTCATATTACCTCATACATACTACATAGATGAATATTTCATTCATACTACATAGTATCACTTACTATTATTGTTATTACATTAGGTCTCCTCCGGAGGCAGGTGCCCTAAGTGAGACAGAGTTAGAGACACAGCGTGCTGCTCTCCTCGCACAGCTCAATGAACAGGATGGAGATTGAATACTACTAGTACCATGATAAATCTGCATTGACATCTCTTGGTGAGGAATGAATTATACATTAGAGTCAATCAATCACTTTCGTAAGGGAAATAATAATTTGTTAGAGTCTGTAATTTAACAAATAAATTATTGAATAAATAAACTACTCAATTATATGATAATTTTTATTTTATTTACAACATTACATATTTACATATAAAAAAACATCAATCTTACATAGATTTGTTACTAAGGAACATGGAGAAGACAGTTTATATGTCACAATTTCATTCATTATGTTACACAAACATATTGTTTTATTTCATAAAAAAGGTTTTAAATTTTAAGACTTAATGTTGATCCATCACATGGACAATAAATAAGTTAATTATATAACTACTAGTATATAAATCTATCTATCCCCTTGTATTAATATACTAATTAAGTTATTATATTTTATAAACACTTACTATTATGTATGTAATTTCATTTGGTTTCATTTTTTTTCATTGTCATTACAATTATTTTGAGGTAATTCAACTGATATAGTTGTTAACATTTTTGTATTTATGGCTTCTCAGTGTTATAAACCCAATTAGCCATAAGAAGTAATTATATTTCTTATCTAAATATATTTGAGTATGACAATACTACATACCAGACAATTATTTGTAAGACTAATACATAAATAATTGTTTGGTCCTCTTATTGCACACTATAATTTTTCACAAGTTTTTGATTTACCATATAGAAATTATTTGAGAAAGGCATATGTCATTACATTAGTCATTTGTATAGTAATTGGTATTGAAATATGAGGGGCTATTTAGCTTGTACCTAGCCACTGCCACCTAGATAGTCTTTCTCTAGCCATGCTGTAGAAATTTAGGACCACCTCTCGTTGCAGCGTTGCCATTTTGGTTGCTAAGGATATATCATAATGACAGAAAATAACAACTGCTTAACAACGTATAAAAAAGTCGTAATGTCGTGCAATTTGAATCTGCCGTGTTATTTTACAATAATTAAAATAAATGTATATTGTATATTAAAATAAATATATTTTACAATATATAAAATAAATGTAATTTCTACATTTCCCAATCGAGTTAAGATAAAGGTAAGATCTCTATTAAGGTATTTATTCGTATACTATATGTTATGATGTGTAGCTGAAGTCTTAACTGGTTTGACTGAATTATTAACTATTATAATTATAAAAAAATATATACATAAATAGGGATATAACTGAAGAAAGGCAGGGTTTTTAACCATCTTATCTTTTTCTCTACCTTACCAAAACCTACCAAATGTCATTTTGTTCGAGTTGATTGAACATTTTGGATCAGTGAATTCAACCTCCGGTCCGCGGCCGGATATTTTCATTTTATTTACTGTGGTGTACTTCTCTCGGGTTTGTGCGACTTTCCAGAGCACGGTTATTATGTACATTGCGAAATTAAAGTTTTTTTTCAATAAATATCAGAATATTCAAGGTCAATAGATATTACCTATACCTACTTATCATATCCACTCCACAATTAATAAGCAATATATGTATATATTTTTCCAGATGTCAGATGATGGTGGCAATCAAATCATGACGATAAAATGTAACTTTCAATCCCAATGACAATTGATATTGTGAAGCCAGTGTCACATGGTTTTACAGCTTACACAACTGAAAGACAAGGAATATATCCTACTGAAGCTACATTCCTTCACCAATAGCAAATTAATAGGCTGGTTAAAAAGTATATCCCTTCTTCTTGCGTATATGAAATACCTACATAGCATAATTTGTGCATTTTTCTATTTTAGTAATTCCTTTTGTTAAACATTCTTCTTTACTTATTACGGCTTTGCACCCGATTTACGGGTGATGCTGCACACTTTGTTAAACATTATGAGTTCAATAAATAAATATGTTATAAACCTTTGTTTTTAATTATAGCTTTGTTGGAGTTCAATTTGATGAGAATTTCTTTATATTCTGTGACTATATTTGCACCGGCGCAGATTATATATGTACCTACCTATTACCTACTCTGTTGCGTTACGAGGTTTGACAGAACTGCTTACACTTGCAGTTCACTTGCGACTTCATTACTTATTATCACAGGACCACGCATTACATATATTCTATTATGAAATTTGACAGGAGTGGTGGTCCGATTTGATCATTTTGCTATGTTGCCAATTGTTACAGCATGGCTAGAGTACCTACTCTAGGAGGCGTTGACCTAGCATGTTCACATGTCAGATATTTAGGTACCTTCCATTCTGTCTAAGTAGTAAATTACTGCTACACTATCAGCAAAGAATGTTGATATTTTGTGATTATGTTGGCAGTGATCATTAAAGAGATATTGTAGTCACACAGTGTGTTTTATGTCTCTCACAATATGATTATGTATGTTAGGTAATATGAAATTAAAATTAATGAATTTTGATTCGCCTGATACTTCAGCAATCAGGTTCACCCCCTATTCCGAATGTTTCTCTTTAGGGTGTGACAAGGCACTTGTGTAGGTGTTTTAGTAAGGCATGCACACATCTTACTGCTTACATTAATGTCTTTGGTGGATGCAGTACTGCAATGTTACGAGCAGATATTTAGACCCGCCATTGATTGTTGTTCCCGATTGGTCGATTATTATCTCAAGGGGGTGCAACTGGTGCGGCTGCTGGAGCTCCCGCTACTTCTGAAGCAGTTGAGGCAACGTCTTCAGTTTCTGGTCTCACGGGTGCCTCGGCACTGTCCCTCCATAATGCTCTGTATCGTTTGGCTATGGTTTCCCAGTCTGCGACATTCTCTATCCTCGTTGTACTTGAGAAACTTAACTGCGATCCTAAGGGACTCAAATGTACCACAGATAATGCAACTGAATCTGTAATTATATAACCAATATATAACTTTAATTATCCAATATGTTAAAAAATTAAAATCTTTTCAAGACCCAAATTAAATCTTAAATGAGTGCTATATACTCGTTTTGGGTAACGCAATACATACTACATATATTGTAACTGATTTTATAAAATAAAATATGCCCGTTTACGAATTTATCTTCAGTACCTATATGCTTATGCAAAATGATATTCATACTTTACATTACGCATATTTTTGTAACAGTTACGTAGATTTAGGAGTTTCACTTGTTACGTACCGTTTGCTTTTGGTTCCACTTGTGTTTTCCTGACTTTGGATAGCCATTTGGCACCTGCTTTGGTTCTTGCACTCATTTGGTTCCTCTGCAATCCCACCAACTGTACGAGACTCGGGCGTTTCCTCTTTGCCATCCTCGACTTTAATCACAACATTTGTTTTAGATACTTGTACTTTAAGATTGATCATACAGGAGAGAATAAATGAGTAATTGAATATTTTACCTTGCACAGTGCTATTAGATACATTAGCCAAGTTGTCACAAGGTTGATTGGTGATGGTGCTGTAGTAGTCCTGTGCATATTCCTAATTAACTTAGAGAGACCGTACTTCCATTCAATGTCTGATTGTGCCTGGAGATTATTCAATTAGTTGTACTTACATTAGTTACATGTATTTCAAATATTCATTTTGTCTCATTATGTTGTAGTAGTATTAATATTATAAGTGAAAGAAGGGAGACATGTCATCATACTATTTACTGAACAAACCAACACAAAAAGTCCTAATACAGATGCCCCAAAATGGAACCAAACATTTCAGAACAGCCTGTAGAGAGCTGACTGTTACACAACTCTCTAAAGCACAACATTACCAACACAGAACATTACAAAATAGATGTAGGTATCAATCACACAGTAGACGTAATCCCAAAATACATAGTAGTACCTTCATGCGTAGTATTTGTGTGGCTTACATACTTTCCTACTTATATTATAAAGAAAAACAATGCTTCACACAAATCTATTTAAGTACACATATATATATTTTTAAGAATACGTTTTGTTGTGGTAATGTTCTGTGTTGGTATTTAATACCGCAATTCTGTTTTAGACTGTTCTGTAGTAGTCATGTCTGTGCCAGTATTATTCCGCATTAGTAGTGTTCTTAAATGTCTGCGTTCTGTATTGACTTTGACTAGAACAGCCCATTATATTGTATGACATTCTGTCTTGGTTTGTTATATGCAGTCCGGTCACCATTACGTACCAGCTGTTTAACGGGAAAACTCATACTGTACTAATACATAATAGTACTACATACACTAATTATTCTGATTCTCCTGGAGAGAGTAACTAACCTCACGAATAATAGGAATCATCAGTTACCTACCTTGGAACTCTTTATCCTTTTTGAATTGTTTTGAATCATGGGTGAGACTAATTTATGTGACTTCATAATAAACCAATGCATGCACATCCTTTATATTGCATGTGATTGTCTTAATTCACTTATATGTTATTTGTATTAATGTTAAATATTCATTTTGTTTATACTCTCATGTTATTCCCGTTGCAATTATTGTGGAGTATGTGTTAGTAGATATTATTAGGTATATGATGTATGTGAGATGGGGGGGGGGGTCATGGAGGTGGATGGATGGTAGTGAGAGTGTTGGAGATGTTGTGAGATGAAGGGGTTTGTGTAACATTACCTGAATACGTTGATACGTGTCTGACATCATAGCAATGAGTAAATTGATGAGTACAACTACTGACACCAACATATAAATCCCAAACACTATTTTGTAAAGATACTCCGTCCATTGGGGTTGATCTACAGCGGGAGTAGCATGCGTCTGTTCTGTTGTGGTCTGCCCAAATACAGCGAAAAACAACAGCTCGAATGATAGAATCGGGTTCATTTTCACTGCAAGCAAATAATGATAGAGGGAGATAATAATGGTCCAGTTACCTGTATACGTTGATAAGTGTCTGACATCATAGCAATGAGCAGGTTTATGAGCACCACGACTGACACCAACATATACACTCCAAACACAAGCTTGAATAGACCTTGCGTCCATTCCGGCCTAGACTCGGGAGCATAATTCAAGTCGTCCGGAGTAGTCTGTCCGAACACAGCAAAAAACAATTTCTCGAACGCATCCACTGGATTCATTTTAGCTACGGAAAAGTCAATCAAGATGGAAGATATGAGTTCCTCTTTCATGAGGAAAAAACATTCAACAGTAAGCCTCTAACATGAATACAAAACCAAAATAAAACCAAAACATACATAACAGCCAAAAATAAAATATAAAGAAGGTATTGAACATTCCCATGACATTAGAGGATGAAGCGTGAAAGGAAAAGTAACGACAGGCGGAGGATAATATAAACCAGTCTAACAAAATAAAAAGTAAACATGACAATCGCTGAGCATACCCCATGCGCGGCAGAAGAACACTCTGGTCTCTACCCAACTCCTAAACATTGGCTAAATCAACTCTGTATTGATAAAACGTGCGACCTGGAAACAAATGTAACTAAAACAAAATGTCATTCAAGGCTCTTGTTTTGTGCTACGAATTTCAACATTCCAAATGTGTCTTTTGATGCTGAAAGATACACGTGTCAAACTTGGATGTCACACTGAATAAGCAGAACATATGCAATCTATAGATTCAATCTAATGAGTCATTTCTTATCATATCTATCTCTATACAGAAACCAACATCTCATACCAAGAAGTTAATCAAGGAGGTAATGGTATTTCCATGCTATGATTGTTCATTCTGAGCAAAATGCAACTTGCAAATAGAAACTAAGGTTGGAGGTTTCATTCAAAGCATTGGAGAACATCAATCCATTATATTATAACATGAAGGTGAGAGCATGGCAGTGACAGACGCATTCAACAACAATCTAGTGGCCAGTGCAGAATATATCTCAGGTTAGATAACGTACACAGTACTGAGTACACATCTTAACAATACTGTGAATTATGTAATGTGCAAATCAACATTAAGGAATCCACTGAAGATATATTCTGCTTCCTAACACATAAACTTACAACCGGGTCTGTGTTTTCTTCTGTAGGATTCTGGATATAATTGCTTTTTTGGTGATGTATCTATCCATTCTACATCACTTGGAATCCCTCGCTTTAGTCGCTCTGGGGATATTTCATCTACTACAGGGCAATATAATGTTATTATATGCACTTTTACAAATTTAACAATAGTCACACAAACACATTGCCCTTCCCATCAATAATATTAATTAATATTAATAATAATAATGCCACTCACCGTCTGAAAAATATCCTTTATGTCTCGGCCTTGACAATCTTCTTACTTCTTCCGGTGAAATGTTTTTGAATGGTTGATTTAATGCAACAATGTGCATAGAAAACCCAAAAACAAATATGGCTAACACAGCTAAGAACCTGGCTAAATCTTTCATTAGATCTCCAATGATGATTGCCCAAGGTCCAAACAAATAATGAAACGATAAAAAATCTAATATTTGGACACATGCAAGTAGAAATGATAATGCAAAGAATTGATTTCTGCAATATAAAAGTGTAGGCCAGACAGTCTTTTCAACTATTAACATTCCGGATACATGTGTAGCTACACCACACATTCCAAACAGAAGAACCATCAGCTTTATCCACCCAAGGCCAGACTTTTCACTGGGATTGGTGAGTTCGAATAAGAGAAGTCCACTCAGCCAGACTAAGAGGACCCACTCGTACCAGTACGGAAGCAGGCTTGCTCTCATCACTGGGTAGATAGGAGTGATGCCAACAATCATCAGAAGTACCATCAGGTATATATGTGATGTCAAATATGACATAAATTTTATTATAGGCACTTTGTTATATTTAATTCCTTGGGGCGTTGCAAATACTAGCCATATTGGCGGACAAATTATGAAACCAAAGAATAAGAACATTATTTTCCATGGTGCCCATGTGAGACTCCCTCTCCAAAGTTCCTAAAACAGTTCCAATTATTCAACTTAGTTGGTTACTTGTTATATTTATAGGAGTAAGTAATCATTACTCACTAACTGACTTACTTGCAAATATCTTTGAACTACTGTGTGGGCTATTACTTCTTTTTGTTCATTTTCTATTAATACATCTAAAAATTCCATATTTCTTCTATCCATTGCTGTTAAGATCCTCCCTGCAGAATCTGAGCCAGCAGCTAGTGCTAACAGTTCTGTTGCCATTGCTTCACATTGCTTTCCTGCAGCTATTAAATCTTTGGCACGTTCTTTTTCCTGTAACGTTACATCAATTATATATTATACGTAGGTATACAGACTGAATGTAGTTGTTGTCATACTATGTGTAATGTATTCCATACCTTAGTAGATAAATTAATATAGATATTAGAAAGCTTGGCAGCGGCGTCTACTGGTGCTGGGGACACCAAAATAAATTCTTCTATTGGTTTATTATTGTGGTTCTTAGAACAAACCATCAAGTTATATACAAATCTCTTATCCTCCATCAATGTGTATGTGTCATGTTCTTTATGTAACAAATATTCTAATACATCATTGTGTCCTTCCGATGCAGCAAACCAAATTGGGGAACAATTAAAATTTGTTTCACTTTTAGGAGATGCGCCAGATTCACACAATAATTTAACACAATCCAGGTGGCCAGTTTTGGCAGCATAATGTAGTGGGGTCCAGCCATTTTTATCCGTGGCATTTATTTCTGCTCCCTGTCCCAGAAGAACTTCGAGCATTTGATAATGCCCGTGACTAGAAGCTATATGGAGACCAGTCTTTCCATGTCGATCTGTGCTTTGTAAAAGTTCTGCTGATCTACTGAGAAGAAGACCTACAACTGTCATATGTCCCCCAAAGCATGCCAAATGTAACGGATTGTATCCCTGAAATTTTATAAATTCAATGATGTTTCTGTTAGGTACCTACTCGTATATCATGAAATTTTATGATCATTTTGAGTTGCGTACAAATATCTTACATTTTCTGTCGTAGCAGCTTCAACATGCACTCCAACCGAGTTAAGTAACAATCTGACAACGTTCTCATTTCCAGAGTATGCTGCTAGATGCAAAGGCGTCATTCCAGATTCATTGCCGAGCTCTCCCACTAATGAGCTTCCACTAGGTGTTTCAGATTTTACTGTTGCAGGCATCTGACCTAACAATTCTCTAACAGTATCTACAAAAAAGTTAAATCGATATTTATGATTATCATACCATACCATACCATACTACTCTAGTGATAAAAATCTGTATTTTCTTTTATATTAATAATAGTACCTGCTTGGCCGTAGTACGCAGCAACATGTAAGGGTGTTAGACCTAATTTTTTACTGAATATTCTTAATGAATTTGAAGTACGCATCACTTCTAATACTGTTCCGTGACCATTTTGTGCAGCTAAGTGTACTGCTGTAAAACCTGTTTTATTTTCATCAGTACACGATGCCCCAGCTCTAACCAAGGCTTTCACAACATCTGCATGTCCACCTTCTGCTGCTAATTGTAAGGCAGTTGAGTCTGTCGTTTTGTTTCTGGTTGATATTACACCGTTTCTATCAAACTTCATAAGCTCTTCTATTACTTTTACACTTCCTTGAACAGCTGCTATGTGAGCGCATGTATTTCCATCTTTACTCGTTGCCATTACCAAACTAGGGTGTTGTTGTAAAAATAATTGAGCTACTTCAGAAAAATTATTTTGCGCAGCTGCGTGTATTGGCTTCTGTCCTAATTCATCTGTAGCATCAATATTTGCTCCTAATTCTAATAATAATCGGCACACTTCTAATTGACCACTGGCAGCTGCTAAATGAAGTGGCGTTTGTTTCTTTAAGGTGAGAATGTCAATTACGGCATTATGATCCCTGATAAGAAATTTAACTAAATGTGCATAACCATTCATAGCCGCAAGATGCAGAGCTGTTCTTCCATTCCTTGACTTTGAGTTGATAAATGCTTTGTTTGTTAATAGCGCGTCACATACTTGTAAATATCCTCTTTCTGCTGCTAAGTGTAAAGCTGATCTACCTTCTGTGTCAAATACATCTACTCTCGCATGATTGGCTAGAAGTGTATTGACGAGGGCCATGTGTCCTCTGTGGCACGCGATTAGTAGAGGTGTCCAGCCTATAGAATTTTGTCTGTTCATTGCTTTCTGAACATCGCTGGACGTCATGTGCTCCAACATTTCAGTCATAATATCATTATTACCAGCTATTGCACAATAATGAAATGCTGTTTCCCTATTTTGTTTTGATTCTATTGTTACATCGGCTCCTCCTAAGAGTAATAACTTGACGACTTCTTTGTCAGCCCCCGGAGTATGTACGTCTTCTGTTCTTATATCACAAGAGTAGTGTAAAGCACTAGCGCCGTCCTCATTCACTGTATTAATGTAAGTACTTGTTGCTTCTTGTCCTTGATGGTTCCTCACATACTCTATGAGCTGTTTCACTATATCTGCTCTTGAGTTCCTACATGCCAAATGCAGAGGGGTTTCTCCAGCCTAGAAGAACAAATTGATACTAATTAATAACTAGGTATTATTTCCAATTACATATACATATTACTTATACTTCTTACACAAACCTTGTTTTTGTACGAAGGATCTCCGTCATCCTCCAAAAGCAGTAAGAGTGTTTCTAGATTTCCATATTTCGATGCAACATGGACCGGTGACTGTCCATCTTCAGTAATAATGTTAGCCCCAGCTCCAGACTTGAGTAGCATGAGTGCACATCTATCTCCGCCAGGTACTCTGGCTGCTATGTGAAGAGGAGTTTCTCTTTGTTTACCTCCCTTAATATGTACATCAGCTCCATATCCAAGTAGTGTTTCCACTACAGCCGGCTTGCAAGATTCCGTTGCTATGTGAAGGGCTGTATAATTATCCTGCAATATGACATGAATCAGTTGTGCTTTGTCTATAAAGAACATTATTAGTTTGTTGTATGAAATGAGATAATTCTAGTATAAAAGGGCATTTTGTATGTACTTACATTAGTAGTAACGTCAACCTTTTCACCTTTCTGTACCAATGTGTTGATGATTCCAATATGACCATACCTCGCTGCTGTATGTATACTTCTAGCTCCTCCCTAAAGATATAATAATTAATGTAGATAATGTTCTGGTAGTAGGCATTGGTTCTACAAAGACATACGAGTAGTTACCTTATTTGGCATATGAAGATATACACCCTTCTTGAACAGCATCATTGCACAATCAGCATGCCCGTTTAGAGAAGCTATGTGCATCAATGTACTTCCATCTTTTGTTCTTTCAAAAATACTAGCTTTGAATTTGTCTGCCAATAGTTCAATGATTGCTGCGTGGCCATTCTCAGCGGCCAGATGCATTGGGGTCCGATCTGAAATTGATTTGAAATTTTTATTTATCATACGGCAATGCAACCCTTGGCGAGTCATTTATCTTTGTGTCTTAAATTCTATTATTCAGATATTGAACCTCGTCGAAATCAATTTATTCGTCTATGGGAGTTGGTAACTGATTGCTGGCTAAACATTTACCTTGATTATCCGTTATGGCAGCTGAAGCCCTCACACCGTAGAAATATTTGACCAAAATCTCATCTCCTTCGGCAGAAGCGATATGAAGAGCTGTCTGTCCTTCACCATTCTGTGCATCCACTGGACTCCCGTAATCCACGAGGATCCTAACCATATCAACATCTCGTCTTCTGGCTGCCAGGTGAAGAGCACAATCACCATTCACAGTTGTAGACTGAAATTAGGTTTATGATTGTAAATACACACTATTCGGAAGTACATGTATAGGAAGTAGATGTTGAAGAGATTTTTGTTCTCACCCTGAGTTGTTCGGATGTCTGCGCCGAGAGCAGTTCCCTACACATAGACTGGTTGCCCGCCTCCACAGCTAACAGTAATGGAATCTTCCCTCTCTGTAAACCCAACACATTATGCATTAATTTCTTCCATGGAGCTAATTCTTTCAATCTTGCTTTTAATTTGTTAAGTTCAAGATAACTTATTTCATTATTCTTCCAGACGGCTTCATTCTTCATCATACTCGACAGTGAGAATATGTCTCTTATAGTATCAGCCTCCTTTTGAGTTAAGTTACAGTTTCCATCTTCATTTTCTGGCGAAACAGAGCCTGAATCACGACTCACAGATTTTGAGGACATTTTTCTTTCACGTACTGGCAATATTAATATTAATAGGATAGGCAACTACTGAATTACATTCTTCTCAACTGAATATTAAGGCACTTGGAGTTTCTTGTATTTTTTACACAAGCGATAAATATTTTGTTATAGGTAATATAGGTATAATTTAATTATGCAGGTACACGACGTGAAATCAAAGAAATATGATATGCGGGATAGCGATAGATGTATTAGCAAGCAATATCTTCTAGTCAACCCTAAAGTCAGTATATAAAGTTTTTACTTTGCCTGATTAGTTAACTTTCGTATTAGATATTTTATTTACATAGGTATAAATATTCTGGTAGTGTATGGTAATATTAGTGTTCAACTATGAAGTCATTATTATTGTTTTGAAAATTATATTATTTTGTATAGACTTTGGTACCACTCGACGAATACAGCAAATATTCCTCTACTCCGTCATGTAACCTCGGATTTACTTTCAAGCACGATACCTTTTTATTTTTAATTTGTCATTTTCCTGTCCATCAAACATTTATTAAATTAGTTGGAAATAATTTAGTCTGGTGATGTTACTGAAAAGCAAATTAGGTATCTTTGTGTACCTAATGCTAGGTATTTAGGTTAATTTCCCGATGGATTATACGCATATAGTTTTTCTACTATTTCTAGGTTTATGATACTATGTATATTTACTTTGAAGGTATATGTTATATTATTGTCCTTCTATGCCAGAGGTTCCCCACCTAATTCATCTCGTGACGCAAAGTCCAAATTGTCCGTAACAATATTAGGGATCGCATGTGTTTTATAGGTACCTATTTAATTGTGTGTACTTTTTTTCTTGTACGAAACTAATTTCAAATAGTTTTTCTGTCGGCGCAATCACTCAACATGGGTGAATTTTCATAGCAGATACTATAAAACAACTTATTTAATAATTTGACATGAAAACGCGAAGTTCTTCTTTCGTATGATGGGCAAGGGTATTGGGCCATTATTACTAAAAGGAAAGAAAAACATTTGACATAAAAATAGACAATACATAATATGGTTTGATTAAGATTTCTTTGTGCGATATGAATTTTGTATCGAACAAGGATTTGCCTACATACTCGTAACAGATATCCTATACGATCACTGGGTTACTGGGTATTGGTATACTTGTATCCTATAGATGGATATTATTTCTCACCCTCGCAGAACTAATAAGATCGCGTGATGATTGTTTCAATGCAGATATTAAGGCATAATGTGATATTAAACGTAATATGTATTCACGTGTAGATATGTCTATACAAGTATACAACGTACGTACCAATATTATGATACTAGATTTAAACAGCATCAGAAACAGATAACAAATAAGATTTTGTGTAATACATATTAGCGTATTATAAAGCACGTGTAATTCGTTAAGTTTGTTATTTTATAGTTTAGTTTACCTAGCCAGAGAAAATACTACCGATTAATGGTTAGGTACTTAATAATTGCTTGGAAAGCACTGGTTGATCGTAAAAAATCGCTTTTCCTCAAAGATACACGTACCTAACTGTTTTATAGTACAGTTGTGGACATATTTATGTATTTATTTACACTTTCGGTGAACAAGATACAGAGATATGTTAACATTACCAATATAAATCATAACATTTGTTCACTAGGGCGAGCTTATCGCAGTGCTGCGATCTCAGCCAGTTTACCACAATATAAAAACCCATACATAATCTATTTAATGTGGTTAACTCCTAAATTCATCATATTTTTATATGTGTTTTTTAAAAAGTGATAGGAAATTGTGTTAATTTCTTGAGATAAAAACTTTCCAAAAAACATACAACAATCTTGTTGAGTAATTAATAATATTATCATCTGTTCCACATTTTAACAAATAGTTTTTTTTGCTTATATGAGCATGTCGGTATTTCGTTTATTTATCTTTCAAAAATATGATTATTAATGGTAAAATAATATAAAAAATATAAACATTTTTTTTCCGATCAAGCGAAATTTGGATTTACCCAAATATATATTTTTCAACTCTTCACAGTATGATAGAAATGAGTTCAATAAAAAAAATCTGTGTTTCAGTATTTTGAATATTATTTTTTTTTCTAGGAAATCAAACACAACTAAAGAAAGCAATATTACAAATTTTGAATATGATTCGCTTTCTGTTTTTTTTTTCTATTATTTTGGGTACAATGTTTTAGTATTTTACTTTTCCGATGTTTAAATATTAAAATTTACAAATATTTCATTAATCTTGGTAAGAATGTTTCACATTTTTTACGATTCCGTAGCACATAATTATTTACTTTGCATGTTAATTATTTCAGTTTCAGCCAATGTTCACATGAAATCATTGTATTAATACTTTCTATCTAAATATTTTATGAGTCCACACACATTTATTTAAAGCACTTTTTATAGAATCTTTGGATGTTTTAGGTGTTAATTTGTATTAAAAATACTGCAGTAACAAAATAATAAATCACTTCTTTGTGACCTTTTATTTTATTGCTACCCAATAACTTATTTCATTATTTATTGATATTACTCATATCTAATATTATTTAGTACTGGATGCGGTTATTTTTGTAAAGTTACAAAATGTTGTTAACTTTATATTACCTCGACTCTTACTGAATATTGTAACCAAATAGACAAACGACGAAGGTATAAAGGTGCTTCTAGTGCCTTCCTGTATAAGGCGCCGTGTTTAGAAGGGCATCGCGACGCCAGCAGAGATCGCTGAAGTTTAGCAATGCGTCTAATCGCACGAGGTAATGTTTTTGTTATGTTTCTAGTTGACAAAACCTATACACTTATCTGCTATAAACATATCAAAATAACGTGTTTTATGTTCCTGCAAAGTATCGTGAAATTTGGCAATAAAATACATACCTATTTGAAATTATATCACTTTTGAATAAGTTTGAACTTACATTATGTATTCATTTTTATGGAATATTTTTCATATTACTATTAGCACGGGTAGGAACATCACGGATATACATTTCTTTTTATTTCTCACATTGCTACATTGTTTTCGTGTGTTGGAGTCATCAGTTACCAATGTGATTGATATAATATTCTGCATTAAAGCTTTTGCATGGCTATAAAATCATAGAATTTTCTAAGAAACACGTGGAAAATTAAAAGTAACTTCATGGTTTTTTAACGTTTCTACGTGTAAACAAATGAAAAAGAGAATAACTTTAAAAAATCTTTAAGAAGAGCTTTAAAGAAACGTTGAATACATTGAACATTTAATTGAAATAAATTAATATTATGTGTTATTTGTATTGAACCCGGCAGTGTGTAGACAACTATTTTTTAAATTATCAGACAAAAGTTGTACTTCAATGTTACATGAATATATTTAATTATGATAAAAAACTGTCTAATAGACACACTGTGAATTTTGGATTTAAGGCTGCTTCAATGCGTGAAAGCAATATGCTGGCGGGTGTGCGACGCGTTTTCGACTAAACTGTTAACATTATCTTTACAAAATTTAAATTTTAATAAATCCGTTCATCCATTTAATAATAGTCATAAAGGAATCTATGCAGACTTAATGTGGTTATTTAGATATCTTTATAGTTTGAATCATGAATAATAACCATTATGATAATTGTATAACATACATAGTAATAATTATTATTGACAAACTTTAAGCGTAGATAGAACTGAGCTTGGAATATAATGGGTAGTTTGTAATATTTATGATTAAATAGTAAAGAAGTAGGTATAAAACCATTTCAAGTAGTTAATGATATCATCCATCTATATCTCGTAGGTCTTTATATTGTAATATTGCTGTGATTTGATTGTCTGATTCAGAGTACCAACTTATAAAATATATTGTATACATACATTGAAAGTGCTCTACATCAATCTATCTTTTTATTGTATAAGTTTATGAATTGAGAAAGTTTCGTAATTTCCTGAATGTGACGTTTTTCTTTTTTCATTACAATAATGCGAACCAATCACATATTTGTGTATAAAATTTGAAACTATATGAACGTCCCCACTTTTAAATATTCATATTTGATTCCATATGAAACAAATATAGTTGACGACATTATTGACACACCTGTGGCCCTAATTTTAAAGTAGATATTGTGATTGTCTAACAACAATGTTATGTAAAAATAAATGTTATATAAAGATTACCCCGTCAGCTCTTAATCTGATGTCTTTGCCTGCAGCGTTGAGAAGTGCTCTCAGGATATTCGTAGCAGTTCCAGTTTGTCTACTGGCCACCAGATGTACAGCTGTTTGTTGGCGACTCTGAAATAAGAAAAGTAAAACGAGTACATGTACAAGTAGTATATGTTAAGTATATCTTAGTCATCTTATACTATTCATAAAAAGAATCCATCAGATGAAGAATTTTTAACTTGGTAAATTACTTTATCTTAGAAAGATAATAATAAGTTAATAGTATTAGTTGAGAAAGAAAAAAAAGTTTAACAACAAGTAGTGGTCTCAACGGATATACAGCGAAGGATGAACAGGCGAATATGACAGAACGTCGCGACGCGACACAGTGAAGAAAATTGTGACATAGGTAATAAAATAAAAAAGTTTTATGAAATAAAGTTCTATACTCGTTCACATTACAAAGCTTTTGGGTTAATTATGCGTCCTTCCTGGAGAAAACAAATTAAAATAAGAATTTTAAGATGATTTAGTACCTACCTGAAGGAATCTAGAAATTAATGTTTAATATGTTATAAAATTTAGGTTATTCGGAACACTGTATTTTTAAAATGTAATTTAAGACTGTCGAATAGAGTGGCTGAAGATACACTGCATTACATTATTAGGGATATACTCGTATCTTATACTCTGGGGAAGTACTGGCGTCAGAAACTTCAAGTTCTTGGCACCATTCAGTGTTGTATGGTAATGCTTTATTGTCATGATATCACGATTCGTTGTATTAAATAATAAAATCAAATTCCAATTTGTCAAGTATTTTGACCGCCCGCGTCTATTCCAAAGTTTCCATATACACTCTATCTTTATCTAATTTAATGGTTATTCGATAAACATAAAGCGGTGGGATTCCAGGAAATAGAATAAAAAGTAATTCACACTTTCACGGGAATATGATTTTCTTCGCTCCATTATATATATATATTTTATAGCTATTGTGCCCGGACGCCCTGCTCCTGGATTTTGCAACCACTATGGCATACATCTTGTTTTGCAATAGGGTACTTGCATTTTTTTTATCGTTCGAAAAATATATTAAATCGATAGTTCTTCTTACTAGAATTACAAATAAAATTATGAATTGTAATTTTAATTTACCGTTAATTTATAATAATTAATTGAAAATGTTAATTTGACGAGTTTTTCTATGGTGCTCTGAAACGAGCGGCCATTGTTTAACGTGATTGTGACGTCACGACGCCATGAAATTCATAGTCAGAATTGGATTGTTTGTGGGTTATGTATGGAGGAATTGGGGAAAGTGACGTCACAATATGGCAGCCAGTCAAAAACCTGTTTTTGCACTAGGATCGAATATGAGACTTTATTTTATAAATATGTCCACATAGACAGAGAATTAAAATCTAAAATTTTCGGACAACCATAATTTATAGTTAATGTGCCGAAAACCAAAATAAAAAAAAACACGCAAGGACACTATTGAAGTAATTTTTCTCTTTAACCGTAATACGCATTTGATTTTTTAATTCCTATTAATTTGATTCCTATACGGGATTTTGCTCCGTCACCACATACAATACAATATTCTGAGGCTCTCCCGTGTAAAACTTATTTCTGCAACCTTACTAAAATAATTATGATGGTTGAGTGTTTATGTGTGAAACCATTTGTTTAACAGAGGCTAGTGAATTTTACTTAGGTAGATACACTTAAAATAATAATTTCATGAAAGCTCAAAGGAATGCTAATTCTAAATATTTTTCAAGGATAAATTATAATGCTTAAGCTTGATGAACTTATACGTTTTTATTTATTTTTTATTTCATGCAGTTTTAGAAACTAATTTCATGTTTATTTTCCTCTCTGTCATAAATAACATATATTATGCATACGGATTAAAATCACATTTTATATGAATTCACTCGTAGATAGGTGGAAGCTACTAAAAAAACAAAAAATTGAAGCTAGTGTAATCAAATAACAAGGTTTTCCTATGTTCATAGCTTTTGCTATGAAATTTAAATAAAAATACTTCTACCTACTTTAATATTATAAATTTCTTCTAAAATGAATTAATAAAGTGAAGGAATAGTTAAATAGTATTACCACTCCCTATCATTCTTTTATCAGAGAAAAATCTTTGAAAAAAAGTGTGAAAAGTTTTCGAAGTTACTCTAGTCACATGGGGTAGTATTTATTATAATGTTCCGTACCACTACGTGCCAGTTGTATAAGGGACTCTAAAAATCACCTTAAGTGTTATGGTGGGTACAGGGTGAGGGTAGTATGATATTTACACGTGCTATTGCACTGCGTAGCATGCTATTGCTATGCTATTTCTATAGCAGGTCTATGTTAGCCTCACCCTCTCATCTCGCGTATCTGCTATAGCAGAGATTATGCTATGCATTACCTACCCATAATCCATAATAATATTACGGAAAATCATATTTGAGAAGTAGCATTATGAGTTGCTATTTGTGGTATGTATATGCTACAAAAAAATCGCAATCATCAAAAATAGAATTTACAAATAGCAAATCATAATGCTATTTTCAAATCACATGATTTTCATAATGCTACTGCAAATTATTTTTCACCAGTACAGGGATCTATATCAACCGACTCGTGGATTTATTGAGCGCAGTATCAACGCAAAATAATGGATAGTAATCTATACAATTAATTATATGTATGAGGTGATTGGTAGCTTTTAATTAAGAATGCACAATTAGCATTTTGTGCCCGGTAGGCTTGCGCCTGGATTGTATGTTTAATGCAATTACTATTGTTGGTATACACGTTGTTTTTTTTTTCTTTAACCGTGATAACTATTTGATGCCTTTATTTGATTTGGATGGATTTCCATTTGATTCTAATCATATCATAAATAGCAGGGATCTTGATACTTTATCGAATATAGGTTAATAATAGTACCTGTTGCATAACTCGTTCGCTAATGAAAGTAAATACATAACTAACATACAGTCATCATGAATATACAGAAATTTACATCGTACCTACCTTCCATTGATACTATAAAATCGTTAATCTTATACTTAGTTAAATCTAGGCAAATTGTGCAAATGAAAATAATGATTATGGTTTTGACATAGGCAAATCGATATTTCTGAGGTGAGAGAAAACATTCGGTTTTATCCTTGTACATACTCCATACCATTTTGAAAACTTTGTGATCAAAACGAGAAAATCTTTTTCCCTCTAGGAAATGCTTTCTCAGGAGAATATGAAACTTAATGCAATAAAAATATATTTAATATTTTTATCTTATTCGTATTTTTTGTCGATTCAGTTTTATTTTAATAGTTCTAATATTAAAAATGGAACTTACACCTCCAGTTGCAAAGGGGTCCACACCTTTCTTGGAGAGGAGCACCTTGACCACATCTTCCCTAGAGTACATCGCCGAAATGTGCAAAGGCGTGTAGTTGTCCTGAAAAAAAGTTATCATTCTTATATCTCTTAAGCAATTAATATGAAATATATACATTCTGGTATGTAACGGAATTTTGAAAATGTGCGTACAAATTCAATTACAACATGTAGTATTGTCGAAATCTTTTTATATTGAATAGACTCACATTGTTTCTTGCTCCGACATCAGATCCTAGATCAACAAGTCTGTCTAGCAGAGATGTTTTATTATCCTTTACTGCATACATCAATGGTGTCATCCCGGTCGCCTGAAAGAAAAATGTTAAAAATTAAAAACAACATAAATATTAAAAAAATTGAAAGATAATGTCAGCTTGCAATAACAAAAGTGCTTTATTACTCTATGTTAACCTGTTACATAATGGATCTTTACATTCGTATGGCTAAGATTTTTGAACAAAATTGGAGGCCAGAAATTTACGTAAGAAACAAAGCCAAATGCATTCTATCCTGTCTGTCATCCATAAACATACGTAAGGTATGAAAAAATAACATTTGGGGTTTCACAGTTATTTTTCTGTATAGGTACGTCACAGAAGGTAAAAATTTTAATTTTCATCAGTTTTGGGTGACGAATTTAAATTTTATATTTAGGAGCTCTAATTTCAAATTTCTAAAATATTCAGAAATGGAAATTAGGAAACCTTAAAGGGCCTGAAGCGTTCATTATTCTTATATCCTAAGATGTATTAAATATTATATAAGCTACCAGCTACCACACATCATGAATATTAAAATTGGCATAAAATTTAAAATACCACATCTGAAATAAATTATTTGGCAATGACACTTAAAAATACGAAGCGATAGTTTTTATTATTTTATTTTTTTAATAGCTCTGCATAGAAATGATTAATGAATGAAAGTTTTCCATGGCCAATTGAAACAGCAGGTAGGAGGTAACTTGGAGACGTCTTCCGTTTAGGTTATTATATAATAACACTCCTAATATTGTTCCGTCCCCAAGTTCTGTGAGACTTCACCACTTGACATTGTTCACAAAAAGTTTTTTTAGTTAAAAAGTTCACGATGTAGTTAGTTTAAGTATTTATTGTCTTGAGGGAATGTTAGGCTTTGATTATAATCTCCCTTCACCTTCATTACGAAGGCTGAATTCTTTTCTCTCAACTTTGCGTGCATTCATACATTACATTATTATTACACCATACTTATTTACCTACGGCTCATGTGTTTTTATGTTAGCTGACATGTATAAAAGGTTGTTTTACGTTCATAACAATCAATTTTGGAGAGTTATGTTCTCATGGACCTTCTGACCATGTGTCATTTATTTTCTCATTAATTAATATTGTTACTACCGGCGATTGAGAAAATTCCACAGTGAAATCCATATTTTCTGTTTCTCTATTTAAAAAAAATGGAAATGTAAATATTTATTAATTTAATTTAACAATCAAACAGAATATAGATAGGATTATGAGTTTTTGACAAGCGCGAAACCTTTCTGGAGGTGACTACATAGTATCTACATATTTTAATGTAAGTATGATACATAAATACGTCATAAAGAGCTATTCATTTTGTCTTACTCACAAGTCCAAAGCTATTTGAAATAGTAGTATAATTTTCACGTTCACCAGAATTGTAATTTTCCAAAACATCGTGTATTATGTGGAAATAAAATCCGTGAATTGGGAATGCAGTTTGTTTGTGCACTGGAGCGTGACCATAATACAATTTTACTGAAGGTTATTAGAGGAAATTATGAGTGAAATCTACCTACGTGATGTAAGCACTGCTCCACTATATTAAACCTATAAGTAAACTTATTATTACATTCATTATGTTTATCGAGATATTTTAATAAAGTCGCTACATTAAAGTTCCTCATTACCCAGTGTGATAATGTCACGCTATTTATTCTTGTTATAAGATCGTGAAAAAACACAACATTAAGTCATAAATATGCGCACTTGATAGTTCATTATTAAATTGTATTTGATCTTTTATTACGACATTTGCAATTATGTAAGGAAATTTACATGCTTTACGCACCTCCTGAGAATATGGCCCGACATTATTACGTCAAAAAGTCCAAACTTTTAAAGAAAATAGTGTACATCTAATACTATATATATCAAATCATCTGAAAGTTTGGTATATATGTGGAAATTGCTAACATCGAATAGATTTCTTCGTCGTTCTTCTTACCAGCTTATGCTGTCTCGGGACCTTTTTTATGTTTAATGTTGTTTTTGATGCTATTGCTGTGTTATTGTTCATGTATGTATTATTTTTCTTTTCAATAACCTCAATATGTTCTCTGCTTTCAATCGGTTTATAAAATACTTTTATACTTTTAAAAATACACATTTGTCACATCGAAGAACTGAGGGTATATTAATTTTACTATTTATTCTTCATTTCATACTTTAATCATAAATATTTTTTCACTAGGACGGACTCAAAGCAAAGCTGCAATTTCTCCCAGTTAACTCTAGTATACGAGTATGTAATCTAGGGTTTAAGTTTGCTTTAAGTTTGCTTTAAGTTTGTTTTGTACGAATCATAATGTAGATTTTTTGTGCACAACAACATTCCTGCACACTTTATAGTACCTATAGTATAATGCTGCTACTTTGTAATGAGTAACTTGTGTCGTGAGTTGCGTCTGTCCTACCAAGATTCGAACCTAGCACTTCAAGCATAGATATTTGCTCACCAAGAAACTAAGCAAATCGTGTACCTATTAAAATAGCATTGGTACCTAACACTCTTACAAAATTCAAAGAAATTGACATTATACGTATTGAAAAACTTAGGTCTTTTAAGTTATTTAGCAGAATTTTATAGGTGCAAATAACGATTCTTTCAAAAGAAAAAAATCTAATTTACATTTTATTTTTAATTACATTTTTTTTTACTTATAACCCCTGCGCCTTCTTAAACTGACATGACATCTTCTTAGAATCATGAAATTTATTGTACGTGTTTTTCATAGGACTTTTGACAATCTTTATGGTAAAATATTATCATAATTTCGGGGAAGGTACAAAGAATATTGAAATTACGACATGAAAGCTGTTACTGGCTGTGCCATTAATATTCATTATATTTCATTATACACAAGAATAATAAATAACAATATTACATATTTGGAATTTTAAAATATTTTTTTAATAACAGAAGAATAAATTAGCCAACGAAGGTCGTAATTTATTACACCCCATTACATTTGCTTATTAGATGAAATAAATAATATTAATTTTATGCGATATGTAAATATGTACTTCATATTTTGTGGCAAGTCGTAGGCATGTCAGTTCTATTTGTGTAGTTCCTAATTTTATGCAAACTCAGTAGCACAATACTGAAGCATTGCTACGGTGAAATAAATGTTGTCATAGGTTATCTTGTCTTCTAGCGTATAATTGACATAATTGACAACACTAAGAAATGGCACTTACTGCTCAATGTGTCGAATACTTAGTGATCTCCTATGTCCCCCGAGAAACTCTAAAGGAGGAATTAGAAGTAGTGTGTCATGCCTATTGCTGAAATCCGTGTCATGTAATAATTGTATTTTTTATACTGTGTTTCAATAACATAAGTAATCATTATTTGTTTACCTACATATCGTAAATCATATTGATACTCGTGCATATCATTTGCAAGTCAAATAATACAGATAAATTAGGGTGGTTTTTCAGTTATTAAAATATAAATATAAAGTGTTGGTGCTTAGCTAATTACAGTATGCAAAAATAAATCGAATCCAGTTCTCTTTCCGGAATAGAGGAAACCCATAAAGTATCGCCACTCAGTAATTCATTAGCGAAAGATTGGAAAGGAAACCCTTGAAAAGTTCGTCAGATCAACAGAAACATATGATTTGATTTGATCAGTGATAAATACTAAATTCGTAACCCATCTTAAATACTAACAATAAGTACGAGTATATAGATGTGAGGCTTACTAATTTACAAGTCGATTATGATAAATTAATAGTAGGTATCATAGTTTACTTCCTTCAGGGTAAATATTTAAGTAGGTTCTCACAATCAACGTGAACATATTTGTAATATTGATTAGTGGTCAAAATGTTTCCTAAAAAGTGATTTCTAAGTGTTTTGCATAATAATGTAATAGGTATGTATGTATAGGTACGTAATGTTAGGAGTGTACATATTACATACAACCCAATACATGCAATACTAGTACAGAGGTGTCCTTACGCAAGGCCTGGGACAAATATTTGTACTGACCAGTGTGGGAAATACGATTGTAGGTACTCATTATAGTGGGTGCAGGTAGAAAAGTTCCAGCGAAGTCAATGAAGAATTATTACACACATACATTCAACTTTCTTTTTCTTTCAAGTGGGTTTCATTGCGATTTTCATTCTGTAGTGAGTGTAAAATTGGTTATACTATTAGTACGTACTATAAACAGGCTATTTTAAGACAAGGGTCGCAGTCTTCATATTATAGGTATAGACACAATATGCAAATGTTGAACTCGTTTAGATTGGTTTGTAATATTGAGCCGGTTTCACCCTAGATTTTCTGTATTTATATTATCTATATCTGTGCTGTGTACAGAAATAGTGAAATATATGTTAAGTGTGTTCGCAAAATAAATTCAGAATCGTTATAAAGCACACTATAAATAGTTTACAATAAAAAATGTTTGATCTGTGGAAAATATAGCAAAGAGATAGATTGGTAATAAGTTTTCAATAATCTTAAAATATGCGTTGATAGCACCTGTAAGGAGATGCAAAGTATGCCACAGGTCCCCGCGCACTTCTTGCTTCTCCCTGCCTCCCCTGTATTCCCGTTGTTATCGCCACAGTCACGCTCCTAACATGGCGGCACATCCGGCCTCGTGGGATATTTGGCCCACATTTTCCTAGAAAATCTATATTGACCCTCATGACTTGGAGCGCAACATCTTGCAGACTAGCTTATTTATTGTCTGGAAAGTTTTCAATGTACACCGATGACACGGTAAGGTATTCTTATACCTGTATAATATGAGTTTGGGGTTCATGGGGACATTTTGGGTTCCAAATATAATAATTCTTCTTGCAACTTATCCAAAAGCTCTCTTGGGTACGTTATGGTTATTTAACAATTTCTTTGGTACCTGCTATAAAAATTTCACTCGTCATCGGATGCACTACTTTCGGAAGACTACATTTCACTACTTTCGGAAGACAGGAAGAAAGTTTTTCCTAACAAAATAATATATTGATAAGGTAGGGAGATATATTGCAATGGTAGCTATTTCAGCAAACAGGATTCTGAAGTTTTCATTTATGACTTTAGTATAGACATGCAAATACTTCCACTGATTGATAGATTGCTCAGCATTATTGAATTGTGGATTCATTGTAATACAGTGGCGTGTATAGGTTGTCATTTCGGGAGGGGGGGGGGGGGCGATCTAGTATTTGACTTAGGGCGGGGGAAGGAATGTAGGCCTTACCATTCTTAAAGCGAAAAAACTCATAGACGTAACTAAAAAAATAAAAATAGCGCTGCAGGCGAAAATTTTCGTAAGGTGAGTGAAAAAAGTCGTGATTTAGGATGGTATTAAAATTGTGTGGAAATAATATTAAAATAAGAACGGAGCTGCAGGCGATTTTTTTTTGTAAAATGGGTGAAGTGATGAACTCGGGTAACATTCATGTTTTAAAATAATGTTGTTTAAATAATTGATTTAAATTGAGGGGGGGTTCGCCCCCCCCCCCCCTATATACGCCCTTGTAATGTAATATCATATCTTAACACATTGTTATTGCTATGTTATCTTTAATAATATGTAGATTTATAACTAAGTAAGTACATTAAAAAGTACATTATGTCGGTATATTAGTTCCACAACAAACTGACATGCAACTAAGAAACTTTCACGGCCGATGCTTTGTTTCCCCCCAAACAAACGCAATAGGTACCAATGTATTTTTGAATATTTATTTGATTATATTGTAGTACGAGTATATAGTAGTAGGCCTTTTGGTAGCTCTCCCCAATTTCCAACTGATAAATGTTTAGCAACTACGTTGTAAGTTTAGTCAATATCAGGAAATGCGTGTTGAGATTTAGAATCCCTAAAGTTGTAGAATAATTCAATCTATTTCAGTTTCGTTTCCTTTCAATTTAAGGACGTTTACGTTATTGTTACATCTTAGGTGAAGTTATAGAACATAATATAAATCATGTCTAAGTAATACCTAACCGCTAAAAAACATATTTCGCGATATTGATGAAAAAATGCATTTGGACGCAAACTTGAATATTTTATACCTATACTTATATAAATATGCGCTTATAATTGCATCAGGTACCTAATTGATAAAATATTTAATACGATTATACCAATACCTATGTTTTACGTAGACCCTGCTGCTCCTAGTATATTGAGTGTGTACTCCTTGTTTCATATAACTTGGCCACTGGCTACATAGTAATTCTATACAAAAAGTGTGACAAGACGGATGAAACGAAATGTAGTAGAGTATAAAAATATAAATCTGGGTGTATCGATATAAATCCGAAACAACCATAAAAGCTTATGTTATGAAGTGGATTAAAAGTTGGAATCGGGATCAAATCTGTTATCATCCAATGGACGGTCTAACCGGTCTAACGCATTACTAAACCAGCTACAGACTACTTCGAATGTTTTCGTAACTTACTCGTATTGTAAGGTGCATGCAGTTAAAGTTGATGTTTTTTCATTTCATAATGCAGTACTAACTGACTATTGTCTACTAAAATTGGTTGTACCCATCCGACATCCATTTTAATTGTTACACAAACTAATGAGTAGGTAAAGAAGAAGAACAAGAGTAGTTAAATTAATTGGAGTAATGTAAGATTGGAGTGGTATGGCCGGGCTGGTGAAAGAGAATAAATAATTGTACCTGTCTGAAAGGGCTAAATAGAGTACTATCTGGATGGCATACTTTCTTCATGATTTATTACAGCTACACAAATACTACGTGAACTAAAAACATTTTTACTTCAAATTCTATTTCGTAGCTTGGCATAAACTTCACCTTATATAACGAGTGCTTACCACATTGTATTATGTTTTGCTTAGGTTTAGTTTTTACTTATTGTTGTCAGATTTATTTGATTGATGCTATTGCCGACCTACTCATAGTTTGCCAATACACCTGTGATTATATGCAGTTGATTTATTTTTACCGAGCAACATTAATTATATGTAAGTAATTAAACATAGATTAAATCTTAATCTTGAAATAATGTGCAGAAATAGATTTTTATCTAATGTTGCAGATAGAAATAAATTTATAATACAGGTATATAGTAAGTAATTCGTTTTTTTAACGACCATGATTGTAAAGCTGTGTATGAAATTCAACCACGTTCCATTACAGACAATCATTTAACATCAAAAGATCACAAATCTTTAAAATAAACCTATGTGAATATTATTTCAAGGACATTAATGTTCAATTCTTATTCATTGATTAAATCCAATCGTAAGAAATATCAAATTAAAAGCCAATATTGTGAATTATGTTTCTCTAATATGAAATACGTAATTTAATAAGAGTTTTGTATATAAAAAAACTACTTAGTAAAGTTTCCTACGGCAAATAATATAATGAGTAGTACAATGTGTATAACAACAGTTCAACATGGGAAATTCGGATGTTTGTATTTGAATAAGAAACTCATAAAAACATACGTTTCCGTCTGGCGCATTGCAAAACTTTCATGACATTTCACAGAATCATAATTATGTAAAAATACAGAAATATGATGGAGAACTCTTACCGCTAAGTAGGGCAGCAAATTTACATAAATGTGATAATCATATTTTCATTTGATTCAAGTTGTTACGACTCATACTAAAGATACAGTAGTACAGAGAAATACGTAATATTTGTAACATTTCACATCGACAACATGTCTATATATTATGTATGTCTAGATGTTACAATTATAGACAAATATTTATAACAATTTCAATATACCTGTTTCTACGTAATAAGAGTATGACGTGTGATCGGTTTCATTAAAAATGCAGCTTACATCTTCAGGTTCATCAGGAATCATTTCAGAAATGTTTGAAATATGCGTGTGATACATACAATTCGCAGAATTCAACGTAAAGTATTAATATTGGGAGAACAATGAGTTTATGTATGTACCAGTAGCAGTACCTACACTAACAACTTACAGAGTGTATTATTAAGTAAATCATAGGTAAACATTATACCTATCTAATGTGTTAAGGTTAGGTGAAGATTATTAATCCATTAGCCTAATTGAAGGAAGTTGGGTTTATTTTTCGCATTTCATCATGTAGGCAATCATAGCATGCGTCGTAAATACTGTAATTTACCCGAACATTAATTAATTATATTTTTATAAAGGATTGGCAACACACACGAGTAGGTAGAGAAAACTTGAATACTTACCTAATATGTAAATATTACTTATTAGGTATTCAAGTTATTTCACCATTTAGACGTACAATATATTGTTCTAAGAAGGATGTTTTATACGCAGAAAATAATATAAATAAACGTTTGTAAGTTCAAAATCATAGCATTTACTTCAATACAATGTGTACCCATCGATTTTGCTTGTAAAACCCTAAAATGACAATAGAATATCTGTAGACACATGGACACATAACTATTTCGTAAAAATAATTTTATTGTGGGAAACACCATGACTTGGTAAATTATGTACTACCTTAATTAATTGGTTATTGGTAATTCTACGGTGTTTAATCACGTTTAAGCAAAAAATATTGGAATTAATGTGATTAAATTGCGAAGGCCAAAAAAAGTATAGGTGATGTAGAAATATCGCTATTTAGATCGTGAAAAAATAAGTAAAAATTGATGTTCCGGTGAGTTTAATTTCCTTAATGGTATAGTGATTCTTCCTTTGAACATTAGACTTACATTGGGTTTAGAAGGAGTGTATAGTTTGAGGTCATGATTGTAAGGCTAATCATACATACTGATTGGAAGAGGCCAGACCGCTCCTTCATTTCTCGTTAGATATTATATTTTATGATACGTGATTAATATTTCCAATAATAGACCATCATAAACTAGGTTAGAATACAATCATAATCTGCATGAAGGTGATGATAGCAACAGGAAATAATTCACCATCTTTATGATGTTAG
This sequence comes from Ceraclea dissimilis, assembly GCA_963576895.1. Taxonomy (NCBI): domain Eukaryota; kingdom Metazoa; phylum Arthropoda; class Insecta; order Trichoptera; family Leptoceridae; genus Ceraclea; species Ceraclea dissimilis. The sequence continues at coordinate 10,230,928 of OY756364.1, forward strand.
CAAGGAATTTAAATACTTATTCGTATTGTGGGTACAATGAATATTACAGAAACCGGATTAGTAAATATTATAAATTTTATATTTGAGGGATCTTTTCTGGATACAGAGGGAACCTGCCTCTTCTCCAGGACACGACACAGTATTTTACAGTAACCCAACTTGGAATATTTTTCTCCACTCTGAATAGTTTCTGTTTAGGAAATGGAAAATTCATCATCAATGCGAGATTCAAATCAAGTGATCGATCAAAAGTCGATTCAAAATGCCTGTACTAATTGTGCAAGTCATGTTCTCACATGTATTCACAGCAAAGGCATTTGAGGCTTACATACATACTCGTAGTTTGATACAAAATCTATGTGTTTCGTTGTTATGGATTTGAATTTATAGTCCAAATTTAATAAAAATTGAGAACCAATAATGTTTACGAAGCATTCTGTGTTGAGTGTGTTCCAGAACAGAATAATAAGTATGTTATAATATTAAACATTAGATCTGCACTAGCCATAGGCTGGTAAAGTTATTTTTAGTGTAAATACTTAAAAGGTACCTTCTAAAAATATTTTTGTGTAAAGTTAACTTTGTACCTAACTCAATTAAAGATAATTCTTATTAATTGCATTGGCAGAAAAGTGTTTTATACAGATTCGTGTCACTGTTCATCTTAAGGAAAGTAACTTGTGACTGCTTGACGATCCATATAAATCTTTTAGTATATTTGCGATTTATGTCTATCTATGTATCTATGGAAGAAATCATCATGCGGTCAAGGTGTGAAGTGAAGGCTCGATTATAGAGCGGGTGGATATTACCATATTATCTCCAGAGCCATCGGTCAACCAACCTTCGTATCACTTTATGGTCAAGTTCTCAAGGTAGTTATTATATATATACAATACACGTATCTAACTGTTCTTTAGTAATGCTCATTCATTACACGTATCTACCTATCTGTTACAATTGTATTCGAGTATGTGTACTTTCATTATTAAAATATGACTGTGTAATTTGCAATTCTCAGATTTTAGTAATTCACAGTCATTATTATCTGGAGTTTTCTAATGACTCTAGAATCAGAAGGTGATTCAATAAATGACGTAATGATATCTCGTGATTAGTGTATGGAGTCAAGTGTAGGACTATAGGTGTTCAAATGACCAAACATTACACCATCATTAACTAGTGCTCTGACCTATGACTATTGTTGACGTAACCTTTCTTTGAACTTGATGATCGTATAAAAGCATTGTTATACGCCTTACGATATTAATCTCACAAAGTGTGTTAAATTACATTATGATTGGTAAATAGGTATTCTTGTTGTACAAATTACGATACTCATTATATGTAGGTCTTAACTTTATTTCCTGAACAATAACAATATAGAAGATTCAATTTTTTCATAATTATAACAGGATAATATACATTTCAGTCTTCTATTCAACGCTCCAAAATAAATTCATGGAGAGCAATACGCAATGGTAAATATTCCGAAATTTTATGGCTGAATTTATTTATACAAAAATACGGTCTAAATTATTTCTTACCATAAGAGTATGGTACGGAGAAATTTTTGTTCAATGGAATTCGGACGAGCTTATCGCGTCTAGCTTGATTATTAAGTATAACTTATCTGTACGAGTTAACAGAAAGAAAATTACTTTATTAATTTAAATTCCTGTTTGTTAACAGTTGGTCACATCACCGCGCCGAGTCATTACCGAGTCATCCGGAAGTGATGACGTAATATTTCATTCCTTTTATATTTCCTCAAAACAAAGATAATTTCTTTATAGTTGTATTCTTGCATAAGTAAATTTAAGGGAGTAGAATTTTATTACGAATCCTTCTAAATAAATATTTCCCTTTTTATTCATATTCACACGCAATCCTCCAAGCAAGTAGGTATCATAATGTAGAACTGAATCTACTGAAGAAATGCAGGTCAACGGTCTCGGTATCTGACTCTAATAAACCCATACATTATTACCTCAAAAGATTTACGAGAGTAAAAAGTTTTTGAAAATCTAAATCATCAGGCCATCGCAGTGGCACAATTTATGTCGTGTGTACTGAGGAAAGCTCTTAGAGGAGTTATATTTTTGTCATTTTTTATTTTAACTTTATTTTTTGAAATTTCATACACTACGTCTTAGAATTACGTGAACCAAAAAAGGTTTGCAGGAAAGGTGCTGGATAGGTAGCTACTTATAATATTTTGCTGACAAAAGGGAATCATCGTGACATGACTGATGGGTTCTGGTCGTAGAAAAGTTTCTCTCTACATTATTATGGAATTATTCCTGAAATCAGATATTATCATTAGATTGTACGATGCATGACGGTTGCACAAAGGAATTTGTACATTATATTCATATTAAGTAGATATCATGATCGTGTATTATATCAGCCTGCTGTATATTTCAAAAATCCTTTAATTTGGTCTTGTCACGAAATTGTCAAAGCATTCCATGACTGATTTTATGAACTTTCGTATTGAATTTTGACTGGGGTGTTGACTGAAGGTACAATGGTTAGTACTATAACTCAATAAGTACCAGACGATTGTGTATATGGATCCCGGAGAAAAACCCATAAGATGAATAAACCCCAAAAAGGGCAAAAGACCTTCAGAAATATCCTCAACAGATAAAAACCCAAACTTTCTAGTTGGATTCCAATAGATTAATTATTTATAAAATGTTGACTATTTTATTGTCTATATCCTATTTTAGATCCGAATATATAACTCGCTGCATGATTTATAATATCCCTAATTTAGTTGTTTATTTGAAGAATAAGTAATTAAATTTAAAACTTTACCTTATAGAAGTAATATAAATTATAAGAATCTATCTATAGTTATATTTACATTAAATAGAAGTAATCATTAATTTTCTCATGCAATGATTGAATCGACTATCAATATTTTCATTTTAATCGTTTATTAAATAACAGTCAATCATAATTGTATTCCTAAATATTTACTATAATGTTTGGTTATATCAATTGTGATTTAATTTTATTGTATTGTTACAAGGTATACGATTGAGTAAGTATTAAATACAACGAACATTGTGCAAGTTACAATTAGAAGACACAGAATGTTGTCTTCATTTCTTTTATCTTACAAAGTAATAGCCTGGCCACACACGTCCCGAAGTTCAGTTCCGGAATCGACCGTTTTGCAAAAAAGTTCCGATCAAAACCTCTCTCTGAATTCAGCGTCACCCCGATTTTAAATTCAGAAAGAGGTTTTGGTCGGAACCTTTTTGCAAAACGGTCGATTCCGGAACTGAACTTCGGGACGTTTGTGGCCAGCCATAGACTTTGTAATGATAGGTATATTTGTTATAGTTGAAACGACATTGGTTGAAGAGTCAAATGTCACCTTGTTTGGGAGGTTGGTTACCTGATTAATAACTGGGTGGAAAGGAGAAGATGGGATGAAATAAATTAAGAAAGTTTCACAAAATGTTATCAAAATTGTATCTAGTGTAGGTAATAGGTATACTACGTACAAAGCTTTCACCCTCTACTCTCCACAAGGCTCGAGGTAAACGGTAAACGGAAGTATGCAATAATTCACCTTTTAATAATATTATGATTTCGCTTAATAGCAGGACGTATCATAATGTTTATTTTGTTTATATGGCAGTTAACACAACTACTACCAAACTACAACTTGTAGTAAAGTAACGTTAATATAACTTGCAAAGGATCTCATCAGAGAACGTTTCCCAAATATTATACATCAGTATCTACACATTCTATAATATTATTATATTCGTTACCGATTACCATATTTCTATTATTGATAAACTATGTAACTAATATAGGCATGTTACAACACCATATCAATATAATATATTTGTTATGTTGGTGATATTTCTTCATATTAATATGCAGGTACGATACCAGGTATATCCAATAGATTCCTACTACACGTGCGCTGGGAAGACTACAACCACTATTATATACCTAATATATAATATACATGTATACATATACCTACTACTAATATTTTGTATGAGATGAGACTGACTTCGAAATGTGGTTTTATAATATAAAGGCAAATAGGTTAAACATACAGGCAAACTACTGAATATATTCAAGTTGTCTACAAGAATATGTTGATCTCTGGATAAGAAATGATGCTGCATCAAAATGGTAATTCGTGAGAATTACGTAGTAAATTAAAATATCGAAATACACTTTTGTCACTATGAATTTGCATACTTAATACGACAATATTCAAAATGTCGGTTTAGCCTAAATTCAATTCTGTATGTCCTATTTTGCATAGATTTGGTTATGTTAAAATAGGTTCCACTTCCACTTCACAGAAACAGATATTACTTTATCACATAAAAACATATGCATAACAAATTACAATGCGTCACTCCACTAGGCATTAGCCTGTCTCGGAGTGACTTGGAAGTAATAATAACGTATACATCAACACATCATTTTAGTCTTAATCAAATGTGCTCGTAGATTGTCTGAAAAATATATTTTTTATACGTAACACTCAGTGAGTGTCCGTTGGAGCTCCCTGAGATAAATACAGTAATCGCGGGTGTATTGTATTATGATAGTGAATAGTTGGATGTTTGATGGAAAGTAGGTAGTATAATGGTTTGGAGATGTGTTGCGGTGGTACGGCTCTCCTCCATGGAATAGGGTAGGGTGGCAGCAGGGCAGGTCACCCCGCCACTAGTGGAGGGAGGTCACGACATGATGAGTGATCGCCAACAAATGAGTCAAGATCATACAACACAATATCTCTATACATTACACATACATTCCGCGTAATTCGGGAGCATTGATTTACAATGATATCATACAACAACATTTTTTTACCGAACATTTTTTTTATAAATTATTACAACTGTAGCTTTTTAAATCCGATTGAGGCAGGTAAACAATTATTATATTACCAAACACACGTACAACCATATAAATTTTTACATCAATATATTGATTTTAAATTACGTAATTTCTCACAAAAAAAGGTTAGAATATACCAACGTGTATATTACACATAGTTGAGATGTTGAGAATTGAAATGAGAGTGTTGCGCAATGCGCATATCAAAAAAATTGGAATAAAATTCTAGTAGATTTTTAAAGACAACAGCAAATTTATTTTATTGGATTCATAAGTGACAATTCTCTACAGTTTTTATTAATAATTTTGATTTTGGTACAAGATTAATATATTTTTATTGATTGGATCGAAACATTTTCGATAAATTGATTTTCGAAGCTTTCCTCTGATAGATGATTGACAAGATAACACACACTAAATAGCCTAAACCCACATACTTAAGTATTTTTTGTAATTTCACAGAATTATTGGACGGCGAAGATAATAAATTTGTATGGTACAATTTAGATGGATATGGTCAAATGATATATAATTTTACATTCGCTCTCTTACGGTCTTATGGTCTTATACCTCTGGTTTGAAATGTTTCTATCCAAATCGCATAAAAATACCTACATAAATTTCACTATTTTTATTACAAACAACGTGATCGTTTCGTTTCTTAATGGTTGTATTCATAAATTTAATATTTTCATTCTAAATTTGTTTAATCGATAAAATATGTGTGATTCCTTTCAGTTCAAAACGAATTATTGGAATTTATCTTTAGGTTGTGTAGATTTTTGTAGATTAACTTATTTTAGGAATATATGTACTTACTCGTAACTACGTAATATTTACCCACAGGAAATTAAATATCAACATCAGAAAGGAACGTGAATTTTATACATAATACCGACTCTAAATCAAGTTTGTTATCAATCTCAATAATTAAACAATGGACTATTATTCAAAACTTTAAGAATACAAATACAATTCAATCAGTAATTTATTAATATAATCTGTCCTTGATTAAATCAAATTCTAATTGGTGAAACGTAAGCTCGCAATTTGTTAAGATACCTTTAAAAATAATCTGATCAAAACGATAATAAAATAGGGGATGAATCTAATGAAGAATTAGGTACTTGCACGTCATACTGTTTCGTTGACCGAAAAATAATAATATGTCTAATGTCATGATATAATTACATATAACCTGTACCTGGACTGGCGCTAAGGCAACAATAGTCGCTGTCAAGCTGGTCCAGGTCTTTTATACTTTATTAAATAAATAAAAATAATAAATAAAATATGGTAGGACTGTAGGAGTTTTATAATAATATGATAACAAGATATTTTGTGAGCTTATCCTTGCGCTAACATTATTTCATAGACAGAATACTTGTATACATAACTATAAAATATGTAGGTATGCAGAAAAAAATTTCTGATACGCAGAAAGAAGATATTGTATTCGTTTCTATATCTATACCTAAGATCTGTTGAACTTCCAATAACTTACATTCAGCGTAAATACTCAAATGTCAACCAGTAAAATGTGATTTTCATTAAGGGATTTTAATAGAAAATATAAAATTTCTGTAGAATACGAGTAGTCGTATATTATAGTAGTAAGGTTACAATATTGGTAACCTAGTTATTAGCATATTTTTACAGTGCAATTAATTTTTACATACGAAGGTCAACAATCCACATTATTACAATATGTGCAACCATTAAGTATAATTAATATTATATTACTAACACAATATTGTTTTACTTACAGTATGCCTTGCCTCGTAGATTACATACACTATACACTAGTACACCTATTCTATAGCTTTCTATAAGTCACATGACATCAGCATATAACTTACTGTACGTACGATATTTGATATACTCGTAAATGCTGAGGAAAAGCTTGGTAAAATTGATAGTACATTATTATCTATTTATGACTATTTGTTTGTTGATATATATAATTCTATTATATCTGATTCAGATTCACTTTTCTCTATTTATTCACACTTACATATTGCTCTGTTGCATCTATTGGTGTTCAAATTCATATTTTTTTAGTTCATGCATACTTGCATGTTTTGTTCTTTGTTTTTCTTTTTTGTTTTTTTGTGTTTATTATATTGTAGGTAAAATATGGAATCTTTGTTGGTCTGTTTAGAAGTGATATGTTAATTCATGTTATTTGTTGTTGTGACTGTATGATTCCGATAAGAAAATAAAATAAATAAATAAATAAAATTATTACTCTTAAATGACTATATGCAGTATGCACTGACCAAAAGTCGTTATATTTTGGCTTCAACTTTTTAAATTTTGTAAGAGAATGTAAGCGCGAAATAATAATAACGTAAGTGACAATGTGAATTATACCTTTTTAAAAGCTGAGAAAAATGTATGGCGCCTAAACTAATTCACCCTTTAGTTACGACGTAACTATACTTTAGAATGGAAACTTTCAGTTAAAGAAATAAATATTTTCACTTTGAACGTTCTGCAAATCATTAAGTATAATAAATGTACATGGATGGCGTAGTTCGTTGAGGCGGCAGTCTCTCAAGCGGGAGGTGCCAGGTTCAAACCCCGGCGCTGGCGATGTATTCTACAGTTTGCGATACAGGCTTTTAGCCTAGTGCAAGGTGTGCAGGAAAGTATTTGGGTTGGTGTATGCAAGCCCAGATCCTTTTTTTAAAATAAAAATCCTTTGCTTTCCTTATATCCAATTGGATACTTTTTAAAAGATGTCTTTAAAAAATTAAAAGAGTTTTGCCTTTATAAAATTTTGGGGTTAACTGGAAGAAATCGCAGTTCTGCGATAAGTTCGCCCTAGTAAACAACGTTTTATAATCTGTACTATGTCCATTTTGTATATGTATATGTGTTTGTTGTTTACTTTAAGTTTAAATAAATAAATAAATAAAAATAAAATAAATAGAGTTTCCGGAGAGCACCAGCTTAGAATTAACAATTTATTTTTCCTTAAGGCAGTTAAATAATTATGTCTCTAACACTAGATAGATAAACGTCAAATTTTCCTAAAGGAACCATAATCTTCTGGTAGGTACTTTTACCTGTTTAGCAAGCCTTTAAACTCTATGATAATAAAAGAGAATGCTCATTTAGTATGAAGAAAAAAAACCAGGCCTGGCCCAAACGTAATGTACCCCAAATGATAGGTATAAATGAGTACTTAAATAATTACTGCGTTCGGGGCATCCTCGAAATCAATGACTAAATGCGTGAAACACCTATTCGAAATTGAAGAGACACAGAGATTCTATAAATTCAGGAGTTGTATTGTAACGATCTTTTAAAAAATATTATTTCTTAGTTCCATCAGAGGGACCAGTGCTGATAAAGAAGACGAGCTACCTTATACTTATCATATTATATGCTGTCAAACTGCAATTGTAACTGTTTAATTCTCCTTTTACTAATACATTAATGTGACCCCTATAATAATTCGAATAGGTATTTCACACATTCAGCCATTGATTTCGATGATGCCACCTATGCAGTATTTAATTAATCATTTTTACCTATCATATGAGTTACATACATTTAGTTTGAGCCGGACCGGTTTTTTTTGTATTCTTCTTTATTTTTAATCTTATTAATATCTCAAGTTTCAAGAATATTTAATATGAAATCAATTACATTTAATAAAGTAAATATTGTCTATGACGCTGAAATCTCGTCTATCTTTTATTATATGCGGGCTCAGAATCAGACCTCAGAGTATTATGGTGTGAGTTTCCATAAATTAAGTTGGTATATCTTTGGTATAAAATGTGTATACAGGGTACTTTGGTATACAGGGTGTTTTGGTATACAGGGTGTTTGATAGATGGATGTATATATCTTCAGGGGTGATAGTAGAGATCATTTGTGATCTTTCAAGCTGAACTTAGCTTAGTCCAAAGTCGCAGGGTTCTCGAGTTAATGCGGGATTTTTAGATAAAAAGTAAAAATCTCAAATAACTCGAGAACCGTGCGTCTTTCGACTAAGCTAAGTTTGGCTCAAAAGATCCCAAATGACCTGTACTATTACCCCTAATATATACATACATCCATCCATCTATCAAACACCCGGTATTTAGTTTAATATGATTCCAGCTTGTAAAATATTACGATAAAGATAAAGATATTGAAAGGTGAGGAAAGGAATAAGATCGCACATAAATTAATTAAATTTACTTCAGTTGTACAAAATTATTTGTTCTCATTGCTTTGTTGGAAGTAAAAAAAAGTTTATGGTGCCGATTACAATCTTGTGTGTTATTTTAGGAAAGTAGGTATTTTCAACAACAAGTGAAGTGTGTTAGTATGTACTGTTGTTGTACTGTTGTAGAGTCACGTGGGGTAACCGTACGCAGAGGGTAAGTGTACGCAGTGAAGTTTGTGTGAAAGCAGTGACTGTTGTTGGAGTGTTTTCACATGAAAATTGTCGCGCTTCGCGGTTGCTCGAAGTTGGACGTGTATTCTGTGTTCTGCGCATTGAAAGCAAAAATTGACAGGAAAAATATTTTTTCTCGTGTTTTCTTATTTTTTATTCAAATAATTCATTCATGTAGTCTCTCATAGTCTCTTATCTAAGAGCCTAGTATTATATGCTAATATTTCTCGGCATAATGTTGTTATTGTTGGGCAATTACGCAGTATTGCATACTGACAACTGTTTGCCGTTATTTTGAAATTTCTTGTATTGAGACGTCATGGGGTAAGTGTACGGGGGCAAGTGTACGCAGCGTACACTTGAGGAGAAACAAAGAAAAATTTACAAAACCGTCAAAAAACCTAAAATGAAAGCCTTGAAGAGTGGATTTAAGAACGGTAAAGCGGTAAAGACCAGTAAAGAGATAACTGCGATTGACACTCCAGGAAATTTTCGCCTACAAAAAAGAAAGAAGAAAAGCACTTACCCGTCAAGGTGCGTACACTTGCCCCTCGAGTGGGGTAAGTGTACGTATTTGACATGTTGGAGAACTTCTGCATTATCTTTTTTTATATGTAAAGAGGTTAGTTTTATTATTTGTTTTGTGACTTATAAATGCTTATTTTATAATAATAAATTATAGCTGAATATTAATATTATCTAGTTTTGTTCTAATTGCATCGTAATTCAAAACTGCGTACAGTTGCCCCACGTGACTCTACATTAGTATGTAGGGAGGTGTAATATACCTACGGGTATTTCACGTTGGCTCTTGTACATTTGATACGGAAAGTTTAATTTATCGCATACATTATTGCAATGGCTTATTTTGATAATGTTAGTACCATTCGTAAACACATTAAACATTGCAGGTATAAATAAAACTAATTACTTTTGCTTAAATCTATATTCTAATGAAATACGCTGCTACTAAATTTAGAGGAAATAATACATATGTAGTTACAACAATTGATCAACTAGATCTCATTTTCTGGACGTTATTACAGAGTATTCCGTCATTAATTCAGAGATTAGATTCTATCGATCTACGAGTACATATGTTGGTTTGGAAGAGTTTTCAATGTTTATTACGAAGTCCTTATTTTCAGACATTATGAAGTAAATAAATAAATCTTTATTAGCTAAAGGAAAATATGCATACCTATCTAATTACAAAAATAAGACAATCGTAGTGTGCCAAAAGGCGGACTTATTGCAAACGCAATATCTTACAGTCAACCCGAGTAGGTACCATATACCATAATTATTGGTATTGTGGATATTCTACCGCATATCTCTGATAGGTATTTTTTTAGCCAAACATACTAGGTAGGTTATTGTACCTAGTTATTAAAAAAAAACAAATTCTAGGTAATACTAAAATTATTATTTAACAATAGGTAGTAAATGTTTTGAAAACAAGAAGATTCATCCCAATCAGCAAAAGTAAAAAAAAACATTGTTGCTGAATCCAGGAATTGAGATTACTTATGGAAGTTCAAAACGATTGTTCATAACTTTCAGTAGATGGAGGTGAAGCATCGTATACTTTCATATAGCATCATGTAGAAGGTAGGTACCCACCTCTCTTTCTCTAGAGATATCATATGGTATTTTGCGCATAGCAAGTTAAGACGATTGCAACCTACATTTAATTGATATAATATGTAGATTTAATAATATACCTTTATGAAATATTCGCAGTGTTGTGTTATACAGTAGGTACATGTGACTGACCTCTTTAATGTTATTCCTGAATAGTAAGTAACAATACATTGCTATATTATATTATAATAGGTACAGTACAGAATGTACGACGGGCAGCGGCGTTTTGTTTTCCATAATGAAATCTTTACTTGGCTTGATTGTGAAGTGGTGGGTGTTATTCTTATTATTATTAGTTAAGGTTATGGGGAAGTAGGGTGTCGACTGAGACCCCGTTTAACCCTCACTACCTGAATCATGCGTGAAGAATGAGGTTAACTTGCCCCGGACCGATAAGAGGTCACGTGGACTAAATCAAGATTCTACTGGTCAAGTGGTTTCTTTAAATACTCCGACTTTAGAATTACCTACTACTTAATATTATAAATACCTGCGATATACCAAAGTTAAGTCAGACACTTTAAAAAAGATCTTTATATGTTTCCTCAATAATTATATACTAACTTTATGTATGAGTAAGAGGCCCTTCTCTTCCATTAGCCACAGTAGGAGATTTCCCAGGGCCCCACGATCCAAAGGGCCCCCTAGCTTCTGCGATCACCAAATGATAACCGAAAAATCAATTAACTCATAATTGCTTCGTATTTTTTTCCCGCGGCGCTAATTATTATTCATATTCTTATTTAATGACTATAATCCAGATTATCCAGATACATCAAATTCACAAAAAATTGTAATCAAAGAGTAACAAAATTATAACAATTTAGGGCAAAAAGAGCAATTACGTTCTGTAAACATTACTAGAGGCAGATTCTGATGGAGGGGGGAGCATTAGTTAAAGTACCCAGGACCCCTAATAGGTTAAAGACGGCACTAGGTGCTCGTATCTCCCTGTGGAAGTTTCAGGATGCTGACAACGCCTTCTGTATTTCCCAACACAAGGTTTCGTGGAGTGTCTGCATAGGAAGGACTATATACTTACACCACATTGTGAATATTAAAAAAAATGGATCACTGAAAAACATCTGCGTCATATTTTTTGCAGCCGGATCTTGGGCTATTAAATGTAGGCATATTGACATTTCAAAAATTTCTTAAAACTGGAGACATTAGATCTCGACAACCTTACTAAATATGCTTTGGAAAAATACAGTAGATACGTTGAAAATTTGTCTAAGGAATGACCGTAAAATATATTTTATATCTAGTACAGATTTCTTGAAATATATATATATGAAAGCACCTCTGATCTTTTTTCCGAAAGATAGCAACTTGTTTCCTGAAATTCGCGGCGATTTTTTTTATTGATAATATCCATTTAAATATAGGGAATTACCGTAAATGTTTTTTGATTAAAGCGAAATTAACCCAAAAAAGAAGAAGAAAAAAAGGACGCTTTTTTACCATTTTATCATGCGATTTTGAACCTTAATGCCGAGGGAAATGACCGTAACGTCATAGTTGGTTAACGAGCCTAAATAATCATAAAAATACATCTCCAATATACAATGTGAAATAGATATAGATAGTATATGTAGTATATCGAGTACCACAGTGATTTTCAATTCATTTCATTTTATTCCTCGTTTCACAACCTTTCAGACGCTGTAATTATGGGAAGGAGCCTTGTTGTCTCTATAGGTCGTCTTTATATATCCTTAATCCCATATTATTATCATTAAAAATTAAAGCACCTCCACTAGCAGGAAAACATGGTTTTTAAAAAGTATTAAATTAGAATAAAAAGCAAAATTAAGAGTAAGCATACCGACATTCCAAAAATTTCTAAAAACGGGAGACCTTATATCTCGACAACCGTTACTAAATATGCTTTGGATCAAAATAGAGTAGATGCATTGAACTAGGGAATAACCGTAAAAGATTTTTTATATCTTGTATTGATTTCTCAAAAAAAAAATTGAAAAACACCTTTGATCTTTTTTCCGAAAGATGGAAACTCGTTTCCCGAAAGACGCATAGTAAAAATTTTTTGTACTGATAATATGCATTAAAATCTAGTGAATAACCGTTAAAGTTTTTTGATAGACGCAAAATTAACCCCAAAAAATGTAAAAAACGCTATTTTTACCATTTTATCAGGCGATTGTTCACGCGATTTTGAAATGAAATGACTGTGACGTCATTCTTGGTCCCAAGCCCTTAATTCTTTGTATCATAAGCGAAATTTTAATTTTAGGCACCTGCTAGAACCTAGAACTATTATCAATTCTGATTAGACAATATTTATAGAAAACGTGCATAGAATAATTACGTTTATTTGTACGCTCTTAAAAGTATAACATTATTATTTCCGAATATACATAAATAATATACCTACTTATTATTAGTTTATTTTCCTATTTGCCCAATATATGTATAAGCACACTATGTAGAGATGATGACACGGGATGAACCATAGAGATGAGTGATGCATATACCTAAATTGCTCTGTATTCAAATAAAAAAAATGTCCTATGCAGTATACTTCTTTTATCTGAATCTTTCATCAGCTAACGTTTACCTACCTGTGTGAAATATACTATTACTAATAGGTGTATTACTAGGTACTAACACCTTCTGTGCAAGGTTAACTTATGCTGTACTATACTCATACTTATTGTACAAGTTGAAAAGCTTCTATTCCATTATAATTGAACCTACATAATATGTACGTATGTTCTAAGTTCTAATATAAAAATATTATACCAGATCTAAGACTCCAGCCAGTGGAACTGTGTTGGCATCTTCACCTGCAGCTACTATTGCTTTCTCTAAGCCTTTTAACTGATTCTCCATAGCAGGATACTCTCCTTTCTGCGCCAGGCCAAGTATCTTCTGCCCAGCATCCCTAGTAGCAGCTCCTGCACTCTGCGGTTTGGACGTCGGTTCACTTCCTGCTTCTTTAGCAGGATCTTTCTTCTCTCCATTATTAGATCCATTTTCATCTTTGACTTCTTCCTTCTCTTGTTCGGCATTTGTACTTTTTTTCTTGGCATCATCTTCATCTTTCTTCTTCGGCGGTCCTTTACCTGTCCCTTTCTTTCCTCCGCCAGTTGACATTATAATGCATTAAGATTTCTCAGCTTCCGAAACCGACATGTAAATAATATTATAATATATACACTTAACAAGTTGTCTCGCATTGTGAAGGACAATGTTATCTAAAGAACATTCCTATCGTATTAGATTCACACTTTTTATTTTATATGCAATGCATCACATCATCACTTGATAATATTAGGGTTCTTATTTCTCAAACTGTTAGATCACAAGAATTTATTAGTATGATATGTTGCAATGTGGTGCATAATAATATGATTATTAAATTTTCTCTGAATCTTAAAAAAGAAAACTCATGACTCCTGACGTTTAGGTATATAGCGCGACATATTTAATTTCGAGGTCACATACAAATCTAACTCGCGATTGTTGCTCAAGTTCAATTACTATAGCTTTAAAATTGGGTTAAACTAAATTAGACCAACTGAAGGGATGTAGAAAATAAAAAAATAGTTAATATAATTATTCTATTTAATTTTAGAGACTCTATTTATTAACGACACTTCTGTGATATGAAACTGTCAGAAAGAAAACACAAACTAAAATCTTTAATAGCGATATATGTAGGTTATGTGAAAACGAAATCGCGAGTGCTTCGACAATATGTAGTAAGGCATGTGGCCTCTTGAAGCGATGTTGTGAGGTAAACTAGTTTGTAAGACCTTCCAAGGCGGGAGCTGTATGGGGTAGTACCCAGCACCCAGCACCCTATGGGCGGCTGAAGGAGGATGGGCATGCGGGAGGATATCGCGGCGGCGCATGGCGCAGGTCCCACCACGAGGTTCCGCCCACCGGCCTTTGCGGAATATTTATTTACCTTTGTTTTTTGGCATTCTCCTGAAGGAAGAAATAGTGATGCCTCTATTATATTTTATTATTTGAAAGAAAATATTCTCGTACTACCTTCAACTTTTTTCGAGCTCTTCACAATTGAAACATCAAATAAATAAAAATGACGACGAATAATAATGTAATTAGTATTGCCCCGGAACAGTTCATCGCCTGCTGGGGCAATAAAGTCCACAACTTTTTTTTAATTGCACTTTTTTGTGAATTTCTAGTCAATGTACCTACCTATGTGTAAATGAAATGGTTCGTCGGCAGGTGGTCTGTATGACTGGTTGGTAACGTGCTCGACTGTTAATGCGGTGGGTGCGGGTTCGATCGCCGATGCCGACTTACTGCTCTTTACGATACATACTTTATTCTGAGTGTGCAAAGATATATTTGGGTTTATTTCGATAAACCACAGATTCAATTTATATAAAGAAAATTCAAAGGATCCTAATACAGCGTCGTATTTGCCTTGAGTTTGTAGTATTTAGATAAGCTGGTACCTCTCTAACTATTAGTTCTCCCAGTATCTGCTTGTATTTGGTATCATTTGGCTTGTAAAAGTTTTAATTGACTCAGTGGCTGGTTTGGTAAGAATCAAATTTTGGTTAACAACGTAACAAGGATCAAATAGAAGGGTAGGTACCTATCATATAATGATTATGGCACATCACGCGAAGTATTTACTCAAGAAGGGGAATGGAATCTATGTAGATTAGTTCAAATTAAACAACAGAAAATATTTTATTTTACACCTTCATTCACATACCAGCCTAAATAGCTTAGTACCTACGACGGTACCTAAACTATACCATACGCATACTTACCTCCTATACGTATATTGGTTCGTGCATTGCCCTTGTGACAACTATATTACATCGATGATGTGTACACTGCTGAGGGTGGTGATCATCTTCTCTCCTTGTATTAAATTCATTATGGATCCTAGCCGTGCTGTAGCAGTTAGCAACATAGCATAATGATCGAATAGGACCACCACTCCTGTCAAATCTTCTAACAGAATATAATACGTGGTCCGTCATATTCGTTGTTAAAGGACTGTCATTACATACATATTAGCGACGGTGAGTAGGTTTCTTTTAATAGACTATGCTTATTTATTGAAAATTTAATGGAGTATAAAATGTTTTAGTTATCTAAGTTTATCTTAAGATCTTAAGATCGGCAACTGCGTCAGTATCGTCTTGACTTTTAATCAGATGGGTGCGGGGTATACCCGATGCCGGCTTCAGGGCTCAAGCTTTTCTTTCGTATATGTAGGTACCTACAAAGTTTATTCGATAGACCGAACCGTTTTCATTAAAAATAAAAATAGTCATCTAAGACCTTTGTAAACATTTGTTATTTTAAAAATGTATTAGGTATTTATAAAATTCTATTGTATTGTACCTATGGTCATTATAAAAATAAATAAATCGGATGACATTAGATTTAAACGAAACTTGATTTAAATTGATTTTTCAGACCTGTTATCATCCAATCCTTTTTTTCGTTAATTGCAAATTTCTTAAAGCTGGAGACCACATCACTAAGGTATCCGAACAATTTTACGATGGATATGAAATTAAGGATAAGCGATTCATAAATCAAAAACAGTTTGTTTCAGAGGTTTATTTTATTATTTACAGACATAAAGGTTGGCTAACATTCTATAAAAGTCTGTTTTTATTAAAATACGATATATTTAATAACAATATTGTGTTATAATGGTAATACGTCCTTCATTATATGAAATATGGCGAATTAACTTGTTCACTAAATATATGTATTTAGGAATGTTTCATATAAATTCCATTTTCCGATCATTTCCGGAGAAGTAGTGAAATCAGCGCCACACTTACATTTAATAATAATCCGTTTTTCTCAATTTTGCATTTCTTATGGTTTATAGTAATTATTATTTGTCGATATTAATACTCACATCGCGTGACAGATGGAGCTGTATTGTAGGTATATTGTGCTTGTATGCAGCAAGACGTAGCCAACATACTAACAATGTAGGTGGTAGCTACACCGCGATTCAACCCTGGAACTTAGCCTTGATTCACCCCCTTGTTTCCTTGAGTTACTCACTTTTACTACGGGAATTAAGGGAAATTAGAATATTTACACATGTAGAACCGTTTTCCTGCGATAAAATCAACACTAAATTGCATATTGACGAATTATTCGTTATAACTTTAATACAAAGTTTTATAAGATTTGTACATGTCTGTGTACTTCATGTAGGATTATAAGTACCTAATATTAAAGACTTGATAATTCACACTATTATGAGAGCTAGATAAGTACCTCAAGGTGGTGAACTTGAATAATATTTTAACATAGAGGGCTCCCAGCTTAGAAGAAATGGAAACACATTAGATACCATAGGTACAGAAGAAATTCTGAGAAGCGAAAATACTCTGAAAAGTACAGTAATATACAAACTGTCCAAATGAAGAAAACCATATTGGAATAGTCTGACTTTAGTAACGTAAACGTGAATCATTAGGGAATATAAATAATACCTTTTTACTTATTTTGTTTGTTATTTTTACTTGTTCTTACACCTAGTCCTATTAGTTTATATTTGTATACAAGACAACATACTGCATAAATAAATTTGTAATTAATGTTATCATATTATACCTATCTAATCATACCTAATTGATAATATTTTGGCTAGTTACTTACATAGTTAAGGTAGATACCTATGTATATACCTACAAATAATAAACTGATAATAAAAGAAAATTAAAAGTCTGGGCTTGTATTCACAAACCGAAATACTCTCACACAGGCTAAAAACCTATTTCGTACATGACGTCAGCGCTGGAATTCTAACCCGGCACCTCCCGAGGGAGACCTAAGTTTCAACTAACTCGGCAACTGCGCACTTATGTACTCAAATAAAGTAGTTAGTAATATTAGATAGGTAGGGAGTGTAGGGACACTATGTTGATACAATGAAGGGCACCTGTTGCTGACATCAAGTGATAGACATTATAATGTATAGAACCAATCGTGTAAAAGAAATTGATTGATTTGGTTAGTATTAGTATCCCAGGTAGTATTGGTTTGTATAGCGAGTGAGAGGGTAGCTTGACTTTCCAATAGTTAAATATACGTACATATTGTTTTCTTTTTCTACCACACACTGTTTCTATTTCCTTTCATGGACAACTTGATGATCTCTCACGGTTGTACACCTCCTAATAAACATATTGCATTATAATAAACAGACCAAACTAACTAATCCTTAACCGTTATCAGTCTACAACATTCTTGAATCATTTATATTACTTGTTCTCCAGTATTTTTGTTATTTTTTTCTCCATACATGTAGCCTTGAACTATATTGTAGTTAGTATTGCCCCAGAACAGGCTTCCGCCTAGTGGGGCAATAAAATCCAATACTTGTTTCTTACTTATATTTTCTTACTTTGTTATATTGTGTGGATATTAAATAAATGAAATGAAATGAAATCTACTTAATACATCATCACATATATTTTCACAGCAATAGTAAATATAGGAAAAGTCTGACAACTTTTCAAGCGGTTAATGATATATCTGCAAAATAATATTATATAAGAATTATAAAGTGAATATTTACTCATTGATTTGACTGTACTCCACTGGCATATTGTTAAAAGTTGTCATTGTATTTTTCAACTATTGTGAATTTTTGATGAATAATTCAATGAGAAAATGAACAGCACTGATAAAGCTTATCTCATACAAGGTGAACATTGGTTATCCATCACACAGGCGTATGAATTAATTATTTATAAAAACAGTTAGTAATACATAATAATTATAGTGTTTACTTGTTATCAAATTACTGTTGATAGTGAATTATACATATTGTGACAGTGTATGTTTGTGTGTCAAATGGAGATTACGTCCATATGATATTGAAATAAATTGTTTTTTTCTTTCTGTAGTTTGAGAAAAATATAATGTTCTCAAAACCTAAGCAATTCAGTGCTCTATTCGAGATTTGTAGGTGTCAATATACAGGAGTACATCACGGGAGGTATTTATTTATTTGTTTGTTCACACAAATTTATTACGAAGACATAAATATTGTTATGAATCAAACTATTGAGTATGTATCATTTAAACTGTTTGCACCACATTAAATACTACAAATTATTATAACAACTTGTAATGCATATCTATTTATCAATATTTTAATACCTATAAGAATTTAACTTCCGTCATCACTCATCAATAATAATCAATCAGTCCAATACTTTGTATTCGCGATAGGATATCATATTGCTAATGCTAACTATATGTACATAAAATTGTTCTCATCTCCACCATTTATGAAGCAGAAATTGTACGCCTAATTGCAGGTAATATTTTTTCCCACTCGCGTTTGGGGACTTTACTCTTTCTTAAATAACAAAATAAAGAATGTCTTAAACAATAAAATTTTGTAAAATGAACTTCCAGCACATACAATAATTGTGGATTATTTTTTCAACCCTGATATAAGTGAAATGCGAAAAAACAATTATATTTAATAATTATAGTTTTTTAAGTCTTTTCAAGGATTGCATACGAAGTGTATCTTCATTGACTCCAAAGAAATATTACGAAGATGGGAGTTACTTCCATCAAGTAGGGGAACAGCCCCTGATGTACAAAACATTGGGAAACTGCTTACAGGAAGCGGCTGACAAGTGGCCTGGTAGAATTTGGATAAAGGATTGTTCCAAGAATGAACAGTATTCGTTCAGTCAGGTCTTGGAACATGTAAGTACGTAATAATACATATGTGGTACACAGTCTTTCCCACAGTTTCCACTCTACAGTGAGTGATATGTGACAAGACTGTTAAATTTATTTTTGCTATATTATGATTGTTTATTATATTGGTTATTACGATAAATAGTAATATTATTATAGGTATTATCATTCACCATGTGTCAGCAGTTACAATATCATATTTTTTCTCCGAATTTGACACGGTTCAATAATTCCATGTCAAATGATAATGTTCCATCAGTAACTATATACTATAACACGTGTAGTGTAAGCTTTATAATTGTAGACTTAATTGTACTTATGTAACGTACCTACTTCTATTGTATAGTTTCATAGAGAAGGGATATCACAAAGATGACGTTTATATTATAAGTATTATATTCCTATTGAATAAATTTATAAATGAAACAAATACCTAACGTAGGCATGATTTATTTGACGATCTTAAATTAGAACACGTCTTGATTAGATAAGTAGATTATTGATCGAGTTTTATTCAAATAAATTATCAACGAAGGAAATTCTAATAATATAATTAATTTCACTTTTTCAGGCAGATAGATTGGCGGCTGGATTTATCCAACTTGGCCTAAATCCTGGAGATATTATAGCCATCTGTAGTCCTAATAATGCAAGATGGATGATAGCGAGTATGGCTGCAGCTAGAGCTGGACTTGTGTTGGTAATAATGTTGATGAATTTATTACATGCAAATCAATATGATACATTCTTCATCAGCCTATCACCGTCCACCCCTGAACAAAGGCCTCCTCCATCTGCCTCCATGTTGTCCTGTCCTGTGCAGATTGCATCCAGGTTGCACCGACACGTCGGACCAGGTCGTCTCTCCATCTCATACATTATATAACTTTAATACGTGAATATTTATTTTCCAGGTATTGGTCAATCCTTCATATCAGCAAAGAGAATTAGAATATTCATTAAATAAAGTACAAGCGAAGTGTGTTCTACTCCCGAGTGAATCTAGACATCAAAACTATTATCAATTCTTGTGTAACATTTGTCCAGACTTGATAAAGCAGGATCCAATGAAATTAAAACTTGTGAATTTACCTGAATTAAAAGCAGTCATTACTATTGATGACAAGAAATTACCGTAAGTATTAAAGAATGTAAAACTTATGAGACCCATTCTTTGATGTGTTTGAAATGATTAATGAATATGGTTTATCGAATGACGAGCAAATTCAATATACATTGCTGAAGAATATAAATTGTTGTACAAAATATACGCAAATTAGCAAAAATAATGAAAACATCACAAATACTAGGTTCGATTGCTTGTTGGTCTTTAATTAATTTATGTAAATTTATTCCAGAGGAACTCTAACATATAAAGAAGTATCTTCAATGGCAGATACATCATCCATACAAGGAATATCTAAACTACAACCATTGATTTCCCCCGACTCGGGTTGTAATATTCAGTTCACGTCAGGAACTACAGGTGAATTAATGATTAAAGATGTTTATTTATTGCCAATTTATATATTACTTATAGCGTTTGATTTTTTATGGGTATTGATTTTGCAGGAAATCCAAAAGCAGCCCTATTATCTCATTTTAGTAACGTAAATAATAGTTTCCTTATTGGTAAGAGAGGCCACTTTCAGGACAAACATCATGTGTTATGTTCACAGGTATACAATCTATTTCCAAATTACACATATAAAATTAGTATAGGTTGGATTACATAAGTTTTTTCTACCAACATATTTTCTAGATGTTCATTCATATCTCAATATAGATTTCGAGACTAATTATTATGATTTAAGTACTTAGTACTAATTTTGCGCGATAAGACTCGTGTATTGCCTCGTGAATCAAATATGCTGATTTATTATAAATTTTCTTAGTATAAATACATACTTACATATATGTTATTTTCTCTAAGATATTTTATTCCGATATTCTTTCAGGTCCCACTTTTCCACGCTTTTGGTTTTGTTTTTGTGACACAAGCTAGTTTACAATATGGGACAACTGTTGTATTACCTTCAGAATGGTATAACTCAGAAGAAAATCTTAAAACAGTTATAAAAGAGAAGTATGTAGCCTATGTATTTATGGTATTTGTTATATCTGAAAAAAAAATACGACGGAGAGTCTTGCTTGTCCTGAAAAATGTTTTCACTTATATTCGCAAATGTAAACATAATGTATTTGATGTTATTTTGATATCGCCATGTACTTTGCGAATAAATTTCGTATTTCTGATATAAAATTAGGTAAAATAGTAATTATTACTATAAGAAGTTCATATGGCAAGGACGGGTTGATAACAAAGTTCATTGTGCTGCAACTATTGAATATAATAATTTTAATACATAAAACAATAGTCGATTCATTCAGTCAATAATATAATATTCTATCTAATTTACTTATATAACAACTATTAGCAGTTGGACAGATAAATTCATACTTTGCTTTACTTATAGATGCACTCTGATAGGTGGAACTCCAACGATGCATTTAGATTTGATATCCAAAGTGCGACAGAATAATGTAAAGTTAGATACTTTGGATATGGTTGTCACAGGTGGAGCTTCTTGTTCTCCTCAAACATTTCAGGAAATCAAACAAATACTTAGAGCAAAAACTGTAAAGGTAGGAATTAAATATGATTTTGATTCTATTATATGAAAGTTATAACCTGAAGTGGTTGGAGTTAGAAATAAATTCTTATAATCCGTTAGTTTTGTTTGGAAGTATGAGTGTACTACATATATGAATATTTTCAGTCATTGTTTGGAATGACAGAAACAACTGCTGTAAATTTCATGAATCTGGATGATGAGTCAGAAGAAGATAATACTCAAACGATTGGTCATGTACATGAGCACACGGAGGTTCAGGTAATATTAATATCATTGATTTTGTTTATTTAGTTTTAGATAAATAATTGTTGATCACGAACAAATTTCTCACGAAGTTATAGAAAAAATTGACACGAAAAAAATAGGAATCGTTTATTTCATTTCAGGTAGTCGATAGTGAAGGGAAAGTGGTTCCATTTGGTACACCTGGAGAACTTTGTGTCCGTGGATACTGTAACATGCTGGGATATTGGGGAGATCCTGATAAAACTAAAGAGATGATTGGAGCTGATAGGTGGTTAAAAACTGGGTATGATGATTTAAAAATACCTATAAAGCATTGTAATACTAGTGATGTACAGCTTTTTATGACCATGAAATGTATTGGATATAGTAATTTTATTTTTATGCCATTTTCAGAGATCAAGTAGTTTTAAGAAAAGATGGCTATGGACAAGTTGTGGGTAGACTCAAAGATATGATCAATAGAGGAGGCGAGAATGTTTTCCCTAAAGAAATAGAAGACTTCCTTTATACACATCCTGATATCCTTGAATGTCACGTAAGTTTTGTGTAAAGATTAAATCATTATGTAAAATTAGACGCACATCGCTGTATAATGTTTATATACAAGAAAGAACACCCTGATAAGTGACTGAATGACCCAGCCCTTGCCACTAATCCCAAGAACTTGAGATTTAAAGGATGGATAGGTTTATTAATGTCAAAAACTTCCAATGAGAAAGAATTTCTGAAAACTACATTCTTAAAGAGTTGAAATGAGAAAAAGTATTTAAGAATCTAAGTATTTATTATTTTGTTATAATACACGACATATTTCTAAACAAATCTTCTAGATCAAAATATTAATAAATAATAATAAATAATAAATAAAACTTTATTGGCCAGAAAATATATGTAACAACAAAAACAAAACAAGATAATACAGTGTGGCAAAAGGCGGACTTATTGCAAAAGCAATATCTTACAGTCAACCCGAGAAAATAAAGAAAAACTTAAATATGTACTATAATAATAAAGTACGTAAATATAAAGATACAATATTGCTCGTAATTATTGAATTGTTATTTCAATGCATTTTTTTTCAGGTTTTTGGAGTACGGGATGATCGTCTTGGAGAAGAAGTTTGCGCTGGTGTGATTCTCAGAGAAGGATCGCATTTTGACCAAAAGAAAATGATTGCATACTGCGAGGGAAAAATTGCTAATTACAAAATTCCCAGACATCTGAAAATAGTCGAAAGTTTCCCGAAAACTGGTTCAGGAAAAATCCAAAAATACAAACTCAGAGAAATGGCAGAAGCAGGTGTAATATAATAAAGTTAATTTTAAAACTTTCTAAATTCTTTTATTTCGCACAACTGCTTTCTAACTAAGAAACAAACATCAGTTGAGCCATTAACGGATTTTATGACTGCGTGTTTTTTTTTAAATATTTACATGCACCAATGAGAAAATCCGAAAAAACGCTCAGCCGATGGATTCCATCGAAAGATGGCCCAACAAAGTATCAGTTGAATATTCTGCACCTAACAGGAATAGGTGTTTGAGTAACTCTGCAAATTAACATAAAATTAATAGAGTTCATCTTGGCCCCGAGTCACAAGGAACATGACAACATTTTAAATTATTTATGATGTTTAATATCTTCTAGAGATTATATTATTCTAGCAAAGATGCAGCTCTGCGTACTCTCGTACAAATAGTTATATTATCTAGATAATATGTAAAGTGTAACAGTCTCAGTTAAATGATAATAATGTTAACTTAACTTTGTTTACATTAACTAATAACGTTTATTCTTTTAACAAATAGGCTCTTTATATTTCTTGTCTTTAATATTGTAGATAATTTAAATACTTCCAACATTATGACATTATGTAGGTTACCACGACATCAACCTTATGTTCCATCACACATACATACTGAAAAATGAGAATAAATTACCTACTGAGTTGACAGAATAGTTCGAGTGCTTGCAGACGTGAAAATTAATAGAATTAAATACAAAACGATTAATCGTATTAATGAAGAAGCGATGGACCCAGATATATATATATATATATATATATTTTTTTTTATTAATTTATTTAAACTTAAAGTAAACAACAAACACATATAAATATACAAAATGGACATAGTACAGATTATAAAACGTTGTTCACTAGGGCGAACTTATCGCAGAACTGCGATTTTTTCCAGTTAACCCCAATTCATTTTTTATGAATATTGTAAAAAGATATTATAACAACTGACCAAACTTAAGATTTTGCCGTCCATTTAGTCATAACGTAACACACAATATAGTTTACTAACCTCTCTTCAATATCATGACCTATCAGTACTAATTAAAATAAATATAAATACCGACCTTTTAATATAATTATATAAGTATTATCAATTATTTATACAATTTATGTTTGTTAGTATTAGTACGCGTGTTAATATATTCATCGCATTCAGTCAGTAAATTTATATGGGATTGAACAAATTTGATTTGGTTTGAAAATACGCTAGGCGTGTTAATTTAAAAGAGAGAAGAGTCTGTAAAAATATTTCTCACTACTGTAGATGCTTCACAAAACATTTTAATTAAATTATTGCAAAAAGCAGGTATCTTCTGGAAAAAGATCTGTAATCTTAATTTTCATTTAAAAAAAGGTGTTGGCAAATTTAATTACTTTTTAGGTACTTAGTAGGTCCTATGACCTATTATCTATATAAGTAATTAATTGTATTAGGCATAGTTTGAATCCATTACCAAATTGAAATGTATATACCTATTATTTTCTCCATATCATGAATTGTGATTGTATATAAGTTTAGACAATATTTACATATTTTATCATCCATGACCTAAAAGCTAAGGCTGGTTAGATATTTTATATTTTATGGAGAACATAGTTTTTCTAAAATTTATTTACTTACCTACTCGTTGTTACTATCATGAAATTGTCACAATATATACAACAAAATAATATAAGCTGTTGTCTACAGGGAGGTTGTTAGGTGTTTGCACTCTTTTGTATGCAAATAAGTAAACGAACATGATACTTATCTCTTTAGTGAAATACAAATTTGTTTTGCAATGCACTCTCTTGATAACTTAATGCAGATAAATTTTCCTCAAGACACAGGCAGATATATTATAAGGAAAATTATATTCAAAGAGGCATTATGTTGCAATAAAATATAATAAAAAATGTGAAAATATATCAGCCTATTAGATATTTGGAAATGAGAATAATACTTAGTTTAATAATATTACCTATTTTTCAACTGTCGAAAGTTATCGGAAAATAATTGTTATTTTTTAAAGAAAGGAGAAAAAACACACGGAAGGCTTATGTTTATTGTAATGTCAATAATCCAGGTAGATAGTTACTTCCTACACATAATGTCTGAACCAAAGACATTACATATAATATATAATGTCGTTGGTCTGAACATAAGTAAAATAACGCCAAAAGTTAACATAAGAATGTGGGAATGATAGAAAGTGCCTAGAAAAGCTAAGATAGATTCAGAAAATCTCTTGGTTGGCTGTTATTTTAATAAATAAATTATTTGGTGTTTTCTTAACTATTTATGATAATTCCCAATTAAATCTCTCAAGTTGTATATCATTGTCATATTTAAGCAAACATTAAATAATAACATACCTCTACATTAAGTAGTTTAGTATCTCCATACACTTATCACATTGTCGTGTCGCTCGGGATTGGTATTACATTAGATCTTTAATTACACATTATAATAATACATGCGATATTATATTTTATTAATTTGACAATTTATTTACTGGAGAGTAGAGCTGGTGGGTAACAAGTGAGTAGGTATATAAATATAAAGACAAATTCTTAATTTTTTGATAAAACAACGCATAGTGCAACACACATTGTGATGAAATTAAATCTGTACATGGGTTCATGAGAAAGTTGGTTTCGATACTAGAAAAGTAAGGATATGTGGCCGTAAAGTGTAGTACAATATTTATTACGAACTATTCACGTGTTGTTGTTGTTAGTACTGAAATGTGTCTACGATAAGCTTAAAAATGTTTTCAAAAAGTTTTCATAAATATTGTGTGCAATATGTCGGAGAGAAAGGAACAAGGGATGTGTTAAATAAGTACTGCATACGAAGGTAATATTAAAAGTTTTTTTTTTAATTTTTAATTATTTATTATTTGGAATTTTGTATGATTAACATACTAAGAAAGTGCGCCACCCTTGCTCGACGACAGGTTCAAATCTCGACGTTGATGATACTATATTCTTCACTCTATGACTTTAATTTATAAAAAAATACATAAATAATTTGTCAACAAATATCTTATAATTTGGGGGCAAGAAGCTGATCCAAAGGCCTTGTGGCCGTCAAAACTATTAATAAATAAATAAATAAATCCAAAAGGTTTTGTATCGGCGATCCACGTAGCTTTTCAATCAACAATAATACCTATAAGATTTTTTGTTTGTGAATAAACTGGAAAACATAATTTGGAATTACTGTAAACAAAATAAAAATCATGAAGTATTTTGAGACAACATGTCGTCAGATGGAATGATCGCTATCTGCTCTACTTAGGCTTTGGCTAATTATCTTCAATGAAAAGAGGTTAAGGCAATGAAAAAAACATGTACAGTGTAGGCACTATGAACTTTAGAAAAACGAAATTACACACATTAAGTAGGTACCTACTACTTATATGTTACATTCTATTAATAAAACTATCCTACAAAGTTCACGTATACCTCCGTAAACATTGATTAATTATACAATCAATTAATTATCAACTGATATAATAAACTATAAATATTTTAGTACTAGTGGGTCCCGTGAACACTATATTCACGAAATTTCTCATTTTTTATTAACTAACTACTCATACTGCCACTCTACCACGCGCTTCCAAAGTTCTTTAAAGGAACATATCAGAGAGGGTCTTGTTGTACCCACTTTCCATACTAATTCTACACACGTACCTACTATAGGTACCTATGTACAGTAAGTATGATTATACTAAAGAATAGTGAATTCACGGAGGTTGGTTTAATATATTTTAGTGTAACCACTATTACTATTCCACCCTTCAAAATTCTTCGAGAGAACACAGGAAGATCACAAGGCTCCGTCTTTTCCCCGTCTTTCCAATATCGTCGAGAAAGTCTTAAAACCTGATTCACATCG
Organism: Ceraclea dissimilis; assembly: GCA_963576895.1. Classification (NCBI taxonomy): domain Eukaryota; kingdom Metazoa; phylum Arthropoda; class Insecta; order Trichoptera; family Leptoceridae; genus Ceraclea; species Ceraclea dissimilis. The sequence continues at coordinate 10,258,644 of OY756364.1, forward strand.
TCGACTTTCTTAGTTGGTACCCACCCGTGAAAGCCACAAGACTCCTCTTTACCTGTGTCATTCCCATACTCATACTGCCACTCTACCACGGTCTTTAAAGTTAATCGAAGGAACACATCAGGGAAATCACAAGGCTCAGTCTTTTCCCATGCCCCTGTTATTGTTGTTGATAATCTTCTTCTTCTGCGTCGATGTCCTCACTGCTGAGGGTCGTGACCATCCTCTCTCCTTGTCCGTACTACGTTCTGGATTGCTATCCTCCACCTCTCCCGACACACCACCGTACTCATTGCTCCAACCACTGATGTACCTGTGGCAGCCTTGATTTCGTCAGTTTGGGCTGTTGATGATGCTGCTCAGATAATGTTCTGATATCATTGTAATAGGAACAATGTACCGTAAAGAGCAAGGGGGTTTCTGTGCATGGGAAACCCTGTGTGTCTTGCATTATTGAAACATGCCGAATATAGGACCATGCGAAACCTTTCGTAGCCAACATCTTCTTACATGTGGCGAACTGGACTAAGTATAGAAAAAATATAGGGTCTTACCTAATTTTCATACTAATTCTACATACGTACCTACTATACCTACAGTAAGTATGATTTCTGAAAGAATTCGTATTGCATTTTGTATCAATAATATTAATATAATAGGTAGGTAGGTATAGTACCTATTCAAAACTGTTTTCATTCCATTTGGCTATACGTACCTACTATATATAGTATGTAGGTATGATTCGAAAAACTCGATGCATTCTGTATCAAGTAGGTATGTACCTACCTATAAGTTACTGTATTCACCAAGTACCAATAATTCGAAATTTCAAAAAGTTTGAAATCACATTACGTCAAACGTATTGTTGAACCAACACTTTTCGTCCGATGTAAAGCGCTAGTGTAGAGAACATTTTCTAAATTTCATAGATTCGATCCGTTAGTTTGCATAATAATCACGGTACTATTTATTTTCGTCGCGCGCTGCGCACAGATGGACCGACAGACAGACATAGTACAATTATTTAAATTGATTTAGATTCAGTACATACTGGTGATGTATTAAGAGAATTATTAAAGTAGTGAGAGATTGAATACGTAACATTACAGACGTGGTTTTTCCGTTATAAAATATTACGAATGTGATTAATAATATATTAATACGATGCGTTTTGTTACTATGCTGAATTTATAATCGTATTAAAGAGAAAATTATTTAAATTCTCAGATTCTCGAGAACAGAATCTTTATCGAAATGGAAACCTAGTTATTTCCACAATCCAGGCATTCGTCCTCTGCAGTATAAAACAATTGGGTACAGTTTACAAGAAGCTGTAGAAACTTGGCCAGACAGACCCTGGATTGTTTCTTGCCAGGAGAAAAAATCTCTCACATTCAGTGAGGTCCTGAAAGAGGTGGGCTAATACGTAATTATATTTATATTTTTATATTATAGTGTTATAAATAACTTATTATAATTTTCAAAGTTTTATCCTGTAATTTGCAACACAATGATCATAATTCCAACTTAAAAGTATATATTACCAACCTACTAGGTAGAAAAATGTTTTATAAAATATATAATACATGCAATGTTTCAGGCAGACACTCTTGCTGCTGGACTTCTTGCCACTGGTCTCCAACCAGGTGATAAGCTGGCGATATGTTGCCCGAATTCAATCATGTGGATAACCATGCTGATGGCAGCATCTAGAGCAGGTCTTATTACGGTAATACAGACATACGACAGATACAGTTTAAATCGATTCTGCATCTTTTTACCCCGTTTGACATTTAAATTACTCTAAACTATGCCAAAGATACTTTTGAAAAACTATTATTGATACTTTTGATAGACAGGTGGTATATTGTCGTATGTTTGACGCCTCTATTAGCTAGAGACGACTGTGAAATATAATAAAATATTTATTTGGATTCATTTTGATAAGCCCAGATTCATTAATTAAAAAAATATTGATCTAATTAGAATTGCAGCGTGTGTTATAACCTAGTATGGTTTCATGTAACGCAGACTGCGGATGTTTATCAATTGACATTTTATTCTGCCTGTAAGGCATATTATAAATAAAATATTTTAAGAAGTCAATAAACCATTTTAGTACCTATTAGTGCGTATTATATTGAATGTTATTGTCTCGTACGTACTTTGCTGTAAATATATAATACGACAATCGTTATCACAATAAGAGTAAATACGTCAACATATTTAGCGGTCAGAGTCTATAATTCATTTGGGAACTTCGTGAAACTATCATCACATCATGTTCTTTGCGGAGTAAGCAGAGGAAGAACATACATAATTCTAGACTCTGGGTATTATCACAATATGTGTTTTTCAGTTCTATTTCATTTTATTATACAGAGGTGTTCAAATTATTAGACTAAAATATTTTTTCAGTAAATAATGACTTCATTTATGAATAAATACAATATTTTAATAGACGATTTGAATTTAATACTTTGTGCTTCTCCCTTTGACATTTCTAAGTATATATGTACCTTTTTTACACTTTTTTTATATCATCGTCATGGTGCCAGATTTTTGAACTTTTTTATTATGGGCACTTATGTGGTTAATGTTTTTTTAATTTTTATGTTTAACCATGGCCCACAAATCTCAATTCTCAATCAATTTCATAATTGGGCTATTTCCTGAGAAGCAGTTGTGGTTTTCCTCCAAATACAGGTAATACGAAGATATAAAAAAAGTCTGCAGAAGTTTAGTAGAATCAATGTCTACAAGAATAAACATGCTTATAAATGTCAACGGAATGCATACAAATTATTAAATTTGAAATAATGTACATACTAAAATACTGCCAAATCATTATAGGTTGAATAAGCTGTTTTTAGTCTAATAATTTGAGCACCTCTGTACTATTATACACTTTTATTTAATTGCACCTCCACTTTTATTTTACTTCTTTTTGTCCTTTCATAACATTCAAACTATACCTGCAGTATTTCTTCTGATTTCAGGTCGCAATAAATCCAGCATATCAAGCAAAGGAACTGGAGTTTTGTTTAAATAAAGTTGAGATAAAAGCTCTGGTGATTCCGTACTCCTTTAAAAATCACAACTATTATGATATGATGGTGAGACTCGCTCCTGAAGTGCCAAAGTGTTCCCCCGGTGAAATAAACAGCCAAACGATACCTTCGTTGAAATCCATCATTTTTCTTGACGACAAAAAGAATGAGTAAGATACTTATTTATTATAATTGTTTTTTATACTTAACTAGGTATACACCTAACTTACATATATAATAGGTACGTAAATTTTGTGTTGCACCTTTCTTTTTCATTTTCTTGTAACGGTTATTGCAAAAAAAACAGATACTTAAAATAAAAATTAATTATGTCAGTAAAATGCGCGTCATATCTTAAAAATAATAAACACTGCTTATTTACTGTGAATTATATAAAGGTTTATTTGGGTTTATTTAGATAAACCCAGATTTGTAATAAAAAATGAAAAAAACATGGATGTTTTGCAACAATTTTTTAAATTTGTGATATTCTTGTATGACCAACAATAATGTGATTTATTAGTCTCCTCCTGCCTAAGGCTAAGGCCATGGTCTATAATTGCAGTTCAACATATTAGTTCACATATTTTCAACACTTCCCGTATTGTTCACAGTGGCACCTTCACATACAATGATATATTACAAATTGGCAAGGACTCTTCATTACAGACAACAACATCCAAGCCACATCTCTTACAGGCAGATTCTATATTCACTATACTTTTCACATCCGGGACCACAGGTACAACAACGTCAAATTATTTGTTAGTATATCTTCTCCCTGAGTTTAGGTACTACTCCTGGTTTCAAATAACTTGGCCACTGGCTACATAGTAATTCTATAGAAAAAGTGTGACAAGTAAGGTGACACGAAATGTAATTCTATTTAAGGCCCTCCACTCGTTTGCTGATTGCCACTGATCTTAGTAAAGGTACTAATGAGTAGGGACTGGAAAAAATCAGTGCTATTTTTCACACATTTATGTCATTAAGGTGGTGAAATACATTTTTTTTTATCATTAACGTTATTTTGTGCTAAAATCCCTAAAATAATAAAATAAAACAAAAATATTTGAGAAAAACAAAAAATGCCTCTTTCCACGTTTTTTTTTTCAGTGTGGTTCTTCTTAATTTCAAAGCCACATGCTTTTGATAATGTTTCAATTAGTATGTTCTCCAAAATAAAGGTCGACATTCGCGTCAAATATGCGAAAATTCCCGTTGTTCCTATAAAAGAACGGAAAAATTCGCGTTATATGTGTAAAAAACACGAAATTCGCGTTATTCGCGAAAAAAGCACAAAATCGCGAATAAATTCGTTTTATCGCGATCGCGAAATTTTCCACTTTCTACTAATGAGTTATTCAAATTTCTTTAAACAACATATTATCAAGGATTTAAGATGGTAAAAAACTAGACATTAACTCTCCTTTTATCGCACTAGAATCTCCCCTGTGAGTAGTAAAATAAAGTTTCTTGAATGTAAAACGGTCTAATATTATAATATGTAATTTTTTCAGGAACACCGAAGGCTGCCCCTCTGTCACATTTTTGTTACGTAAACAACAGTTGGGAAGTTGGCTATAGAAATGAATTTTATCAACAAGATCACAAAATCTGTTTACAGGTACCTAACATATACCATACCTATATCCTACATTGCAAGATAAGTATGGTAACAGACATGGTCTAATTCATTCTACTAACTTCTTCAGATTTTGTTGTATAATAAGAAGTCTCCATCTCTACATTTTTGAATGACGAATGTTGTGATGTAAGCGAGATATGAACTTAAGGATAAAAACGTCCACTATGCCTACTTTGCGAGGGATGCATATTGTATAGACTAATTTCTTTTTTTTTTCAGATTCCTCTGTTCCATGCATTCGGTCTCTTGACGGCTATGGCTTCTCTACAGCATGGGGCTACCATGGTCATCCCTTCCCTAACGTACAATCCTTACATGGCCTTGCAAGCCATCATACAAGAAAAGTAAGTTGCACAGCCATTCAATTCTTATTCATTAGTAATATCGTCGTTAGTTGAGAAAATATCGCTCGCATTATCTCTGTAACGTGAATGCGAGCTGTGAAACCCAAAATACCTACAATGTTCTTTAGTAGGTAGACACCTAGCACTTAGCAGTATAATATTGAAGAACAGTTTGTAACATTGATTTCAGATGTACAGTGTTAACGGGCACTCCAACTATGTACATAGATCTCTTGTCAGCCAAAAAGAAGATCAATGCCAACATCACCACTCCTCAGTTGGCCATGACGGGAGGAGCTCCATGTCCAGCACAGTTAGCTCAACATATCAGAAAAGAATATGGCGTCACCAATATTAAAGTTAGTTTAGTTGTAAATTATAGAACTATTTAGGTACTTAGCATTACATTTACATTATCATAAATAAGACAAACTCGCCAATTGGGTACTACCTCCATTCCCATTTCCACTAACTGGCCCGAGATTAACATCTCTAATTATATTGCAGTCAGTTTACGGAATGACAGAATCATGTGTGATGTTTCACTCCATGCCTGGGGACGATATACAGAAGGCTGTTGATACAGTGGGACTTGTATTTGGACACACTGAAGCCAAGGTAACACCAATTCACAATATCTTTATAAACCATTCAATTAATATAACAATTGGAAAGAATTCTTTACTTTTGTAAGTTAACTTGGCTTTTGAACCTTTTAATTCCAATTATTGTGGAACAAACACTTTTACTCCTGAACTATATGCAACTAATAGTGCATAATAATCGGGACCATAACGGGATTTTGGGCTACTTTGACATAAAATAAAAAAATATACCATATACTTACATTCTATCATTTTAGGTAGATTTCCAAAAGGAATTCTACCTATTCGTTTCTCCCATGATGTCGCAGAATTGAAAAATTTCTATTCAGGATCACTAATTAGGACCAGGAGAACCCGAATCCGACCTTGGTTTAAAAGTTTATATATATAAGCCATATATATGTCCCTTTTCTTGTGCGCACGTTTGCGGCCAAACTATGCGTCGCAGAAACGTGAAACTTGGGTGGTAGATTTTTGGTAAGTGGTAGATGAACTGATATGAGATTGGGTTAAATCCATTAAGAGGAAGGTTCACTTTTTAAGGCTTTAAATACAAAAACAATCATTCTGAGGGGATTTAATGATTTTGAGGGTCCGTGTTTGGTATCGTATGAAAGGGCATTAAATAAGGAATACAGATCAAAAGCCAGATTTTGTCTAGCTCAATTCCTCGGACGACACTGATCGATCGAAAGATCTAGTTAAGTAGTTACCGCATAGGTACTAGCGTGTTTGTTGTCTTAGAAAAGTGCTTCACGACAGTGGCGTGGCTAGGGTTTCCACGTCAGGTAAGCCCACGTATATAAAAAAAGAAAATTTAAAAATTACATGTGTAATGAAAAAAAATTGCATGACTAAAAATTTTCGGAATTTCCTCCGGTAACTGCGGGTAAACGGCTAGTCTTATGAAAAATGTAGCCGACCTTTTTTGTAGAGAATTTATAAACGATTATTTTTGTCATTGACAGTTTTCTTCTATCTCTTACCGTTTTTCTAAAAATTGAGGAAAACCGCGCAGAGGGGGGGTGGGGGCGTATGGGGGGACGCGTCAGATGGGGGTTCGGACACTCGATATTCTGAAACACCCTACCCCAGATATCATTCTGCTATCATTTCAAAAGATTTGAAATATTGCTAACTTAGAACTGCATAATGACTGAACTATTCGAAATGACCGAACTATTAGTAACTTAAAGAGTTATTGATAAGTTTGATATTGGTTTGGGCGAAGTAATTATATTTATTTATTTATTCTTTAAGAAAACAATAAATGAACATTACGATTATAAAGAATTGTTCACTGGGGCGAACTTATCGCAGAACTGCGATCTCTCCCAGTTAACCCCAATATCATTATTTTTAGTAAAAGTTAGTATTTTCTCTTACCTCTAATCGCCAAAACACCAGTACTCTTTATTTCTTCGCACCTGACAATAAAACACTCACCCATTTTATTAAAACAACATCTAATATAATATTTTTAACCTCAAATAGTTACACAATCGAAAATCGAAGAACTGTTTGAACGTTTACCGCATAAAGTTTGTTTTGACATTCAAATGCAAAGATAAAGCATATTACTCATATTAGAATAGCATGATTAATATGTGAAAATATTTTTATGTTGGTACGTCTACAATTTGCATCTATACACACAGAATAAGCCCGGCTTATGAATTCATGCAAAATTTTGACAGTAGACTATACATGCTTATATTAATGGTATGTATGTTACTACTATCGTAATAATGAGAGTGAAAAGGTAAGGGAGACAAGCCCAAATGATAGTAGTGGGATAGAGTAAGATGGCTGTATGATTGTGTGTATGGCTGTATGACGTGTTTTTCGCGGGTTCACAGAATTAGGATGTGTGAACTAGCGCCATCTAAGGATAATTGATACATTTTCGGCATTGAACCGCGCGATATTTAAATGAATGAGAACCATCGGAAAACGCTTTATATAATATTTCGGAGATTTATTTCTTATTTCCACTTGGTAAGCCCGGCTTTTGGGCATGTATGGTAGCTCCGCCACTGCTTCACGATACTAGTAGAACTCACATCTTTTTTTCAAATTTCAAGTGCTTAGCTACCAATCCATATTATGAGTGAAATAAAAATAATTTGATTAGGTACTTCGATAATCAAAGAATTAACTACATCCATACTACTTCATCACTTCGCTGGTTTATTTGCTGATGATATTGTGATTATTTTTATTATATGTACATATGTACTCTTAAAATTAATAAAATAAATAAATCACTTGAAATCTACCTATGCCTGCGGCCTGCCAAAGGATTTTTTTTAATATCCGACGTCACTGCCTAATTTGAAAAACTTGCGAAGAAATTAAAATTCAGTTAATCCTAATCTCCTTAATTCAGCTAATATTGAGTGTTCTATTGTAGGTAGTAGATTGCGATGGTAAAACCGTTCCCATGGGAACACCAGGAGAACTCTGTGTGAGGAGTTATGCAAACATGAGAGGTTATTACGGAGATCCACTGAAAACCAGAGAAATTGTCAGTGATGATAACTGGCTGAGGACTGGGTATGAGAATTCAACCTAACAAATTATCTTTCACTAAAATAAGGTAAAAGAATTGAGTATGTTTCATAATGAATATGTTGCAGGGACCAATTTGTATTAGAAGATAATGGATATGGAAGATTATCAGGAAGGCTGAAGGACGTCATTATTAGAGGAGGGGAAAATATTTTCCCACAAGAGATTGAAGAATTCTTAAACACACATCCGGATATTGTAGAAGCTTATGTGAGTCATAGCCACACAAATTCTATTTGAAATTGATGAGCATCTTCTTATAAATTATTTATTTATATATTTGTTATTTATAGGTTTTCGGTATTAAGGATGATCGTTTGGGTGAAGAAATATGCGCAAGTATTAGAATCAGAGAAGGAGCTGACTTTGAGTACAGCAAATTACATAAGTTTTGTCAGGGCACAATCGCACACTTCAAAATTCCAAAACACTTGAGAATAGTTGATAAGTTCCCAGTGACTCCATCTGGTAAAATACAGAAGTTTAAATTACGAGAAATGGTAGAGAATGGAGTCTTATGATATTCAGCTTCATATTAAAGTGAGCTACAATACACAATCCTCAGTATTACAAATTGCATCGTTTAAATGAAATACGAGTAACTAGCAGTAGCAACTAGAATTACCTTCATTTTACTATTCATACTGTGTAAATCAGGCTCCTTTTAAAATTGCCACAAATTATCCGTACATTACCCCTTCAAGTCATGTCCTACTCACAGAATGTATATACATAGTAATTGTATGCAATAGCTTATTTTAGTATTAATAAAATATTTTTCTTTTGAGAATTTCTATCAAGTGCAATGTCTTATGTGATAACATGAGATTACTAAGATTGATTATATTTATTTATTTATTATCAATGGATTTTATGGAAATATGTATTGAAATATATTTACCATTCACATGTTAGATTGAGTTTCATTTAATACACTGTAAAGAGAAATACACTCACTGCTAAGCAGGTACAGGGATTTTGATTAGGTTTATTTCTTAGATGAATCGACAACATGGTGCAAATATTTCAGTTACGAAGGCCTCTGCTTAAAGTCTGTGTTGAACCTCTGCTGGTATAGGTAAGTGCCAATTTAGAATGTCTGGTCATAAAAGGAAACAAAAATTTTCAACATGTGCTAATTTATTTGAATATACATTATATTATCATATCATACTAAACCCGAAATGATTACACCTACAAGTTATAGACTTCACATAATAAATATTTTAACTTGAATACAATTATAACATTAATTCAATAAATAATTATTCAATGTTGCAAACTGAAAACAATCAAATCTTCACAATGGAATGATTTTACAATAAAATATGTTGCATTCAGAAAATTACTCCACACTTTTATCAGCTTTACACAACCATAGCCATTCAAAACAATGCAGAATTTCTAAAATAATCAGAACTTGGGTGTCTATAGGTGTGACAGTGAATGTTTTAAATTACAAAACACAAAATTATGATTCATTCAACTTTAAAATCCTAACCTCATGATATAATCCATTTACAAAATTAATTTTTTGGAAACAAAATCTTTCACTGTATTAAATTTGGCAAATTTCAAAATGTAGGAAAGCTACAATTATTGTTAAAATAAAAAGAAAGTTCTTTATACATTCACTACATACTTAAAATTTTCAGAATAATATTATGTATGAGAAGCACATTTGAAAGAAAAAAAATGCATTTAAAAATTAAATAATACATATTATTCCAATCATGTAATGAAATTAAAAACACTTATTTAATAAATAAATAATTATAAAATATACATTATATTATGATCTGCCATACAACTGGCTTCTCTTATTAATATTACAATTCAGTTAAAACAATAAAATATATACATTTAACAAAAGAAAGTCCAACATAAATAAATCAATATGAGTGAAATACATACAATGTTATTATAAAATTATCTCCAATAAATAGAATATTATCTTACAATACATTAATACACTTTTTGTAAATATTCTTCTTGATAACATTGTACAAAATTTTATATTTACACCAATTTGACACAAGTATAATGGTCGATCTATTACAAAGAAATATTATTCACAACAAAGATCATAAAGGTTACACATAATTTGTTATTTTCATAAAACTGCTTTTAACATAATACATATTTAGAGAAATGACACACGTTTAGTAAGTAGTGATAAATGACAATATTATCTCCAAAAAGATTGTCCATTTGATAAGTGTGTATCTAAATAATGGAGATTTCATAAGTAAATAGTATACAAATAAAATAACGCAATAATTCAACGACCACTTTCTCCTATACAGTAGTGATTTTTTAATATCATGGATTTCAGTAATATCAAACCAAATTATAGTAGTAAGTTTATAATAAGATATTCTCATTGTAAATAAATTTATTAGCCACGGACCAAATATAAATAACAAATCTTATAAGACACAGAAGTATGCCAAAGGGCGGACTTATTGCAATAGCAATGTCTTACAGTCAACCCAAATTGTACTGTGTACTTAAAATATTATGGATGTCGTTTATACACATCAATTTTATTTTGTGGGATATTTGTTATCTATAGTGTTATTCAATGTGAATTAAAATGAATTAAAATAATATTAGTACTTACGTTTTATTAATATTTTGTTTGCTATTCTTTGGATTTCTATTATATTAAGTAAGTAGTTGATTGGTTTAGTTTTATTCAATACGAAGAAATCTAATAGTTGTACTTGAATGTTTTCATAAACTTAGTTAGTTAACAAGGTTTCCAATAATTAAATTGAATAAAGTGTAAATGTATAATAGAAACAAATATTCAACACATGTAGATAAATTATATTTGAAATTTTAAAGAGTTTCTTAAATCTAATATGGAAAAGACTACAAACATTGGAAAATATTTCTTTACAACACAACAATCACGAATTATTACACAATATTTTTTAATTTCCGTTTTGGAAAACCATACACAAGTAGACAAAATGAATTAGTAATTATTATTATCCAATGAGGATTATTATATTATGCAATACTTATTATTGTGAAACCACAGACACTACCACTAATAATGAATGAAGTTAGACAGACACATATTATGTAAGTATATTATAATCTTACGCTAAGCCAAGGTATATGTTGTAGTATGTATATGTAGGGTGGATTGTTTAAATCAAGGTTTTACATAGTAAATAGTTATCATTTATTAATATATAGATTATGGGCCCTCGTATTATCATTGCTGTATTTATATTTCCATGCACATCATAAGATCCCACACTATTTTCATTTCTTTTGTCATAATGTTTATATTATTTGTATTCTTAAATATTCCTTCAATTAAAAATCACAATATCAATGGTAAAAAAATCTTAAAATCATAAAACTAAAGACTAGACATACAGACTTGTCCCTCTAGACAAAGTGAATCAGATAAGAGTGCCACAACATAATGTGTTTCAACAAAATGGTTTATTGATTGATTGATTAGCAAACTGTTACAATACACAAGTGTCGAGTGTTGAAGCGTCAGTTCAATGATTTGTATAGAGCAAGCCAACTCTATCTTCATCCAATAATAATAAAGTCACTTTAAAAGCAAAATACACTCAGTTAATAAATATTGGAGTGTGAACACTCAATAACATATTTTTAATATCACAAAAAGCAATGTATAGACATTGGCAAACTATATTATTATTAAATGAGCTTTTAATGTCGCTCATTTAAAAGTCCCAATTTCATATATCCGTCTCTGATATTAAGCACTCTCCATCCTCAGACCAGCTGACCTCCATTGGAGTGGTTGAAAGGCTTTGTTCCATGGTTTCTGCAATTTTCTGAAGTAAAGGATCAGCCAGTCTCTCCCCTGCCCCATTCATCTCCAAATACTTGTCAGATTCCGAAACACTTTCACTATCACTGGGACTATGAGACCTGTCATCAAGAGATGAATCATCTTCCGAGTTGGCTCCTGAGATTAAAGCTTCACCAGCCGACTCCTTAGGAACTGTTTCACAATCTTGCAGAAGAACTAATTCTCCGTTAGAAGCCAAACTTTCAGAATCATATTGTTTGGCCATCATTATAGCCTTTTCAATGTCCATATTCTTTTCTTTTGTGAACGATACTGAACGTTGACGGTGATTAGGATCTAATGTCTTTATTGATCCCCTATTGTCATGTGTCAGCGAAGACGCCCGTGGTCTCACTACAGGCAAACATTCTGACATCTTAATTTTATCTGATCCTCTTCGATTGCTCATTTTTTGTGGGGTGCTGTGGATAGGGCCAGATGTATATTGCTTGTGTTCTATAGAATTAGATCGGAAAAGTTTGCAATGAACACCTCCTTGACCTGACGATTCTAAACTAGAAGCAGAAGCTGACTGAGACAGTGGATGAGAAGGAGATATTGGTGATCCTTTGGGCCTGGATCTTTGCCTCTTTAAGTTTTCACGAGGTGATGATTGAGGAGAAGAGGAATTACGGAAGGAGTTGGCTCTTCTGACAAGCCGAGAAACAGTTTCTTCAGGTGGTTCTGTAATTTCTACAATCCAACTGACTGAGTCATTTTTTTCAACTACACCCTTAATCTTAGGAGAATTTGGTGGAGAGTTTTCATCCAAAAAGCTTTCTAATGTTCTATTCCTCTCTAACACATCGTTCTTGTCACTGCATGACTCGGAGCGACCTGTCCTTCGAGGAGATGATCTTGAAGTGCGATCATCGTAACTACAAGATCTCAAATATTTCTCATTAAAGCTAGCAGTATTTTTATTTCCTCTGCTGTTGAATGACTCTGGGAATGTATGGTTCAGCCTCTCACACTCTGTGTCTCCAGGAGCGCTAAGAGATGATTGTGCTAATAATGAAGCCACTTCTGAATTGTGTTTAAGTTTGTACTGTAGTTGTTCATTATGTAAGGATAATCTATTCTTCTGGGCCACCAACTGTACAAATGAATCGTGTAGCTGCTTATTTTGTTGAATTAGATTTCTGGAAGAAAAAACACAATGGTAATAAAATATCAAATCATACAAGAATTTAATGCAGTTTTAAAAAATGTTGTTAACTTACGCTTCGTCAGTTAGTTTTCTCTGTAACTGTGCCCTAAGATAATCGGCAAGTGTCTGCGCTGCTTGCGCCCTCTGCTGGGCAGCTGGGAGTAGTGTGACTGCCTGCTTTATTTGCTCTGAACGACGCCGTTCCTCTCCCAGTTCAGACAACTTTAATTCCAGTACTGATTTAAGAGATTCTACTTCTGCAGATAATATTGCCTCCTATAAAATGAAAACAATTTAGAAATATTATATTTATGCGTTGGGTGGAAACTTTTTATGGCACCTACATAATATTCGATAACCTTCATTACCTTAGATCCAGGTTGCGAATGTCTTAGTTGTTCATTTTCCTTTTTAAGCCTTTGTATTTCTTGCTCAAGGGCTAATCTCTGCTGTTCCTTCACTTTGCTCTCTTTTTTATATCTTGTTACAATATTACGATTCTCCACTACTTCCTTTTGAAGTTGTTCCAATGTACTCTGCAATATAAAATAATGCATGATATTTCTTGTAAGATTGAGGTTTCCTATTTCATTCTATAAAATAATATGCAGTTAACATACCTTGAGATTTTTAATTTCTTTGGATAATGCAGCACTCTCTTCCAATGCATTTCTGTATTTGATCTCCGCCTCTGAAGTGATGGCCAACACACTGGCATTATATTTGGATTCACGCATTGATAATTCATTTTCCAACTCTGATATTTTGTTGAGGCATTCAGCCACTGGAATAAAATTGAAAAAACAATTACAATATTACACTACAAAAACATTGCATTTGCTGATCTAGGATCTACACATTTACTTGTAAGTACAACAACATCAACCTTGATGACATGTTAAGAGGATGTTAATTACCATATAGGAGACTAATTAATAATGAATGAATCAGTGTTAATTAATAATACTATTTAGTACAATGTGACTGTGCTGTGACATAGTGTCATACTAACACAGTAAGACATAATATTGTTGTTTACAGCAAATTAGTTTGAAACTAAACAATGGAGCCATTGTGTTTAATATCAATATAAAATACCCATTATATTTTCTAAATTAATAATTATTATTATACCGGTACATATATCAGGGCTCTTTTTTGTCAGTTGGTGAAAAATCCATAAGCAAAATTGAAAAGAAATAAATGGACAAGCAGATGTTCTAAATTAAACAAAGATGTGTAAAAAGAAAAACTGTGAGAATATATGAGGGATGTAAATAGGAATAAATTTAAATACAAAAAATAAATCATGCTTGAAATTTTACATCGGTAAAAGTGTTGGAGTTATGTTATGACATTGGTAAAATAATGCTCGCAGACAGTATTCTGACTAAATCATTAACGAACAGAGTACCTAGCACTATGAATAATAAAAGGGGATCTGGTGGAGAAGTTATGCTATTCTCCCTGAAATCAAATTGTGCGAATAATATTGTATATTTTCTAACAAAACGCAATAAATAAAAAAAATCTAATTCTAATTAAACTTTGATCCTCTTGAGAGTCTTGGGACAGAGAGGTGAAAGAAACTTAAACTGAACGATGAGCATTCATTCCATTCATTCCAAAAAAACACTAGCTTTTTTCATTAACTCAAGAAAAATCACACTCAGGTAAATATTACAAATTGATGTTTCATAAAAAGTCTCTTACAATGATGTTGGTCTGTCGCTTGTGTATTGAGAGCGATCTGTAATCTGGCTGCCGCATCTGATAGTTGTACTCTGGCATCCAGTGCTTGTGACTTCCATCGCGGAGCATTCAAAGCATCCAACTGAAAACATGAAAACAAATATATAAATATGTAAACTCAATGATCACATCCACCAAGGGGAACACGGATTATTTCTAATCTTTGTAGGTAGTTACTTTATGAACCTGGCGGGCCTGCGCCTGAATTTAAGATTTGATGCAACCTCTATAGCAAACATGTTGATTTGTATTCTTGGTAATTTATCTCTTTAACCGTAATAGGTATTTGATTTTTTACTAGCCTATGTCCTAGCCAGCAGTCTGCTCTATCGTTTCTTCTCTTCCGAAAAATTTCTCATGTAAAACTGATTCCTGGACATAGGCGATTTAGTAGCTATTCGGTACTAAATTGCTTATTCGGGTATGTACTGTATTGAATAATTTGCATGGAGCATCTTTTGGAGCAAATTTAGAAATATAAAATTACACTAAGAATGTGAAAGCCTCTCTTCGATAGAGTAAGTACCTAATTAAAATATCAGATCAATGTCAGGACTAAAATTTACTAAGTACCAACTTATTTTATTTTAATAATATAATCAACGACATTATATATTTATTGAGTTTTGCGACTCTAAAATACCAAAAAGTACCGAGCGTGAAATTGCGTCATTCCGTTTTATTGAAAATACATGGAGTCAGATGTCTAGAATATAACCTAAACAATGTAGGTGTAGGTATAATGAAATGCCTTCGTCTTAAAGACTAGGTTTTCTATGGAAATGGAGAACACGTATTGGCGTAAAATCACGGTCTGTCTGGCACTTCATACAATATACCTACTATATGTCTAGGCAATAAAGTATGGTTGTGCCTATTCCATATAACACTGTAAGATACCCACATATTATTTTCTATGGATGAACACAATGAGAAATACATATGTTGAGGTACAGACATTAGACATAATATAAATCAATACATATATTTGCAAAGTCACACTGTCCTTAGAATACATCGGTATGATAACCTATCTATATAATGTATTAAAAAATGACATCTATTCTTATTACCAGTAGGAGTGTCGAATCGTCGATCAAGTTTATCTACAGACGGTTCGCCCGAAAAATCAAGAAACAATCGCACACCGTGAAAACCTTCAACATTTACCTATTCTTAAGGTTACTTAGACGTTTGTTTTTACATATTTACCTATGAGAGAAGAAAATTATGATTTTCACATAGAATAAGTACATTTTAATTGTAGGTATACGAAACAAACAGGCACACGAAATATTTTAACATACCTGTGAACTCCGAACTAACATGAACCTAAATTAATCGTAATTACTCGTAATAAACTCGTCAGAATAAAGTCCCTAAAATGTATAATTTCTTAATCATATTCGTGCACCAACTTCACTGCTGAAAGGTATAAAAGCAACTGACCGAAAGCATGTTATACATTTATGAAATACTAACGATTTGGTCATGCCGCATGTCTACAAGGTAAAAACTATACAATATATTAAATTATTTACAAATCTGAATGGATATTAAACACTAGTCTTCTACAGCAAAGATTTTTAAAAATAACGTATCGACCTTTTAAAAGTGTAATTCCGATCGACCTATCTTCCATATGATTGCAGTCAATAAAATAATTTAACTTAATATAGAAAGATTCAACTTCATATCATTAAAACGCAATAGGGCGCACAGCTTGATGGGGTACTATGAAAACAATTATTAGATAAGTACTAGTTAACATTATGGAATTCACCGGTAAATAAAGTCAATGACACCCTTCTAATGCTATACTAGTGACATACTTAGTAAGGAAAATAATATACTCGTACGTAACACGAGATTTAATTAGGTATTCGTATTAAAATTTTGTCTGGAGTTCTGAGACCTAGTATGGAATTCATGAAGGGAAAACATATTGACGAAGTCTACTGCTTCATATGACGGCTGTATGAGATCACCGGCGTCCGCAGTCACCACCCACCAGTATACTCGTATAATATGGGGGTTAAATGGAGAGATTTAAGATGAGTCATACTTGTTTGGGGTCAACTCTACGCATGCGTCTATTTCAGTATTTCATATCCACCACGCTTCTGTACAATAGTATGTGATGTGTTCGTACAATTACCACGATTCTTCGTGTAATAAAATTCATAATGAAACTAAATAGGTAAATGGATTGACTAATATAAAATGAAAGTACATGAATTTCATTACGAATAATGAAACAAAAAAGCTTTTTGTGTGACAGCATGTGAGGTGTTCATCATGGACAATATAACCCAAGAAACCAAATTCGGTCGCGAAATTTGCAATTCGGTCACAAGTGGTCACATGTGGTTGCCGTGTCGACACAGTGTGCACACAAAAACCCGGTCACAAAACACACACATTGTGTACGCTTTGCGACCAGATTTGGTCGCGGAGTGTACACACTGTGTGGTGAATGTGTCCGAACATAACTTGGTCACAAAGCGCACACATTGTGTACGCTTTGCGACCAGATTTGGTCGCGGAGTGTGCACACTGTGTGGTGAATGTGTCCGAACAGAACTTGGTCACAAAGCGCACACATTGTGTACGCTTTGCGACCAGATTTGGTCTCAGAGTGTACACACTGTGTGGTGAATGTGTCCGAACATAGCTTGGTCACAAAGCGCACACATTGTGTACGCTTTGCGACCAGATTTGGTCGCGGAGTGTGCACACTGTGTGGTGAATGTGTCCGAACAAAGTTGGTTCAAATTGTTCAAAATATATTAGTCCACGCTATAAGTAGTTCTCAATCTGTTTCTTGTTCAGTCGTGTTTGTAGTGTTGAAGCGAATAGAATCCATGGCTTTTTCATATGTTGGAATATCTATAACTTTTATTCGGCATTTTATGCGCATCCAACCACTTTCAGGCACACTGTCCTCGTTTCTCCTGGCCTCTTCCAATATAGTTTTCCGTATAAATTTTGGCCAATACAAAAGACCCTCCTTCACCCAACCACTAGGAACAGCAGAAATCACAACTGCCGAATTTTCCCTTGTTGCGACGAGCGTATACTGCATTTTGTACAAAGACTGAAGACGTTCTGACATGAGGAGTGGAAACTGTTTGAGAATAGTAGATCAAGAACTATGGCGGCTAGCTAATGAAAAGCATTGTGACCGCTTTTGGTTACATTCGGTCACAAAGCGGTCACAACTGGTTACAAGTGGTCATAAGTGGTCACATTTGCGACTACTCCATATTCTACGAAATTTTGATAATTATGTTCATTAACATGCATGTTTAATCGTTTTACAGGATGAAATTTCTTTGGATTATAACGTAATAGGTCAAAATTAAGGTTTCTGCTAAACAATGGACTTATTGGAAGATGTATAGAATTTAATATAAATAAATATGACTATCACATTAATTTATTATTTGTTGTTAAAATTAATAATTAAAAAGGCGCGTTAAAAATAAGCCACCTACTTTACTAAATTACACGATAAATTTTGTTTCGCAATGAAATTCGGATATTATTTAGCTATACCCGTCCGTTTTTATTTTCATTAATATTATATCATGGCTGTAAAGTATTTTGGTGTTAAGAATTTTGTTGCGCATCCATGTTAAAATTATAACTATATATATTTATTTTTGCGGGAAACCGCAAATACGTACGCGCCAGCACCGGCGGGCCATTCAAGTGGTCACATTTTGGTTACAAATGCGACCGAATGCGACCGGATTTGGTCGCATTTGTAACCAGAATGTGACCGAATGCGACCAGATTTAGTCACAAATGTTCCCCACTTTTGGTTGCGGTTCCGGAACTGTGTCCGAACAGCGACCGAATTTCCGATTAGTGTGCACACAGTAGTGTGCGAACGTGTGCGAACGGCGACCAAATTGCGACCGAAATGGTTTCTTGGGAAGCGATATAAGCATGATTACGTCACACGTGTTACCCTCATGACATATGACACGATTTCTTTGATTATAATTTTTTTAATTTCAAATTTTTGAATTCTCTAATCCACAATACAAGTATATTTCATCTTATATACAAATGCAACTAGGTACGCACATAAAAAGTTTCGGCAATATGTATCCAATTAAATCAACCCTCAATTCCTACAATGTACCCTTTCGGATTAGGTGTAATACATTTTCCGGTGGACGAACTTTTCCACTTTTCCAACCTACAATGCTAAGAATGTCATTTACCTGAAAGACGAGATATTGTACTAGAACTGCAAGAGCCTCAATTCCCTTGTTGGGCACTGGAGGTTGTACTATGGCAGGTGGCAGGGGGGCAGGCACAGGGGCCGGAGGGGCAGCACGGGGACTCGGTGGCCGAGGATGATCTGAAACAAAATAAACATAAGTCATTACTAAACCATTTAAACACGTATACTCGTATAATACATAACTTCCAACAAGGACCGACGCATATTAGAAATCTTACGAATACCTGTCTTTTAAAAAAAACTTTTATTCAGTAACACAAAACTTTCCTATACGGGTGTTTGATAGATGGATACAGATACTTTCAAAAGTGATAGTAGAGGTCATTTAGCATCTTTTGAGCCAAACTTAGCTTAGTCAAAAGTCGCACGGTTCTCGAGATATTCGAGATTTTAACTTTTTTTCGAAATACCCCGAATCACTCAAGTTTTAGCCCGATAGCATCGTAAGTAAAGGTACCTACTTAGTTCTATCATTATTTTTTGTTACCTGAGTATGTGTTTAGTCTATTTAAATAATAAGTTTCAATCTGAAAAATAATCATGTTAAAAAAATATCGGATTAAAGTTTCGAGAAAGAGATATTTCAAAAACGAGTTACGACTTTGGAGAAGATTTTAGATAAGAAAAAAAATGTTCAAAGATTCAGAAATCTGGAAAAAACTTCTCTGGTTTATGCTCTTTCAGATGATATACAAAACATTATAAAAAACATAAGTTTCGTAAATCTATGATACAAAAACTTAAACAGATCACCTCTAATTTAAGCAAATTTCCAATTTGCTTAAATTAGAGGTGAGCGTAAATCTATGATACAAAAACTTAAACAGATCACCTCTAATTTAAGCAAATTTCCAATTTTCTTAAATTAGAGGTGAGCGTAAATCTATGATACAAAAACTTAAACAGATCACCTCTAATTTAAGCAAATTTCCAATTTGCTTAAATTAGAGGTGATCTATAATTCATCATCTTTAAGTTTTTGTATCATAGATTTACGATACTTATGTTTTTTATAATGTTTTGTATATCATCTGAAAGAGCATAAACCAGAGAAGTTTTTTCCAGATTTCTGAATCTTTGAACATTTTTTTTCCTATCTAAAATCCTCTCCAAAGTCGTAACTCGTTTTTGAAATATCTCTTTCTCGTAACTTTAATCCGATATTTTATTAACATGATTGTTTTCCAGATTGAAACTTATGATTTAACTAGACTAAACACATATTCAGGTAACAAAAAATAATGATAGAACTAAGTAGGTACCTTTACTTAAGATGCTATCGGGCTAAAACTTGAGTAATTCGGGGTATTTCGAAAAAAAGTTAAAATCTCGAATATCTCGAGAACCGTGCGACTTTTGACTAAACTAAGTTTGGCTTAAAAGATGCTAAATGACCTCTACCATCTATCAAACACCCTGTATATTTTACAGCAAGCTCCCTTGAAATGGGAAATAGGTACGTCAGCAAGGTAATTTTCGAACCCAGGTTGGAAGATCCATATGCTTCAACAAACCAAGTCAACCAAGTATTCCTGTTATTGTAAGTAGTACAATACCTAACGTTGGCATTCATGAAATCAAGTGCAATGGAGATGTTAGAAACAAAACTACATAACATTCTAAATTTAATCTTGTATACGATAATAATTTTCCCGCCACTTACAGGTGGGAAAATATCTATCTACCGTAGGTATACAATATAATACTCATCCATAACAACGATACTTACAGTAAGCGTTTCACACACCTACATAATATTCTCGACACTATCAGCTACTATAATAATACGACATATCCAGTAGAGTGTAATAGAGGAGTCAGTCAGTACCCTCCATACCTGAATATAATTAGACTACGACCTATTGAGTGCACTGTACTACATCTCCATCACATGAGTCCATCTATCCTAGTGTGAGAGATGCGTTACACATTATTGTACTAACACATACACGCTATCATACTAATTATACAAGATTAATAGATTGTAGCGGGAATTCATCATACCATCACACCGTGATGCAAGTTGTAAAGATGCAATGCAAATATCGTTACAGTGACATAGGCGCCAGGGATATTAACAGATTAGTCATCAGAGTAAATGACGATAACTACATTTAATATGTGGAGCTATGGAGAATATGGAGCTCTGAATATTCAGTACCTACCTACTTCGATTAGTTTTCAAACTTTCAATAATATTTGAAGATCCCTTAGGTATATTTTAAGTAATGGTCAGTTCCTATACGAGATAAATATTTATATAATAAAAATGTATAAGATTTTCTCTAATGGCCAAGTAGGTAATTTCATAAAGCTAATCAAAAGCTTCATAAATATTAGTCTAACGTTTATTATAATAGAATTTAATATTACTAAAAACATCAGGAGTGGTGCCTAGTAGCTATAGGTACGTAGTATTTAATATTCCATCATGTGGACAAGCTCTACTGATAATAATATATTCTATTTCTGGTGCCCTTGAACCGATGCCAACGGTAGTATTGTAAATTGTGTAAATTGTGAATTGGGTCTTTCTGGCTGCAAAAAGTGGGAGAAAGTTTGCAAATAAACCAAGCCATGTTAAATAAATAAATATCTCATATATGTAATATGGATTGACAACTTCAGTGCACATGGGTAAACAAATAAGAAATATATAATATGGACTTAGATATTAATGTATTGTGAAAATAAAACATGATTCTGCCCACACATATTCGCAACTCTTAGTTTTAGTCAATCATTTATGTAACATCGAAAGCATGTGTTGTATCACTTGAATATATGTTTTACTATAGCGTAGCTATACATAGTATGTTCAAAGTTTCTCCTACTGAGACGTTAAAAAAACCATTTCAACAATATATTCGATATTGTTGTCATTTTCCTTCTGATTTAAGATTCTATTGTGAGTATTGTACACGCCACTTAATTACGATTGAAATTATTTCATCATGCCGCATCCCATATGAGATCTAGGCGCCATAACAATTACCTAAATATTATTTTAGAATGTTAACACTCATCCCCAACATTTAAACATCCAACTTTGTATAATAATTCACTTCTACATAATAACATCATAGTAATTTGTGTCTTAGTAATAAATTATTATAATCCATGTGGTTTGAATTACCTTATGTTTATAGAAAAACGTCACAATCGTTCAGACATGAATCAAATCTAAAAATACAATGTTTTCATCCAGACCAAGATAGATAAATCTATAAATAGCACATAGCTTTTTTATATTTACAATTGTATAGTACATATATTCATATCTGTAATGTTGATTTAATATGATCCTTGAATGAATAAAGATTATAACTATACCTACTTGATGTCGAATAGGTATATATGCATGTAAACTTACATTGTCTGTATTATATGTTACTTTACTACTCAAATCACTAGGTACTCCAAATTGGTTGGTTGGCAGATATTGTCACTGGCAATAAACCCGCCATTTGTAATGTACTTTTTATTAAAATAAAGCTTTTTATTATTATTACATCTTTTTCTAATTCCGATATATGTACAGGGTCATCGAAAAGGAATGCCCGTACTTTGAAATGGAATAACTTTGGAACCATTTACGATAAATAAGTGATTCTTTCACTGTACGATAACTAATGAATGTAAATTTTGTTTGACGTATACCACAATGCGTTAGCGCAGGTTGACTTTATCGACAGGTTGACTTTATCGACAGCGTAGCGATTCTGCGCATGCGCTTACGCATTGTATCATACATCAAACAAAATTTACATTCATTAGTTATCATACAGTGAATGAATCATTTATTTAACGTAAAGGGTTCCAAAGCTATTTCATTTTAAAATAGGGGCATTCTTTTTCGATGACCCTGTATAATTAAAAACATTGCAATCTCAGTTACTTTTATTAGAATGATTTAATATCTAACGTCGATCAAAATGACATTGTCCAGCTTACGGGTTGTAGATGGCAGCAGATAGCCCAAGATAGAAGACAGTGGAAGAGTTTAGAAGAGGCCTATGTCCAGCAGTGGAACGCAAGTGGCTAGCAGTAAGTAAGTAAGTCGATCAAAATAACTTAAAATATTCACTTCAAGTTTCTTCGGTGGAAAACGACGAAGGTCACACGGGAAATACGATTTCCAAATTAGTTTTTCCACATCAAACACAATCTCCTTAATGCATCGTGACATCGCCATCAAAAATATAATGAATTGTCATTTCAATCATTCACGGACGGTCCTCATAAAAAATAAACCGAGACTATCTCCTGTTTGTCTCTGGTTATTAAGAATAAACGATGCAGCATTGGAAATAGAAAATACAAGACTTGTGTATGCCATCGTTTATATTTCTATTGACAGTAAGGAAGTTCTATACAATATGGTCATATTATACAACATACTTACATGTGATATTATCATGCGTGATTATTATTCTTCAGTTAATTCTATCTTACAAAAAGACATTTCCTAGTCTAACGTATAGGTATACTCGTAGTTTAAGTCACTAATTGAGTCCAGTTATCTAACTAACTTACTACACACATACAATGTTCCTATTGCATCTTCTCTCCCTGTGTTACTCATCATCATTACCACATTACGTGATGTTGTTATGTGACAGTTTACTTTTTGTTTTCATCTTATTGTGGATATCGTGCCATTGAACTTTCTTGTATACTACTTATTCTTATTAGACACACTCCACAGTGGTTGCAGGGGTATATAATTATCATATCACAATTCACAATACGTAAAGGTGCATACACCTACTTAATCATGTGCTACTTTTTTCAGATAATGAAACAAATTTTCATACCCATTTCTTTTTCTAGTTTTTTACATGGGAGAAATACATCTTAATATTAATAACATTTAAGTACCTTTATAGAAATAAATTCTACATTTGTTTGCCAGTTTGTCACCTAGATATTTTTAGTCAGTTTATCAAGGAAGTTATCAATGTTGATTATGTGATGTAGTAAGTATTACCTATCTGTAATATTTTTACATGATATAATTAATTCGTTTGCTGAATATCTACATAGTAGCGCATATTGTTGTGTAAATATAAAGACATAATGTAATGCTGAGAGTGAAACAACTAGATACAAGGCAATATATTCCTTATATGGACTTTACATGGACAGCTCCATTCTTGTCAACTATGTAATACTATGCGAACATACCTATACCTTAATATATTCATGAAATATGGAAAAACGGCATTCATTGTAACCGTTTACGTATGTACACTGTACACCTCCAACATTTCAAAGTATATTGATCTTAATGTGTGTTAAGTGGCAAATGTAAAATGATTCAATACGATTTAACGTCATAACCATTCAATTAATTACTGTCGATAATAAACGTTTTTTGATAAGACTAATAATTTAAAATTTTAACTGATTTGACTACTCTGAAAGGGATAATATTGAAATAAAAAAAATAGTGTTAAAATATTCTAAAACATAAAAGGGCTTTTAATGTAACTGGGTTACCCATTATTATTATGTTTTACAGCTATCCACTCGTCCGCGAGTGATCTTATCATCAAATAAGTAAATCATTAGCTATGTAGGAACCCTCACATTTCTGATTATGATATTTCCATAACATGATTTCCACTTAATAATTTTGTGGAATCTAAATCATTTCTATTTTATAATTATCACAATAACATATAGTCCAAGAGCCCGCTGCTTAATTTATGACGTATCTGTTTTTTGATCGAAATGTGGTATAAATGATAGCTTACCAATAGGGTATTACATCGCACTAGGGTTGCCTATCAAAATCTTGCCGCAACCCCCCCTGCCCTCCCCGAAAAGGTCCCTCTTCGCGGTTTTTCGCATTTTATAGGAATATGGTAAGAGATAGGAGAAAGTAGTCAATGACAAAAATAATCCTTGCAAAATTCTCTACAAAAAATGTTAAGTTAATTTTTTCGTAGAACTAGCAGTTTACCCGCAATGGCCGGTCCAAAACCGAAATTCATTTAGAATACAAAAAAAAATGTATTTAAACTAAATTGGTTGAAAATTGATAAAAGATACAGGAAAATAGTCTGTGTATTGAAAATACCTCCTTCGACAAAATGTAGGTACTATGATAAATTGCGCATTAAACCAAAAAATACTTGTACCTATAGATGCTGAGATTCAGAATATCGAAATAAACTACTTTTTTGCTTGAGAATGTTAGTACTTATTACATTATTGAACATATTGTAATGATCATAAAAGTTCAAATTTCTGAGGCCCAGTATAATTAGAGGCAGTTAGTTCCATCAGTAAAAGCTTAACAAAACATTTACGAATTACTATATTAAAATTATTGTTATTGCTTTTTCCTTTCACCATTCTATAATATGAATGAGAAAATAATTAAACATTACAATTAATCTTTTAATCAAAGCACATGTAGTTGCTAATTACCTCGAATTATTTATGAATGTGTTATTAATTGTTATCATTCATTATTAAATTAATATCAAAGTGGTATAAGAATAAACAATAGGTTATTACTACAGATTTCGACTTTCACTCTGATGCATATTGTACAGTAAATTTATGTCATTAGATAAATAAGAATGATTTTTCTCAGTATTTTCATATGACCGTAAGAATTGGGTATTTATAAAAAGCTTTCTGTTTGGTATAACTTTGAAGTTTAATTTTCCATACCCTCATACTATTTAGATAAACATCCGATCCTATACCAACTCGGAATATATTTCCTTACTCAAAGAAAACAAAGATTTGTCACATTATACCAATGACTTGAACTTTGTCAAAGTTTTATCATTACTATATGTTACTTGGGTAGGATTATTTTTCCTTTCAAAAAGGAATTGGGCTTTCATACACAAACTCAAATAATTTCCTGTACACTTCGTAGTAAGCTAAAAGCTTGTGTGGTGAAATATATCATCGTAAACTTTAACAGCTTTTAGTGCAAACTTGTATGAATTATCTTTATGTCAGGAAATTAAAGGTGATTCCTAATTAATTGATTTAATTGTATTTTTCTTACTCTTCCATTTCCGCTTTCTCTGCTTCTTTACTCTCATCCCTCCAGCCACCACCACTGGTTCCTCAAAGCGAGGACACGCCGCTACCACAGGCATCCAGAATATTGATTGCCCTCATAAGACAATCATCAACGTACACAACTCTTTCAACAACACAATTATATTCAAAACAACATGTTCACTGAATACAACACTTCTCAGAATAATTCATTATCGAATTATTATAAACAGATTTTTACTTTGTTTCATAATACTTCTTTGTTCTTATCGCTTCCTCTTAAATCTTAACGATAAAAATATGTTGCATTAACATTTTAAGTTCATGTACCCCAATATTCTCTAATGTCCTCAAAGTTAGGTAAACGAATATACTCAAAATAATATAAAACAATGAACATAAAATATGTAACTTTTTAATTTGATGATTTAGGTTAAACGTATATTTCAGCACAGACAAAGTTTAATAGAGTTTTATAAATATTGAAGTAATTTTTGTGATATATATTACGTTATTTAAAATAAAATAACACAAATGCACTGCTTTATAATTATAAAACACTTTTAACATGAATTATTGTAAGGTGTGCGCACTGGTAATAACTGTTTATGGGCATTTATGTAATGCATCAATGCAAATAAAGCTAATGACACAAATAACAGATATTAGTATGGTCCGTCCCGTTGCCTTACGCACATGCGATTATAATTAACGTAACTCGTAATGAAGCGAGGAGTAATCTATATGTACCTAGATACATATGTATTAATATCAATCAAATATTATGCTCGCCAAGCGAGTAACTCGTGTCATTACTCGCCACTAACTAACGCTGAAGATAATATTGACTCAACTAACTTTGTATTCTCAGCACGCGATGTATAGACAGTAAGACAGCTTGATGTCTTTCCAGGTCGACACAAGAAAGTTTATGCATGTAAATAATTTTTATTTCCTATATCTATCTAAGCATATTTTACAAAATTGATTTTATCGATATTTTTAGATTAGTTAACAACCCAAAGCATCGTAAAAGCGCAAAAGCGCTGCATTATGTTAATTATGTATTTTCGGGTTGACTGAAAGATATTGCTTTTGCAACAAGTCCACTTTTTAGCACACGACTATTGTCTTGTTATGTAACGCTGCATGTTTCCATAGCTATTATTTATTTATATTATTATCTGAATGAGGCAAAATCTAAAATTGATTAAGGAATATAACAAGCAAGAAGTGGGTATTTTTGTGACAACCATATTAAGTTTACACGAAAAACATAGCTGTTCTATTCTAAAATCATACATACTCATTTTACTTAAGAACAATTATACGAATTAAACTGTGTAAGTGTGTAAGTTAAAGAAAATACCTACACATATTAAGTGACCGCGATCTGGCAACTAAATTTATCGAAAATCTTGTATTGGACTGTAAGAAATGTTTGACACAAATACCGATTATACCAGATTAAAATTCACCGTATTATCACTATTCAGTTGGTCCTTATACAAAGTATACTGTAGGTGTAGGTATATAAAGATCAACCAAATAAGGAATATTGTACCGAATCGTATATATTATCTTGTATGGTAGATATTCATAAGCTTACAGATACCCGACCAAACTTATAGTACGTGATTGGTTTTTAACACCTCACCGAACAATTACTAATAGTGGTCTAAAATTTGATTGAAAATTAATAGCGGATCGTTTCCCTGTATTTAGCAAATATCAATCATGTCATATATTAATTTGTCTTATTGTTTTATTGTTTTATTGTTCTCTATCGTCCGTAGGCCCATTCGGGCACTTGGATTCGTCAATTTTTACAATATGTATCATTATTCATAGCATATATCATTAAACAAAGTAAGTATCATAAACAATATCATTATCAGATCAATGCCAATCAGAGTGTAAAGAGCTCTGATTGACATTTCGTCATACATCAAATCAATTTTTCAACATATCGTCAACGGAATAAAATTCTTTGTCAACGAGGTACTTCTTCACCCCTCCGCGGAAGGCCGTATCATCCAGTGATTTCAACTCCCCGGGAAGCGCGTTTAGCATCCGCACACTGAGACACACGAAGCTCTTCGACGTCTTCGCTAACCTATGCCTTATTGGTCTTATATTGTCTTTTGAC
This sequence comes from Ceraclea dissimilis, assembly GCA_963576895.1. Lineage (NCBI taxonomy): Eukaryota > Metazoa > Arthropoda > Insecta > Trichoptera > Leptoceridae > Ceraclea > Ceraclea dissimilis. The sequence goes on from OY756364.1 coordinate 10,287,050, forward strand.
CTGGTATTGTAGTTATGGTACTCTGAGTTCAGGGGAGTATTATGGATATTTTTGCGGGCAAAAAGTAAACACTCTAATATGAACATGCTGGGCATGGTGAGCACTCCGAGTTCCTTAAAGGAATCTCGACAGGAATCTCTCGGATTCATACCCAGCATGGTTCTCACTGCTCGTTTCTGCAATATAAAAACTCTATTCGCGTCAGACCCCTTCCCCCAGAATAGTATACCGTATGACATAACGCTGTGGAAGTATGCGTGATATACAGACTTTGCAGCATCAAGTCCACAGGTTTCGCGTAATTTTTACCTTGAAATATTATTTATTATATCATCAACTAAACTTACTCTCAATATAATTAGTTAAAGCTGAAATGTTGAATAATCGACGAAGAAAGTGAATTAGCAATATCTATTCAAATTCCAAAGCAGGAAATGGAAGACACTGAAAATGTACAAATTTTACTCTTTAATAGTAAAAGAGAGCATTTAATAGATGACAGTCACTGTCCAATTCAGCACAGAGTTAATTAGTTTAGTTTTGTATATTAAACGTATATGGAATATCCTTCGGAAAAGCAAAATTTCATAGATGTCACATCATACTTTTGTAATTCCCTACTTTCTAACAAATAAAACACGGCGCTATATAATACAAGTATTTATACGTTTTTAGGTCAGTGTACACAGCCTACGTACAGTTGTGCATAGGTAGGCACTTCTATCAAAGAAAACAATCAATAGGCATACTTACCTTCTTAATTTAGACATTTAGCCTAGTGCCTAATGATATAATAGCCCCAAATTGGTCATTATGTTTGTACCATGAATCATGGGTGTCATCGAGGTGTAAATATTGAAAATATCTTTCAGAATAAAACTGAGATCACTCGCAGACGAGAGAATATTATATTATGTAGGGAGTTTATTTTAAACAAAACAATTTAGGGATTTGAAAAACTTCCATTGAACCGAGTCCCAAAAAATTACTACGCGACTAAAATTTTAATCATATCAAAAAGTGATTAGTTGAATTATTCTGCATATCGTGCTAACGTGTACATGAATATTGAATTGCTATTGTATCGTGTGGCCTACTTAAGAAAATACTGAGAAAAAAATCATCTGCATACAATAATAAAGTAGCCTGTCTAGGTAACTAACAATAGCGTATCCTCTATCACCTTAAAAAACTGTAGATATTTTTATTGCTTAGCTAAAAACTGGCAAAAGCAAACCACTTAATAAAGGAGAAAAATAGCTATTTGCGGATAAGTGTGTAATGTGCATGTATGGTGCACGCCACTGGTAGGTACTTACATTAATGTGGTTATATACCAATTCGTTTCAGGTTAAATAATTAAACTTTTCATAATGTTATTGTTTTCCTACAAACCGCAACCATAATATCTGCTAATATTCAATGTACCCACTACCCACTCAACAGAAATGTAGGTAAAACGAAGTAAGTAGATATTTAATTAATTAACAATTAAATTACATCTCATGTACACTTGAAAAACTTTACTTTGTTATATGCATGCGGTACGTACTTACCTATGCATAGCAAATTGTCGGTGAATGTTATTCTCAAAATAAGATAAAAGTAATTAGATACAAGAATACATTAACGTGGGTATTTCAATTTCACGAATATAATATCTATGTACTCGTAAGTGCATTCATGAAAGGTGATCATATATTTTTTAAATTTAACGATTTTAAATTTAAATTAATCTACCGAATACATTTTTTTCATTTAAAAAAACATTTAATTCTATGATATCTTACCAAAATTTTAACAATAAAAATTAACAGTTAAGTGTACATAGTGATAATCAGAATACCGATATACCTATCAATAAATTTCACGATCTACATGATTTCATTTAATTCCACGCAATCATCGAAACAGATACCCGATTACATTAAAATAATTTCACAATTATAAAAACGATATAGTGAAAGAGATGATGAAGATCTAAATGCGGAACTAATTAAGAAGAAAGGGAAGCAAATTTTACCGAATACATGATTACTTATCTTTATGCATACGTCATGTCATGATACAATAATGGACCAGAGTTGATAAGTGCCACTATGTATACTGTGTACCTCATTCATGTATTTTACGTTTGTCATCTTCGAAAGTTGTGATTAATAAAAAAGAAAACTTTAGCAATTACAGAATTTTGTCATTGTGGTCAGCTGGCAGAGATCGAAGCATTGCGATAAGCTCACCCTAGTGAACAAATGTATTGATTTATATTCGTAATGTAAACATATCTCCGTATTTTGTTTACAATGCGTCTCTTTCTTCATTAATTTCCTGTTGTTCGGAGAACAAATCATGGAACAAATATACGAATCTCTTTCAAATCCCTTACAAAATCAACACAAAATCAATTCTTCAAAACATTTACAATGTTTATATTATGTCTACCAGCTGCGTTAAAAACTTGGTATTTAATGAAAACATTACTAATTATTGTGAATTAGTTCAATGTCATGAATATTTTGAAAGACTATCATATTTCTTTCCTTCTGCATTCGGCTAACATGAAAGATCTCCATATCTGGAGAGAGTATTAACAACTTCAGCATCAACCCAGTTAAGTCCACTTCACATCAAGTGGTCCGTTATTCCGACGCATTAATACGAATATTAATCGATTCTGTTGGGTTACTCTTATTGTTTGTTACACAACATATTAATGAATGATGAATCAATATTATTGACCACTTGAAACGACGACCGCAATGTTCTGCTTCGATTCAAATACCAAACAGATCAATAAATACTGCAATACATTATGCACATTATATGAAGGAAAATGCTTTTATTATAATCATATTCTTAATGACTGCTATTCAATCGACTGATAACCATTTGCATTCATCCGTTAGGGACACAGAATAGATATCATATCGAGCAATACCTACCTAGGTAAATAAGTTTTCCACTAGAGTTATATAAGGTGAGATTGAGGTGCATGACCATAATACATTGTTCCAAAGAAATTGCAAATCAATATTATTTCTACATATTACATCATCACTAGGTCTTCTATTTTCGTTTTCTTTTTAACCGAGCACAACGCCCACGACTATTATTTGCGCTAATTATTCTTGCCTATTGTAAAACCAAATTGTATAAAATACTATGTGGACTAATAGTTGAGTAATAATACCAACGTTTAAAGAGTTCAAAATAACGAGAAAAAATTGCATTACAAAAATTATCCCTAATTTGTGAATGATTATAATTATCCCTAACAAAGAGAATTAAATAATTAACAATCTATAAGACGTAAACATTACTTTTCAACCAATTTAGAACTAGCGAGAAAGTATTCGTAATTCAGTGATAATAACAGCGGATATACAGAATGATATTCTTTCACCAAAAAGTCTTGTGATTACCTGTTATACTTACTGCCTAGTATTACGTTATGAAGATAAATAATCAATGAATTGTAAGTAGAAGAAGTAACCTGTTATTATTAAAATTATATAACTGTTATAATAGTGATGGGCATGGTTGGAATATTAAAAAAAAATTGAACACCTATATGAGTTAGTATGTATAATAGATGTAAATGTATGCAGCGGTAGTGGTGGAGTAAGCATCAATGACTGAAACATTCACTATACTAAAGTGTAAAGGTACTAATTAAATGTGTTACACATGATACGTGCTGCACTACGCCGCTACATGACATGCTGTTTATTTTGTAAGTACTGCAGTAAGCGGTAAATACTACAACAATGTGTGAAGGGAACTATAAGAAACAAGGCTAAAAAAATTGTACAAATAACATGTATTTATTTATTTATTTATTTTATTCTTATAAAGCAAAACAGTGAGTGGCATTACAGCTATGGGCCTTTCCGCCACTCACTATGAATGTGGAATTGTACAGGTACGAAACCTAAATAGTAAACTGTCTTTAAAATTGATAAGATGAAGAAAATAATCGTTGGAGATGTCGTGATTTAGAAAACTCACAGTTTGATTGGAGTTAAGGAACTGATTATTTTCAGGACATAGAAAATCAAAGAAGAAATGTGAACCGGTGACTTCACATACTTAGCGGAACATTTTCTACTATTATTACTACTTTATATGGCAGAGTTTCAGTATTCAGAGGGCAGAACTTTGTACTAATTGTCAGGTCACTCCTGAGCGCTTTAATGCCGCATTGTCATAGGGACAGCCTACGTACAATGAAAGAGAATCTTCCCGGGTGTCCGGTTGGTAACCCTGCTACATATTAAGTAAATGATTGTAAGTACGAATAAACATGATTATAAATACGAATTCAACAGCTAAAAATATAATCGTACGATATTAAAATTTAGAAAGATTTTTATCCCTTTATTATAACTTACGTACCTAATGCGAGTATTACTCTATGTAGTGTTGAAGTGACGCGCGTATAATAAAGCGGTGTATTGTATGAAAGTTGACTTCATACTCAATATTCATATTAAACTGTCAACAGGATGAGAAGAGATGATTTTACACTCCATCACATCCTGCCGTTAAAAAGTCACACTCGATTTTATTAAGGGGACTACATCAAGAAGTAACGTTTTTTCATGATAAATTTTAGCCCGGCGCTATGGAAAAAAACGCGCCATGGGGGAGGTCATTCCGCACTTTTATCTTTTGAGTGTGTATTTACAAAAGCAGTATAAATTCTTAAGCAAAAGAATTTTAAAAGAAATTCTTAAAATATGTTTCAACGTATTTATTTCACCATGTGGAAGACTCAGAATGAAATGAGTTAAGGCCAAACCTAGTGTTAATATCGGTCTCTAGTGTAAAGTACTGAAACAATGTCCGTGAACCTTATAGCGTGTATTTCTAAAACTCCTGCATATAGTCAGATGAAAGAACAATAATTCTCAGTAAAAACAAAGGTGTTGTTTCATTACTAAGAACATTTCTGTGTAGAGTGAGAATGGTTCTCCAGTCTTCACACGTGTACAATCGGGGAACGATAAAATATTCGTACATTTCACATCATCTGATCAGATCTTTCCAGGAAAAATTCAAAGTAACAAGCGATTAATACTTAGTAATGTTTCGCACAGAAAAGGAAGTTGCTACACACCTTCTGAAATTATTAATAGGTACAATATTAAACACAACATCTCCGTTAGCGATGACAACTGCATCTAAATTTCTAACAAGTATAGGTACATTGTTTTCGCAAAATATTCACATCATTAGGAGAACAATACCTAGTTAATGCTACGTTTCCTATTTAGGTCCAATGTATACATACATTTATCCAATTCATACCTAGAATCGTGAGATAAAAAACTTTGTGACACTTGAGAACATTTTTTCAATAGATAAATTCCTACTTAATACTGACAACATAGGTACCTACACAGTGAAAAAGGGTCTAAATTTTCTACAAGTATTCTAATAAAAGTAATGAATAGGAGCTCCAGGAAAAATATAATCATGACATATATAAATGTTTAGAAAATATGGATTTCAATGTTAATATTATGTACATATATATTTTTAAAAATAACAAATTTTTGTTCAATAAATTCAAAATACAATATTCACATTTCGTAGTAATGTAGCATAGTATAAAAATATAAATCATAAATTTCTATATCTACATAATATCTAGTAAGTATGGCGTCTATAATTGGCTAGCCTCCCATATTCAACGGATGTGCTCCAAGAAAGGGCAACGAATCGATTTGGCACTGTACTCTAACTACTATTAGAAAAATAAAACTAGGAGTAATAACTATTATAAACAAAAACTTAACGGGCCTAGGTACTTATTATATGGAATATGTTATGTCCATATTGAACAGTACAAGTATGGTTACATACAAAGACTCGGTAGTTACAAACATGACTGATTGGTAAAAAGTAGATTAAATTAATTGCTATTGATATGATATTCAGAGTATGTATTTCTGCGCTTTGCAATTCGTATAGGAATTGCATGAATATGGTGCAGGTGTTGTTAGGTGACATCGTGATTATAAATTACTGCATAATATATATCTAATTGTATACCTAATAGGTAATGTGCATAGCCTTAGGTAAGGGTGCATGGGAATGTTTCTTAATAATATAGAATAACTAATTAACAATATCATAGAAACTGTTTGCCCAACATTTTTTTATTATATCTTTGCATAAATGTAAGTAGGTAGACAAAATAATTTGTTAGAACTCGTCTCTAATAAATTTTCTTATATGTATGTGAAAAATAAACTCACTCCTACATACATACATCAAAACCTTAGATGCATGAAATATACATTCACCAAACTTGCAAAATATTGCGACCAAAATTTGAACGTCAGACACCCACACAATCAATTAATATGGATATTAAGATATATATCATAGTCTCTTGACAGAGTTTATAAACTGTTTAGGTTTACGCAATGTTTGTGACCTTTACAACAATTTGATAATCAGCTATACAATTTTTACCTTGTTTTAAATAATTCTCAATACCTAGCTACTTAAAACTGCACGAATATTTTGCAGAATTTTTAAGCATAAGCTACCAAGTGAATTAAACAATATGTTCCTAAACTCACTGGAGCAATAATTCGTGGTTCTATCATAATTTATAATATTCAATAGATACGTACTTAATATTGGATATATTGAAGCCATTCATTGATTACAAGTTTTGCACAGCCATTCATGAAATATTGTTACGCAAAGATTATTATTGCTTATTACGTAAATACGATTCGCGATAAGTTCATTGCCTTTCATAGACATTCTTAGTGAATGTAGAAACGAAAAAGGAAAATAAGCATGATATTTTAATTAATAATTTTAAAATTAGGGCATGATGTGTGAGGTGTGCATTACCAAAAAAATACCTATTATAAATCTAAGGTTGAGTAGTAGACTATAAAAATAACCGTTCTTTATCATATGAGAACGTGTATCCAATATAATAATTAATTGAATTTGACATACGAGTAATATTACTCGTATTAATTTTAGGCTAGATTTTTTTCTTCTCTTTTGACTTAACATTTTATAATATTATTTACTCGTAGATTAGTTTCTTTTTTTATTATTTGTTGTGACTATATAATATTGACTAAATCTGTACACCTTAATTAGGCCATTGTTTGAGCTCTACAAATGCCCCATGTCTAACTGTTTTTAAGTGTATTCAATGTCTGTGTGTGTGCTGTATGAAATAAATAAATTAATTAATTAACTTTCAGCATTAACAATGAAAAAAAAAACCTATTGAACTCTCTAGTAATAAGCATCGAATAGACGAGTACGTCATATTATGGAATATCAAATCCATTCTATACAGGATTCTCACCTTTATTTTTCCTGGGTCCACGAATTGAAGTCCATATACTGTGATGGTGTTTCCTTATTTTCTCAGAATCGGCACCGTATATATTTAAATCACTAGAATATTTCTTTGGTAAACCGCGCTTCTTTTGAGAACCGTTACTGTTATTATTAGTGTCACTGTGAAAAAACGACACAAACCTATTGAGAGGACTCATTGTTGAATTATTTTTTAATTAATAAAAACTTAAAATTTGAAACGTTAATACAATCTCCATTTCTTTGGTAAACTTAACGACATGGCGCTCCGATTATAGTAAATAATAAATAGATAACAAGATGTCTGCACACCGCTGTATTCAACAGTCAACACGTACTGAGCGCAATAAACTCCATAGCGAAATGTTAATATTTTTTCACTTTACATTACGATAACAGTACTATTTAGATTGCAGAGTATGATAACTTTCTTTTTGTTGACTTTCAATCTGAACCATCGTCGTTACTTGAACGTTAGACTGTTAGACACCAGCAGGTACAATGTATAAGACCTCTTACATATTAGGTGAGTATACAAAGTACATTCACGTATGTAGGTGCATAATTACATTATACCCATGTCTGGGCGGTAAGATTTAACTTTTAATAGCAAGCAAAGAAAGTGTTCTTAAAGAAGAATTATAGCCTTCATAATAATCTCCAACTAGGCGAGTTTACTAGAAAAGAGAAGTGATGTTTGACAACAAAAACATTGTACCTACATGATATATGTATAATAGGTAATGTGAGATAACAGAAGAGTATTATGTGATTAATAAAACAATGATCGATTATCATATATTTATGCAATAAAATTATATAACTTCATGGCATGTCATCTCATCGACACCTCAGTATATACATACCATTAGTAACTAATATTGCTAATAACAACGAAACTAAAGTCGTTTAAACACACACGACTAAATAATTTAATTTACCTTAAATTTCATATAGACACAACCAGATCTGAACCATTAGAACCGAAAAATTATTAATTTGTTCTATATAAAATTAAATTTAAGATAAAAGTAGAGCAAACAATAATTCAAGTTTCTCTTTGTTTCCATCATTTTTTACTAAATCTGAACTAGATAAATGTTTGATGTTTTTATTTTATTTTCTGAGTTTATGACATTCTCTGAGTGGTTGTATAAATGTATAAGTAGCAGGCAAACTTTGTACTAAATATAATGCTTCATCCATATGCTCGTGTAGGGTCGTGAAGGCTCGGTGTTCATGAGTAGAAAGGCGTCAACAGTCGGTTACGTACACGTCAAGACAAACATTTTCAACCACACGCCTTTTCACTCATTCACGGCGAGGTCGTCGAGGGTCGGCGAGCGTCTGGCGCCAGCATAATAATAAAAAAAATAAACTTTGTCCTAACACCTATTGCAGAATAATCTCATTTATGAAAATCTTAACTGTGTATGGACAAAAATTTATTGGGTAGTACATCTATGAAGAGATCTTAGTTTAAATGAAATGAATAATGAATACACCGAAAGGATTAAATAAAATTCTACGCTTTGTACATAATATATGAAACATAGATGTATTTTTAATCAAAAATAAAAAGTACAAGTAATCCTAATATCAGTAAGAGTGGTTGAAGGGCAAATAACGTGTTTAAATTTCTCTAGCAGTTATTTGTAAAAGTTTCATCCTCACTTTGAATAAAAAATCACCATGAATACATAATTAGATTGACGTATTGCACGCGTTAATTTAAATACACCTAATCTATTCAGAATTCGTGAGTGCGTTTAACACACGATTTAGATTCAGCCAATAACAATTATGCGATAATATTGGATCTATAATAACATAGTTACACCTATGTCTATTAACATGTCGAGAAACAATTAATTTTCTAATAAAGATGATACAAAACTTTTACTGTGAACTAATCAGAGTGTAACATACTTTGTAATAACTACACATACATTCACTATGGATATACAGAGGCTTGGGCGTCGCCAGCCTCGGAGCTAGGAGGGGGGGCAGTAAAAATTGAAAAAAAAAATGATATAGCTTAAAAAAAGCGCCGCGGACGAAATTTTTTTGCGACACATAGTGAAGGAGTTCGTGATGTGGTTTGTTTTATTTGAAAATGTACATAATACTCTGCACAATAATATGTATGAAAAATGATTTTTATGAAAAATAATAATAAAATTGCGCGGGCAATTTTTTTATGAAACAACTGCATTTTAATGGATTTTCATACTGATTTTTGAAATTTTATATGATGAGAAAATGTGTGATTATAATGTGATTTTTTGAGAGGTTTTCATCATTTAGTATGAAAAAGAAAATACCTGTTCCAATCTCTAGGGGGGACGGCTGCCCCCCTGCATCCCCCTCTGACGACGCCCATGTACATATGAATACATTATCGTCGATAAATTATAATATTGTACCTACACAATAATAATACGTATACACATTGTTACTCAACGTTGGCTGTGAGAAAGTGGAAACTGTCAAAATATTGAAATAATAACATCGATCATGTGCTGTGCAAAAAAAAGTACTTTGATTCTCAACGGAATGCAAAAATATGAGATTTTATTGACATCGATAACCTCAGGTGAACAAATTATAACTAGCCCTAATAAATGAACATTAAAATATATTAGCATACAGCAGTGTATTTCGGAATGTATTTAAGTATTTGTAGACGATTTTGGAGGTTTTTACGGTCGTTAAGTTCGAAAGCTTGATGTCACTGACAATAAAACATATGTATATAATTTAGACGAAAAAGCTCACAAATATAGCGTTTACAAATAAAAATACACTAATCAAAAAAAAAACTCACCTGAACTTCGCAAAGTCATAATTGATATTTGTTTTAGCACGTATTTATTAAATTATCTGATTTACTAAAAATATGTTTTACACAAAAAACTCTCCATTTTGACAATATTATTAAACCAACAAACAAAACCTAATAGTCAACATACACAAACAGACATTCGAGTGCGCAATAAAAGGAACATGGCTACCTATTATTAAAATATCAATCATGGAGATTTGCCAAAAACACAGCAAGCATAATCTAACTGAGATTAAGAGAATTTTGCGGTAGGTATAATTATAATTGAATCTATATTATATTTGGAGAGATTGTATACTTAATTACTTGTACAAGCTTCTTAATAATAAATTTGTACAACTTTGTGTATTCGTGTTTGGAAGTAATGGAGATTATGATTGATGGTTTGATTTGGATTTGGCACAGTTGGTTGGGGCGCCGATATTTTAAGATTAATTTGTTGGGTTCGAATCTTTCTGATGACAAGGAATTTTTGACGTCTATACAAGACTAAGACACAAGTTTTTAGTTTACGTTTAGGTGAAGTACCTACCTATGCAGAAATTTTTATTGGGTTTCGAAGTAAGTAATCTAGTTAATAATATCCCAATGTGTGAACGATAGAATAATCGTCTAATTCAGTGTACTTATATTATGAAAGTTCCGATGCTGATGAAGCATCCATAGTACAATATTCAAGAAAAAAAGATATAAAATGAGTATATGAAACTTTGTTAGTTCGTTCGGTTCTCGATTCCTGGAGCTATCCTATCAAATTTTTATTAATACATTGGAATTATAAGTGTTTTTATTTTGTAAATAACCTACCTAATTAAAGTTTTATTATCGCTAATGATCAAAGTTAGATTCTGTCGCATTAAAAAGAAATTGTTAAAGTTGTAAAATACTCCATTGCATTTACTTTGTATAGAGGTGCTTATTACCGTATAGAGTTTAGGCATAAAAACGCAAGTAATGAATTTCTCTTTTTGACATTCATAATTATTATAGTACTAGCACTACTAGCTGTATAATATAACTAGCTGAGCTACCCGGCGATGCCCGGGAAAAAATTAAATTCATGGGTTTGCGACTCGGCTACTTCTGTAAATTTGTATAAAATACCCTGGTTCGCAACCACTATATGTAAAATGTTGCCATATTGTGGAATTAAGAAAACTTACCCATGTTAATCTAAGGTTGGTACTAATTGTCGGCTTTGGGCATGCGTCAGGCAATTATCTGCACATGCGTATAGCCCGGTCTGTCTACTGTGGCGTGACGTTTGTCATGACCAATATGGCCGCCTTGTTTTGGTACTCCCTCCGTATTTCGATTTCAAAGTTAAATATCTCTTAAAAAAAGTTTTTTTTTTCAAAAATGGTCAAAACCTGAAGCGGATCGGTAGAAGTGTTTATGTGAATTTTCACAGCAATCCATCGTAAAATGCGGGAGTTATGCGAACACTTACAAAAAAACCGACTTTCCTTTAGTTATATAGATTCACACGAAGATTTGTATAGTGGCACTAGGCAGACATAATACTATCAAGAGTGAAAATTTCTAAGGTATAAGGTATACAATATTTATGTGACAGTTGACATGTTGCAATCTTCTGGGAGTATTCCTATTTACATCATAATGTTATCTAAACAACAATTAGTATTGCGATCTGTTCCCATGCGATTATTATCTACGAAACATCAAATAGTTACTGCCTAGTTGTCAAAGAAACTTATTACACCTAGTAGTAGTTACGGCATTTATTGCAATGGTACATAATTAGTGTGTGAAAATATGCTTCAGTAAATACGTATAATGTACAATGTACATGCTTCTCTGCCTAAAGTAAATAGGTATTCTTAGATTATTTTTGCATTTATAGATATTTGTACTCAGTATTCGCAAGCAATTAATTATAAGTTCCTACTTAATTCATTTTTTGGGCGTGTAATATATGACATTATTTGATGATAGTTACATATAACATCCCTCCCCACACACGAGACTTGTCTCTATTGGGGAGGTATCTCGAAATGTGTATAGTTTTAAGTATTTAATTTGTATATATATATGTAAAATATTGAAGGAAATAAAAAGAATTTGAAAATTGAATTGAACATAACTGATAACCTCGGTGTACTCTTATTTCTTTTGTAGAAATCGAATCAGAACTAGAAGTACCTATTATATAATTATTGTCAGTGTACCTTCTATTTCATTAGACGATTTGCCCGTCAAATTCTAAGCATAGCAACGCGAAGAGCATGGTCCCTTATTTTTCATGTGAATAAACTCATAAATCCGAGAAAAACACTTTCACAGATTGATACGCCCTTCAGCTAAACGCCTCTAGCGTATTCACGATATTCTCATTAGAATATATATTAAAATACTACTTACTATAAACATCTAGCAAACATTACCTATTTACATTGTTAGGTTAAGACTGTCTTAGATATAGGAGCATACATATTTAACTTTTAATTTAAGCGAACTTTTAACTAGCGCAATCTATTGAATTTCACTAGAAGTACACCACACGAATGGTGATACATTGCTTGTTTACAGTGAAGTGAATGTATGTAAATAGTATGCAGCACGGAATCAAACGGAATACACTGAACGATTAATCACTGAACAAAAGTTTTACAATTTTCACACAGTAAACACAGATGTCGTTATCAGAAAACGGCCCAATATAATTTTCACCGGCTTTTAAAAACAAGTAAGCAATAGTTTAGTCAAGGTAATAAATGGAAATACTTAAATCTATAACATTGCAAGCGAAAAATTATCAGCGACTGTGCTTTGGGAGAAATTCCCTAAAGGGGGCGTGGTATGGAAATAAAATAGTTTTCAATGTTTAGTATAACATGACTTGCAGGTTCCACATAGGGTTCATCTATCTGAATGTACATTTTATACTGCCGCGTCCTTGAAAGACGGAGAAAGCTGCCCGAAGAATTCGAGCGAGATGTTAGCTTTCAGGTTTCAGGCCTTCCGTAAGTGCCTCAAGCTACACTTTTTTCAAACATGCATCAATAGTTTGTTTTGTGATTTGAGTTTATTAATTTTAATTAGCCATTTGACACAGTACCTGTCAAAGAAATTTGAACACCGACATATTTTTGGAGGCATGTAAGCAGTACATGTTATGGAATAGATTGATGGAAACTCTTTTAAATGATTTATACTTGGTTTTTGCTAATGTACCTACATATGTAGTTCGGTCCCTACTAAATGAAAAGTCGTGCAGTGAAGCAATTAATAGATACAGTCGAAGGTTTCACATATGGTCAGTGCATTACACGAGTATAATAATAAATGCCTACTTGTACCTACTCAGTGCTCAAAGTAATGTCCTTATATGGATATCGCAAAGCAATAATATTATACGTGTATCTAGTATGTATATGTACGTACGAGTATGTGTAACTACTGCATTATGCAGGTTTTAATACAACGATACTAATTTATTAAACACATTATTTCTATCTGAGAGAATCCAAATAGCAAATAACTAACACTGAGTTAACAATTTGTATTAACACGATTGTTACGAATATCTAAGAATGTAGATTGTAGGTACAACGTTTCAGCAGACGCCGCTACATTAAATCGTCTTGTTATGAAACTATTGAGATTGAACAATTGAACTAGTAATGAACTGAATAAATTGTTATGCGTAATGTTGGGTTCAAGATTCAGGAGATTACCTACGCAGATATTTTCTACAATTATCTATTTATACATATAAATACGTACATGGTGTTGTCTTGTGATAAGTTTATCAAATGCAGTAACATGATCACCCTAGAGCACCTCTCAAGCAGCTGTAGAACCAAATATTATAATAGTGAAGACATACGAGACAGCAAGCAACCAAATAGCGACGTTCCGCTTGACATTCAGTCGCGTCCCAAATCGAATTAACTACCGACTACCTATTATTTTATAATTACTAATTAGGAAATAATGAAACCCATTGAAAGATAATTCGCATCAGAAATATCGACATTATTTACATCATGTAAAAATACCACGCAAGAATAGGCATCTAGAGTTTGATTACCTTGAAGTGATAAGATTGTGAAGACATTGCCTACTCATACCTAAATTTTTATATTATATTTTAATGATTGCATACAGCAGGATAATATAGTGACAGTAGTGAGAGAGTAATACTTTTAGTCCAAGAGCCCGCTGCTTAATTTATGACGTATCTGTTTTTTGATCGAAATGTGGTATAAATGATAGCTTACCAATAGGGTATTACATCGCACTAGGGTTGCCTATCAAAATCTTGCCGCAACCCCCCCTGCCCCCCCCGAAAAGGTCCCTCTTCGCGGTTTTTCGCATTTTATAGGAATATGGTAAGAGATAGGAGAAAGTAGTCAATGACAAAAATATTCCTTGCTAAATTCTCTACAAAAAATGTTATGTCAATTTTTTCGTAGAACTAGCAGTTTACCCGCAATAGCCGGTCCAAAACCGAAATTCATTTAAAAAACTAAAAAAATGAATTTAAACTAAATTGGTTGAAAATTGATAAGAGCTACAGGAAAATAGTCAAAGAACAAATTAATGACCATAGTCTTAGCTACAAAACGAGCTATAACTTATTTTCATACATCAATTAATTTAGGAGTTATTGCAATAAAACTCAGTGACGAAAATTCTTAAAATTTAGTTTTTCATAAAATAACCAGCGATATAGCGCCGCAGGCCAAATTTTTTATCCATAAAATATTAGTGATAATAGTTGGAAGAAAGTTAAAGAAAAAAAATCAAAAAAAAAATTTTTTCTTTCAAAAAATATCCTGTTTTTCGACCGGCCATTACGGGTAAACTACTAGTCCTATGAAAAAATTGACTTAACATATTTTGTAGAGAATTTAGCAAGGAATTTTTTTGTCATTGACTACTTTCTTTTATCTCTTGCCATATTCCTACAAAATGCGAAAAACCGCGAAGAGGGACCTTTTCGGGGGGGACAGGGGGGGTTGCGGCAAGATTTTGATAGGCAACCCTAGTGCAATGTAAAACACTATTGGTAAGCTATCATTTGTACCACATTTCGATCAAAAAACAGATACGTCATAAATTAAGCAGCGGGCTCTCGGACTATTTTATAGGTAGCCATATTAAAATGATTTCAAAAGATACAAATAATATAGTAAGCGAATTACCATTCTGTATATCTAAGGCCGTATCGAGTAAATCTTCGTATGCCAAGGACTCATAATATTGCGTATTGCAGTAGATATTATAATCATCTTGACTGTTATATGATTATAATAAAGTTGATACGTATGCGATTTTAATTAATGAAAATATGTTGTAAAATGTACGTACAAGATATCACCGCAAAACATATTTCGGGTTAGGTACAATAAATTACGATAATATATTCAGCTGAATCTCAAGCAGTCAACATTCGGGAGAGTACCTAAAATAATTGTTACGCAACAATACAAAACTTCTCAAAATAGGTATTTTCCAAAAAATATTGGTACTTGAATTAATTTGCTTGATACGGGGCTAGAAAGTTAATTCGTAGTGAAAATATAGCCAAGTAGTAAGTAAGGATATAAACGTTAAACTATATTGCGTAAGAGAATAGTAAAGTGTACAATACCTTTATGCGTCGGCGGCGATTGTCTGGGTGAGAGCGTCGTAGCGGCGCGCCGAGGCGCCACTTTACGTGGAGGCGCCGGGACGCGAGCCGCGCTCAATGCGACGGTACTGCCTTTCTTCACTGAAACGAAAAGACATGTTTATTAACAAGTGTCAAATGAATTATTCACTACTGTCTTTAATTTAGTTTACTACATGCATATACCAACATACAATATTTTCATGATTTTCCCATCACCTACTAATTTTTACAATTTCGTAAGTAATTCATGATCCTTAGAATGATAAAACACCTAAGAAAACAATTTTATAATTCATAGGTTCTTGAAGATTGTAAATGAATAAGAATATAGAATCAATATTCGTTATACAACAATATAATGATATATCGAATAACATTCTAACATTAGGGGATCGAGAAATATTATACTCGTATAGTGACTCATAGAATGCAGAAAAGGGTGTGAAATGCTGAGTAATACTAACATATAAGATGAGATCAGCTTGTGGTATAGTCACCCAATAGCCGAAAGCTTTCATTTCAATGCTACAACCATTTCACAACATGAAGTATGATCTCATTTAGACGGTTATTACATTTTAATATGAACGAAGCAAATAATGAGATTATTGTCTCATAATAAAATATTTTTAATAATATTATGGTAGTACCCAGACGCATAATAAACAAAGATGACATTTGAATAAAACTGTCTAACTGGGACCTTGTTAAAATGTTTGATGCACGCATGTAGATTGTAGGTATTCTATAGAAACTTTTTTGATTATTTGACATTGTATCCGTAATATGAGAATTTAACAACCTACTAATTAATAGAATTTATGTAATTTCCATATTTCTTTATACTATATAGGTATTTTGTTTACTTTAAGAATAAATACTTAAATAAAAAAAAAATCCAGATACCCTTCCCGATACCACTCAACTAATCAATTATCTACAACACATCATAATATATCTAAAAATAATTAAGTATTCGGAAGAAATTGAAAGAGTGGTTCTAATTTAAAATTGTGACTAAAAAATGAGATATGTAGGAAGTTATACATCGATGCTCACCCATAACACAATATTATTCCATTTCACTATTGAACACTAAATCAACATAAATCACTAAATAATCCTATAATCCCCACTTAACCCCACTGTACTAAATTTATTATATTAGCTTACACCGCACTGCACTGAATGCATTCATTTCGATATTGCCTCCATGTACTGGTGTATTGTTTTGGCTATAGTACATTTGTTTATCAATACATTTGCTGTTTAGTATAAGTTAGTAAAGAATTTCACTAAAATCACAAATTTGACACACCATCACAATATAGTAATTTGTTGGTACATTTAATTTAATTTTCCGTAACCGAACAACATAATAAAATTGAAATTACAATATATTAGTATTCTCTTGAAGATTCTGTCGTATATTGTATGCGAGATGTTGGTTTAATGATGAAAGTGTGTTCGAGACTAAAACGGCGAATGATTTTATTGAAATAGCGGGTTCGTGTCCCAGCCCGTCAGAGCGTGAATACCTTGAAGATGTGTGAGCCAGATAATAACTACACATTGTACATAGAAAGGAATATATCACAAATAATGAGTTCTTATTAAAGCTATATTGTACTTGATATAAAAGTACGACACTGGTGTAACCGAAAACTATATTAAATTACATGCCATTACATACCCACATGTAACCACCACGTATAAGCAAATTAGATTGTACTGCAAAGGGGAATTTGAATGTAAGCGTTCCTCATGTTAGTTCAAATGGTTGAAGCGTTGACACTACTAAAATCCAAGAACAATCTTCATCGTGATTGCCAAAATCCACTACTAAAATGGACTGTCAGAATCCTTAAATGCTAGTCCACATTTTACGATATAAATAAATAAATCTTTATTGGCCAGTTAATATAAATAACAACAAAAACAAGACAATGCAGTGTGCCAAAAGGCAAAAGCAATATCTTACAGTGAACCCGATATACAGGCAACGTACGCGAGAACTTTGATGATATCATATTTTTTCCCTTATAATATTCCCTCGTTTTGTTCTACGTATCTGGAGATTCAGATAACACCTACCAATTGAGATGCAATTCATCATCAAAACATTATCTCTTTTTATCAAAGCTTTGTTGGTTACATCAATGTCTTAATGAAGAATCTTATCTAAAAACTAAAATAGTGGGGAAATACTCACACATCACATAAGAAGAATAAAACATAATCAAGAATAAGTAAATCATATACCACGCTGTAAGTAAACCTACCTATACCTACATAACTAACAACGATACAGCGAAAATCTTTGTGCGTTTAAGTCTAAAAAACACATACAGCCAGTATATTTTATCATAATATTATTCACAGTTAATTATACAGCAGTTATGCTATTCGTTGTAATATGAAATTATCTTATGAATAATCTCTAGTATGACAGTAGTATCTTTGTATTTATGTAAAAGGGTAGGTACCGTACGAATATTTCTGCTATGTGATGTCTGTCTATATTATATTATACTGACCCAATAACAAAATCGAAGATCTTGATCAAAGACTATATGAGTATTATTGTACATCCATGACGTAGTCCGTTCCAAGGCACTCCTAAGTATTTTACTGAGAAATGCGGCTCGCAGATATACAATACACATAAAATATAAAACAATACATATGAACGAGAAAGTATGTTCAAATTACGTAAATTAATAATTGCGAATTGTAAATTAGTCAGACTAAAGAAAAACGAGATAGGGCTTCATTATGTATTTAGTGGTATTTTGGTATAAGCAATATTATTACCCTGGATATTTTTAGAACATGTTATCTAGATATGTAAAAAATAGGGTTGCATTTTTTCAAAGCCTTGAAATAAAATTAAAAGTATGCGAAAATAAATTCATGGAAAACTGTAGAAGATACATTAGAGGAGTATAAATATAGTAAGATTTTGTTTTTAACAAAGAAAGACATACTGGTTTTCTACAAATCATTGTACGAGTATAATACTGTTGTGTTTCTAAGCTTATGTGGAAACAACCAATTAGGTTTTGGTGATATGATAAATTCAAAATCAATCAGTTCTTAGATTTCTTCACTATGTTTATGCTGACAATGAAATGTTTATAATAGTGTTTCTAATTCCTGCATTTCACAATTTCCTTAAAATTTAATTTCTATCGGGAGATATGATTAAATTTCCTGTAAACATTATTATGTACATCATTTTATTAACTTTGGTATCATCGACTAAACAAACTGATTTATTAATGTAACGATGCAGCTGATAGCTACATCTAATAAATGTATATGTTTACAGAAATTAATAAACAATCATTGATCGATGTTGATTATGATAGCTATCATTTTAACGAGATTGTTGAATTATCCCATATTGCTAATCTTTTATAGGCACAATTAGCGTCACTGTTTTCAATTATTCCTACATTATTGATTCTAGCATTAAATTCTATAAAAATTAAGCCTAAATTAAGAAATGCTAAGAAATAGATAATTATGGTGGGCTTATGGGAGAGTTCAATAGTTTGTAAACTCTCCTTGATCAATCTCAACTAGTGATTACTAAAATGTATTGAACGTTCGCTAGCCTAACATGTCGGCAATCTATTTTACTTCCAACAAAATCAATATCTGTTCAATTATTCTGTAGTAACTAATCTTCCACGTCGGCGTTGCGGACTTATGTTTGAAGTTACATAACAATCATAAGAGTGGCTGGCGTATTACGTGAGTATATTATATTCACAGTAGACATAGAGTTATATTGACCCTGACAGCAAAAATGGGGTGGTGAATGCGGCAATATATTATATTACTAAGAATATTGCAAATCATGCTATTGAACTTCAACACTGTGATGTAATAATGTAGTGACCTTAAGCTCAGACAGTTCACAGGAGCAGTGATATAAACAAGCTAATAAATGTATTATGTGACCTCTCGATAACCTATGAACAAGACCTGCTAACCGCAGTAAGGTTGAAAATTAAAATTCATCATGAGACTTGAAACAGGTGTTTAAATTAAATCAATAAACAAGTGAAGATTTCTTGGAATATAAAAATATGATATAACACACCTATCTATATACTCGTAGCGTAGCATATTAACGTTATAGATAGCGTAAGAGAAGCTATTAAAATAAAGAAAATAGAAATGAACAGCAATGACGTTTGAACCTGATGAGGTAGTTCATCTTTAAGTATCCGATTAATGAAAACAGAGTCCTTAAAAAAATTATATTTATAAGATGAAGTAGAAAATTTATGAATATTTTAAGGAAATAACAAATCTGAAAGAGTAACTTAATGATCGAGTAGGTAATCAGTTCTGACAATATAGATTATGTACATTTATTTTAATGTATGTACAGGATAAATCACCAGCCTACCTTAAAATTCAATAAAAAATATAACATGTAAAACATATCATTATCACTCCAACACTAAATCAATGAAAATATCATTGTATTAATTTGGATATTTCAGCCTATTAAAACTATATGTCATATTGTTTTATCCTTGACGTGACTTTCATATAAGGCGATGTTATTGTCAGAGGATGTTGTGATGACCGAGACAGCGTGGAATATGGAAGAATGTGGGATCGGATAACAATTAAAATGATTAAAATCAAAAATAATATTTATAACCGTGCTGACATTAACTTGGCATAAACTTTGAACTAATTTATGTTAATACCTAAAAAGTCAAGGGATATCCTTAGAGATGATGTCATGGAATATAGATTTGAAAGATTAGACATTATTACTCGGGAGACCGCTGATGCTCTCAATTATCTAAGAAACCGTGCATTTTTAAAATTGCATAATAAAAATATAAACTTACACAATGATCCATTGGGCTGTTTAGGTGCAGAAACGTGTACATTCTGGGTGCGAGGTGGTGATATTTGCTGTGGAGGCGTTGGAGCGACGGGCTGATGTGGTTGTGGCTGCGGAGGCGAAACGCTACTGGGACTTAGAGGACGCCCATCACGCTTTTTGGAAGATCCTGGAACAAAAAAAATGTAACATATTAGAACATAATATGAATAAATGACTGTTTTTTTTTATCGAGTTAATGTGAAATAGAAAATTGATGGATTACTCAATTGATAGCGTTGTTTCATAATTCATGAAATGCTCTCACTTATAAAGTGGAAATATTATAATATCATGGGAAAGAATGCGAAAGTATCGCTATCGCTAATAGGCTACAACTTGATGTCATGTTTCTGTGCTAGTGCGGGTGGTGGTTATAGTTATACCTATACAATACTATTCTACAACACCTGAGAGGGAGAGGTAGATTCACGAGTAGGTATGAATTACTTTGAAGTTCACGACCTTTCCTACAATAGTTCTCACAGTGGTATTAAACTACAACATGATGTTGAACAAATTACAAACTCTTGTATTTAATAGGCGTAGGTACACGCTCCACGTTTAATTTAGTCTTTTTCATATTATAACCCGTACAATTCCTTTTGGGAAAACGATGGATCACGGAGGATCTACGAGGAAATAAGTTTCTCCAGGAGTAGTTCTGACAAAGTGCAGGGAACCTTCGATAATTTTGATTATTATTGATAATACAAAATACATAAGAAACAGAATAACTTGTGTCAACGAAAGTACCTTAAATAATTCACACGTAAACTTTCATAAATTATTTACCTCTAACACCAAAGCTTCCAAATCTCTCTCTGTTGACTACAGCAGCTTTGTATTTCTTTTCTCCTGACAGCTGAAATTTGGGTTGTAGCTTTTCGTGATATTTTTCCGGAAATTTCTCCGAGGCTGATCTATAGAGACGCTCTTTAGAACCGTGGGCACCCATCTCGTGGCACTTGTTAAACTATATTCACAACATTTCTAAGGCACTCAGTCAACACATCACTTTATTGCAATTCACAACATGTTGATAACCTACTGATTAAAAATATTAAATAGTGGAATTAATGAATTGCAGCTTTCTTGATGTTAATAATGCGTAGATTTTCATTACAATCTTTAGATATTTATTTTTGTTAGTCAACTGATAGATTAGTAATACGAAGGAATGAAATAATTAGTAAATAGTAATTTGGTGGGAAGACGAGGTTACGATGGACGCAGCCGAACTGCTCCAGGCAACAGATTGGAAGGTCGCAGCAGGGGACAGGAGAGGTTGAAGAAGAAGTCTCGTGACGGCAAAGGCTAGATAGATCATAGAGCCATCCAAAATGAAGTAATATGGTGACATTTACATATTTTAAGTATATTATTTCAATAACATAGCTCTGCTATCTTCAGTTTTGACTTATTTGCGTAGTACGTATTAGCCATGCTACGAATGATTATGGAGTTAGAGGTATACCTATTGATGTTCGAAGTGGAATCTATGTACTTTGTGTCCTGATTAACGTTATAGATGAAACAATGTACCATAACTGAAGTAGAAAAAGTGCGTATTCTAACATACCTAATGAGGTTATTATTATTTTACTTCATTACATCAAAGTGCACAGGTTCCACATGAAGACATACGAGAAAGTTGTACGTTAAAGTAATGTCATGTCATTAGTATAGAAATAATTATTATAATACGGTAGGCACATGTCTTGTAAATTATAATGAGAATAAATTTAACATAATGCTAATAATTGTAAGTATTTAGTTATTTATAAGTGATTATATCTACCAGGGAAACACAGTGTAATGTAATGCACACTGAAAGTATTTTCACTTGAATCAAAAGTAACAAGTATCTACAATACGAAGCCTTTGTTCTTGTATTAAGTAATTAGGTATGCCTACTAATAGTTTCCTAGGTATACTCAAATTAATTGTAGTTTAAATGTTTATTTAACAAAAATAATTTTCAAACGGTTATGTCAAAATACACTCTACAGATATAAAATTTTGGAGGCTGACGAAAACGTCTATGGAATTCGATAAAGAAAATTCAATAGTTAAGAGCTACTCCGCACAGCTTTTGACCAATCTCGTAAGTATAGATACGCAAAACACAGTTTAACCTGATAACTTTATTTTCTAGATTGGATATGTAGTTCAATTGGAATGATTTGCAAACTCATTAAAAAAGGAACTAACAAGCCAAGAATGTTGTGTTTGTTGACCAATACTTAATCTTATTATGGGAGACAGTGGTGGTAGTATAATCACTTGGTATATCAGACTTCATACTTATTCAATACTTGATGGTAGACGGACATACATAGAAGAGTTCACGCAGTATGAACATTGTAGGTAGATAAAGTGCGCTCGGTGTCAAGCAAGTGTTACTAATGGTAATAACATATTCATTCATTCATTCTCCAATCTAATCTGACTGATTTAATCAATTTGTTCTCGCTTCCTACCTACGCTGCATTATAATAAAAAGGGTATTCAATACAATACATGACGTTCATATTAATATTATGTTTTATTGTTGTTGCATCAATTTATTATAACGGACAGATTTGTAATAACATAATTATACACTACCTACTTGAGTTACACACGAGAGCAACAAAGGGTAATGATGTTATAGAAGACAATTACACTTTTAAATAATATATTTTGGTGTTTATTTTATAGAACGACATCATAATTTGTAAATCTGTGAATAGATTTTGTTAATTATAATGCACCCGCGTTCCATTAGAAACTTAAGTATTGAATAATTATTTATTGTAATGAGAAATACGCGTCACGGCGAGAAGTCTGGAAATACATACGAGTAGTTAAACAAACACATGTCACACAATAACAAGTGTAGTGTATGTAGTATGTGCTGAGTACTGACTGTGAAGTGGTTAGTATGACTCCAGAAGTAACACTCTATTCCAGGGAAAACACAAATAGAACTGAGTCAACTCTCTGCTGGACGGCTTACAAATTAATATATGGAGGTAGGTCTCTACTAGGTATCCACAATTAGTAGAGTCACGTGGGGTAACTGTACGCAGTTTTGAATTACGATGCAATTAGAACAAAACTAGATGATATTAATATTCAGCTATAATTTATTATTATAGAATAAGCATTTATAAGTCACAAAACAAATAATAAAACTAACCTCTTTACATATAAAAAAAGATAATGCAGAAGTTCTCCAACATGTCAAATACATACACTTGCCCCACTCGAGGGGCAAGTGTGCGCACCTTGACGGGAAAGTGTACGCGTTGCGTAAACTTACCCTGAAATGCACAAATCGCAAATAAACCGACCCTAATCATAGGCTCTACATTTTTTCATGCCACCATGACTGACACTCCTGTATAGGTGGATCTTTATATCCAATCCTGTATAGGTGGATCTATATATTTTTCCTTGCATAATGGACAGAAAAAGTTTTGACTTCTTTTTTGTAGGCGAAAATTTCCTGGAGTGTCAATTGCAGTTATCTCTTTACTGGTCTTCACCGCTTTACCTTTCTTAAATCCACTCTTCAAGGCTTTCATTTTAGGTTTTTTGACGGTTTTGACAATTTTGCTTTGTTTCTCCTCAAGTGTACGCTGCGTACACTTGCCCCCGTACACTTACCCCATGACGTCTCAATACAAGAAATTTTAAAATAACGGCAAACAGTTGTCAGTATGCAATACTGCGTAATTGCCCAACAATAACAACATTATGCCGAGAAATATTAGCATATAATACTAGGCTCTTAGATAAGAGACTATGAGAGACTACGTGAATGAATTATTTGAATAAAAAATAAGAAAACACGAGAAAAAAATCTTTTTCCTGACAATTTTTGCTTTCAATGCGCAGAACACAGAATACACGTCCAACTTCGAGCAACCGCGAAGCGCGACAATTTTCATGTGAAAACACTCCAACAACAGTCACTGTTTTCACACAAACTTCACTGCGTACACTTACACTCTGCGTACGGTTACCCCACGTGACTCTACCCTGCTACCTAGTCCTGTGAAATGTCCAATGGAAACGCTTTTTTTAATAAATGAATCTGGGTTTATTGAAATAAACCCAAATACATCTTGTAACACTTCACAGTAAGCTTTAAAAGCTTGTGTCGTGAAGTGGAGTAGGTCGGCATCGGGGATCGAGCGCGTTACCAACCAGGCTACCGATTATTACCAGGCTTCATTATTATACCTACTATCTTCATAATAACACTAGATTTAAACCAATAGGTATACTTACTTATATTTTTTTTAATTACTACGAGATACATATTTAGAGTTAGCTGCCAGAGATCGCAGCACAGCGATAAGCTCGCCCTAGTGAACAAATATTTTAGCATCTATTCTATTACTTGTTATGTTACATATTTCTGTGTTTTTTTTACATGAAGTCTAAATAAATAAATAAATAAAAGCTTACCTACATCACATATTTTCTTATTTTAACAAAAAATGAATACATCTTTGTAGAATAATGTACGAATTATAATATTATGTAATGCAACACAGGGATTATACTGGTACATAATACTCGTAGCATTTTATTTTGTTGCATGCAATTACAATTTGCCAGTGAAGAAAAAGGCGAAGAAAACATCAAATGAAAGTTAACCGAGATGTAGTTTAGTGTTGAAAACTCAAGTCTTTGTTTATGGCTTGAAGTGGTTTTACACGCAATGATCGAACACGTGTCCTGTGAAATGATTTCATTTTCTTGACGCCACATTTGCCATCACATAATATCTGTTGTGTTATAATATAATGCCTGTAATACGCCACAGAAACAAAGGGAACTTGCAGTGAAGCAGCGAGTAGAAGATTATGATGTGTCAGTAGAGAGAATAAAACAAGTAAGATACTAATGTGCAACTTACAGTGTTCCGAGAAACACTCACCTAATTAATTTGTGTTATTGTCGCACTTTTTGAAACGCACCCCTCTACAACAATGATCATCATAACTACAAACGGATTAAGAACAAATTAATGTCGACACTCCTAATTTGTAACGTTAGACAATTACGATATTACCTACTAATGATTGAACTATTTTTTTCGCGGTGAATATCGAGATAAAGACAATCAACCAATATGATCCTAATTCTCTAGACATCCTTTATTTTCATCCCATAGATATGCACACAAATGTGTCACACTACAATATCCATCTGCCATAGACATAGTAATTAATTAGTACCTCGTCTAAATCTAAAATATTTAGTCATTCGTGTTACCAACATGCCACATACTCAAATTCTCCACGCCCCAACATACAATATCGATTTGTCTATTTTGATATATTATGCTCTTCGCTCTAACATTCCATCAAAATAACAAAATGTGACATACAATAAACCACCTTCACAATAACATCACTACAGCTTTGTCAGAGCTTTGACTCCTAAGGATTGTGGAAAATATACATGAAATATTAATCATGCTGGCACCCTGCCAAGTCTTAGAGAGTGCTTGCAGTGCGAATATTGGTGTTATTTTGTCAAACTAGGTACAATTTATTATGTACATAAAACACGAAAGTACGTCATATGACTACGCATGGACACACACTACCTACCACAAACAAATGTTATGGAAATAATAACTACCATATAAAATACGCACTAATTTCTAAATGGGTATGCGCA
The DNA here is from genome assembly GCA_963576895.1 of Ceraclea dissimilis. Classification (NCBI taxonomy): domain Eukaryota; kingdom Metazoa; phylum Arthropoda; class Insecta; order Trichoptera; family Leptoceridae; genus Ceraclea; species Ceraclea dissimilis. Next base: position 10,313,501 of record OY756364.1, read on the forward strand.
ACTAATGACAATAATACTATATAATTATCTCCATACTTTTAAGAGTGATTTTTTATTTTAATTATTAAATATAACCCACATAATTAAAACACTTGACACAATGGTTTCCGTATTCTGTTGTAATAAAATATATTAGCATAATGATGAAGTGAATTTTATGGGTACTTTGACCCAAATCAATGCATAATAACTCATAAGGAACCAGTAAACTTAATAGTCCGGTAATATTATTTATTTCGGGACATTACTCAGCTTTGAAAATCATACCTATTCGTGCTCGTATATTATATGTGAAGGCAACATCAATACAAATTATTATCATAAGTAGTCAGTATAACTAGAATGTAACATGTATTTAAATTATACTACGTGAATATGCAATGTTGCATTTGCATTTTTTTTTATATTGATAGTATATCTATTAGGTAGGTTCACACTTGCAATCTAAATGATGTACTACCTGCCGGCTCTAGTAATTTGATTAAAACGATGTAAATTCTCTGATATAGAACACCTATTACTTTCAAAATTGTTATGAGATAGAAATGGGAAAATTTGAAAGTTTATATGTTAACGATTTTGTATACCTGAGGATTCCTATCATTTTGATGAAAAAATAGTTTCATCAGATACCGTATCATACGAGTATTTTATTGTTTTATATAGCGTGAATAATTATAAAAAATGTATTTAAAATAATCGGTAATATTATGAAATAGATATACATCGTTACATTAACATAATGTAACAATTCACTATTAACAGATCCAGGACTGGAACATTACAAATGAGTATAATATGTAGAATTCTAGGCATAGCCTTAACAAATAACACGAACAAAGTTACTAACTATGTCAGTTAATGGCATTTTGCGTTATAGTATGTACTTTCAATAACGAGACTTTTGCATGTTTTCAAATAGCAACTTGAAATGGCACAACGATACAACTAAAGTCATCATCCAGGTTCTATAAAGGTAGTAAATACAAGTAGTAGTTTAAATGACTTTATTAGATTAGAGAGAAATATTATGTAGACATATAAATTGTACACTTGGGTACATTATATTCTAGGAAACATAGGTACTCGTAGATTACATTAGTAAATACTGCAAGATTATAAAACTCTCGTGAGATTATTGACTGGCATATTAAATCTACCTATTTAAATTAGATCCGTCGGACATCTCCCATTGAAAAGATTTATATTCTTATGTCGTTAACATCAGACAATATAGCAGAACTTGATGTATGCAACCGCAATCTATTGTGTGAAATAAAATGTACGGGGAATTGTATTCTCTGAAAGCCATCAATGTACGCTCTGTGTGCTATAAAGAATAATTGGTAAGTTGGTACTTACTCACAAAGATTATATTACTAGTCGATACTGTTCAAAACATCAACAAAGATTTTACATATCATATATAATCACAATACATTTGACGAGTAGATAGAAGTTCCAAAGCCCCTCGTTATACAATAATAATGAATGAAACAATTAATAATATTGAAATTACTACTTGGAACCGGAATCTGTAATGATCGGAACACGATAGCATTATATCAAACGGCCAACTTCTATTACTTACATTCCGTGTATATCAGTAAGTAACATACGTAGATAGATACATACCTTCTACCTATAGATAAGTATCGCAGAGGAATCACCCAAGAATATATCACACGTAAAATCAAATAGTAAAGCAGAAATCACACACATCTATATAGGATTATGTTAAAACTGTCTCCCTGAGTGCATCAGCTTCGATTCCCGATGCTGTCTTTATAGTTCTCAATACAAGACTTCGTAGCGCAGGTTTATTTATTATTTACCTACTTAAAATAAAGACCAAATATTATACCCAGGAGACAGTGTAATACAGCACCACACGAAAATCTGGTGCAGTGCTAGAATAGAATAGAACAGTGTAATATAGTTGTCTTAATTTTACAACAGATCTGTGCGATTTATTCCTGGGAGATTTATTCTTGTGTGATTTCTTTATGATAATAATATGCATTGTTGTATAGAAGCATTAAAGTGCATTATCAAGATTGTATTGATCATTAACGTTGTATACAATTAATGTTTATTAGAATTAAATAGGTACTTTATTGTTGTGTATGCCAACAATGTCTATGTTTCCATTAGGACTGTAGAATTAACTATAGTCTAATAACTCTTCTACGAACAATTGATACGAATATAAATTAGGCATAAAGAACAGGATGTAAACTGGACTGGTGAAAATGGAGGGGACTCACTAAACACTAAGTACATGAAACGACTTGATTTTTTTTGTTAATTATTTTACTTGCGTTTTTATGCCGGACATTACTAATACTTAAAAGTTTTCTACAAGAAACATATTCATTTTATAAATTGCTTAAATTAATAAAACAGTTATTATAAAACTAGCTGTATTACCCGTGCTTCGCAACGGCAAAATTTGTGTATGGATGGTGAAGTAGGTCGGCAGTGGAACCCAAAATCAGTGGTACCATCATGTTTAGTTAAAGTAGTGCAGAGCCACTAAAACTCACAACAGTTTTGGGGGGTCTGCATATTTTTTTTTTCAATTTGACCCCCCCCCCCCCAGCCCCCTAACTCCCTCCCCTTATTCCTGCGGATGTCGGGAGGGTGACTATTCATCTTATTGAGGTGGAAAACTATGGATTCGACACCAATATCACTTTTTCATTCCGCCCCCCCCCCCTATTCCCCCTAACTCCCTCCCCTTATTCCTGCGGATGTCGGGAGGGTGACTATTCATATTATTGAGGTGGAAAACTATGGATTCAACACCAATATCACTTTTTTCTTCCCGACCCCCCCTAGCCCCCCTAATTCCCTCCCCTTATTCCTGCGGATGTCGGGAGGGTGACTATTCATCTTATTGAGGTGGAAAACTATGGATTCGACACCAATATCACTTTTTTCATTCCGACCCCCCCTAGCCCCCCTAACTCCCTCCCCTTATTCCTGCGGATGTCGGGAGGGTGACTATTCATCTTATTGAGGTGGAAAACTATGGATTCGACACCAATATCACTTTTTTCTTCCCGACCCCCCCTAGCCCCCCTAATTCCCTCCCCTTATTCCTGCGGATGTCGGGAGGGTGACTATTCATCTTATTGAGGTGGAAAACTATGGATTCGACACCAATATCACTTTTTTCTTCCCGACCCCCCCTAGCCCCCCTAATTCCCTCCCCTTATTCCTGCGGATGTCGGGAGGGTGACTATTCATCTTATTGAGGTGGAAAACTATGGATTCGACACCAATATCACTTTTTTCTTCCCGACCCCCCCTAGCCCCCCTAACTCCCTCCCCTTATTCCTGCGGATGTCGGGAGGGTGACTATTCATCTTATTGAGGTGAAAAACTATGGATTCGACACTAATATCACTTTTTTCATTCAGACCCCCCCCCCCCCTAGCCCCCCCTTATTTCTGCGGATGTCGGGAGGGTGACTATTCATCTTATTGAGGTGGAAAACTATGGATTCGACACTAATATCACTTTTTTCATCCCGACCCCCCAGCCCCCCAATCCCCGCCCCCCCTCCTTATTCCTCCGGATGTCGGTAGGGTTACCATTCATCTTTTCGACACTAAAAGTTATATATATTTGAAAAAAAAAAGTTTTTTTTCTTGCCCCCCCCCCCCCCCTTTGTGCCCCCCTCCTTGTATCCCCTACCCCCATTAGAACACTCCTTAGGGCAAGCACAACAATTTCCCAAAGTTTCATCTCAATCGGATGAACGGTTTAGAGTCTATAAAGGATATGGTGAAAATGTTAGAAACATTGGGACGAACTAAAATATTTACAGCAGGTACCTACCTACTTACAATATATTTATTTTTTGTGGTATGGCAATTTTTTGTGGTGTAGCAACTTTGCATAAGATTTTAATAATTGTAGAACATCGATTAACAAATATTCGGAAGCAATGTAATCTATGTCAGATAGAGAAAAAATACTGCACCCATCTAGAGAATATGACATCTGTGCAACAGAGAAAATATATGAAATATTGGTATGACAAAAAGACAATATGAATATTTTGCTCTTGTCGTAAATTTTAATTTGGCAAATGGCAAAATTTCATTTACAAAACGTAAATAAAAGCCTATTTTACCTTTTACATTGCAAATAATGATAATACCACCTCTCATTAGTTTAAAAACAACTTATCATTTTAAAAAGTGACATTTGGACTAACACAACTAATGGTGGAGATTTTCTTGAAAAACCTTGAATTTTGATGTTTTGTCTAAAGAAATATCTCATTCAAGACTACAAATTATTAAACTTTTTATATCCTAAGTGTATTTTGAGAATGTTTACTAAATGCACTCAATAAATGAATGAACAAAACCATTTCATATAAAAGATTACCCCGGAATGAATTAACTGGAAATTGTGGAAATTGGACACAAAGTACTCTCTGTTTCAAATATGTTGTACGCTGGATTAGTAGTAATTCTATGGAAAAAAATTGTATCCATGGAAACCCATGAGAGAAATGATATTAAATGGGAAGTGGTGATATAAACAAACGAACTAAAATATTTATGTGGGACTAGCTGTATTACCCGTGCTTCGCAACGGCAAAATTTGTGTATGGATGGTGAAGTAGGTCGGCAGTGGAACCCAAAATCAGTGGTACCATCATGTTTAGTTAAAGTAGTGCAGAGCCACTAAAACTCACAACAGTTTTGGGGGGTCTGCATATTTTTTTTTTCAATTTGACCCCCCCCCCCCAGCCCCCTAACTCCCTCCCCTTATTCCTGCGGATGTCGGGAGGGTGACTATTCATCTTATTGAGGTGGAAAACTATGGATTCGACACCAATATCACTTTTTCATTCCGCCCCCCCCCCCCCTATTCCCCCTAACTCCCTCCCCTTATTCCTGCGGATGTCGGGAGGGTGACTATTCATATTATTGAGGTGGAAAACTATGGATTCAACACCAATATCACTTTTTTCTTCCCGACCCCCCCTAGCCCCCCTAATTCCCTCCCCTTATTCCTGCGGATGTCGGGAGGGTGACTATTCATCTTATTGAGGTGGAAAACTATGGATTCGACACCAATATCACTTTTTTCATTCCGACCCCCCCTAGCCCCCCTAACTCCCTCCCCTTATTCCTGCGGATGTCGGGAGGGTGACTATTCATCTTATTGAGGTGGAAAACTATGGATTCGACACCAATATCACTTTTTTCTTCCCGACCCCCCCTAGCCCCCCTAATTCCCTCCCCTTATTCCTGCGGATGTCGGGAGGGTGACTATTCATCTTATTGAGGTGGAAAACTATGGATTCGACACCAATATCACTTTTTTCTTCCCGACCCCCCCTAGCCCCCCTAATTCCCTCCCCTTATTCCTGCGGATGTCGGGAGGGTGACTATTCATCTTATTGAGGTGGAAAACTATGGATTCGACACCAATATCACTTTTTTCTTCCCGACCCCCCCTAGCCCCCCTAACTCCCTCCCCTTATTCCTGCGGATGTCGGGAGGGTGACTATTCATCTTATTGAGGTGAAAAACTATGGATTCGACACTAATATCACTTTTTTCATTCAGACCCCCCCCCCCTAGCCCCCCCTTATTTCTGCGGATGTCGGGAGGGTGACTATTCATCTTATTGAGGTGGAAAACTATGGATTCGACACTAATATCACTTTTTTCATCCCGACCCCCCAGCCCCCCAATCCCCGCCCCCCCCTCCTTATTCCTCCGGATGTCGGTAGGGTTACCATTCATCTTTTCGACACTAAAAGTTATATATATTTGAAAAAAAAAAGTTTTTTTTCTTGCCCCCCCCCCCCCCCCCTTTGTGCCCCCCTCCTTGTATCCCCTACCCCCATTAGAACACTCCTTAGGGCAAGCACAACAATTTCCCAAAGTTTCATCTCAATCGGATGAACGGTTTAGAGTCTATAAAGGATATGGTGAAAATGTTAGAAACATTGGGACGAACTAAAATATTTACAGCAGGTACCTACCTACTTACAATATATTTATTTTTTGTGGTATGGCAATTTTTTGTGGTGTAGCAACTTTGCATAAGATTTTAATAATTGTAGAACATCGATTAACAAATATTCGGAAGCAATGTAATCTATGTCAGATAGAGAAAAAATACTGCACCCATCTAGAGAATATGACATCTGTGCAACAGAGAAAATATATGAAATATTGGTATGACAAAAAGACAATATGAATATTTTGCTCTTGTCGTAAATTTTAATTTGGCAAATGGCAAAATTTCATTTACAAAACGTAAATAAAAGCCTATTTTACCTTTTACATTGCAAATAATGATAATACCACCTCTCATTAGTTTAAAAACAACTTATCATTTTAAAAAGTGACATTTGGACTAACACAACTAATGGTGGAGATTTTCTTGAAAAACCTTGAATTTTGATGTTTTGTCTAAAGAAATATCTCATTCAAGACTACAAATTATTAAACTTTTTATATCCTAAGTGTATTTTGAGAATGTTTACTAAATGCACTCAATAAATGAATGAACAAAACCATTTCATATAAAAGATTACCCCGGAATGAATTAACTGGAAATTGTGGAAATTGGACACAAAGTACTCTCTGTTTCAAATATGTTGTACGCTGGATTAGTAGTAATTCTATGGAAAAAAATTGTATCCATGGAAACCCATGAGAGAAATGATATTAAATGGGAAGTGGTGATATAAACAAACGAACTAAAATATTTATGTGGGATTACAAAATCAATAGAACTTTGTATAGGAAAGTCTTTAAAACAACAATTTCCTCCGACTGAACTGAATGTTTATTGGGTATAAATATTGTAAAACATGGTCAGCAAAAATCGAAATAAGAATGGACGTGTAAAATCTACTTAACAATGATGATTGATTTCGCGTATTGGATTTCAGTAAAGTAATTCGGCATTTAAAATATTATAAAACAATGACAATATTTCGTACATTTTGAAGGTCGGCACGACTTCATAAGGTCAAAAGTTTGCCTTTACCTTTACACCCTTTCCCGACCTTTTGTTGAAACATTTGGTTATATTTTTAGACGAACTGGTTATGGTGGTCGTGCATTCGTAGGTACATTCATACATCACCGTGAAGTCATTCGTCACGCAGGCGGAGTTCCGAAAACAATGCGGACAAACGATAAATAATTTTTGATATCAAAAGTAAGCAGATATAAAACAATCACGAATTCGTTCCTAAAGATCATTATGAGAAACATGAGAGTCAATGTTCTATAGGATTTTAATCTACAAAGCATCATAAATTAATAAAAAATCTGGACTTTCACATATAGTCGTATACACTAACCAAAAGATAATTAATCAAAAAGCTTTCACAGATTTTACAATATATATAAAATGTTATAGAATTTTGTCAGTAAAATTAGCCGGAGATTTTCCTCAGTTTTATTTTAAATAAATATTTATATTGCGTAAGTATTTGATTGTTACGGACAATAAAAATAATGTCTATTAAGAAATCGATAACAAATTAAAATCAGTCATAAAATTATCTTTGAGTGGATGGAATCACTCATCTAAATCCAATGATCGACCATATAATATAGTATTGCAAATATCATTGGAGATAAATTAATAATATAATTTATTGTAGGTAATAATTGTTTGCATTGTTAAATGAGGATGGCCTTAAACTCCCACGATAACAAGAAGCCTACGAACATATTATAACTAGGGACTTGGAAAAGTTGGTTATATTTATTGCAACTTGAAAAATATTATTGAAATGATATATTGCGTGAATGTAGGTATCATCTTGGGTGATCTCTTATCATGAGATGGGAGTAGGTGGACACATTCTATGAAGAGAATTGCCACACAAATCCAAGGTTTACTCCGGGTATAAGTAATATTATTGCAGTTATAAAAATAAGCCGTGCTTGCAAATTTGTCTATTGCTAATTCGCCCTTTAAAGTTGAAACACCGGGACACAATGAGGTCACAAAATAGATGACAAAAACTGACATTTGCTTCGTGTCCTCGTGAATCCAAATCACGTAACCCATTCTAGTCCTTCTCTCCAATATGGATAAAAATGTGTCTACATTTGTAGGGATATTAATTGGTACAAGAGACTTCATACGTTCATCATTTCTCAATATGTAACAATCCTATGTTTTCCATTACCAATTTATTAAAAAAACAATGAAATATAGCGGCATATGGGTATTATAATGCGAGTAATGCAATAATGGCAAATACAACTTCAATGGTATAGATACCACATTATCATTGTGATATAATTCACGTAATTGTTTACGCCTATACAGAGATTCCCAAGGTAATTTTCCCACCAACATTCGAGTTACCGTAATCTATGGCAATACTTATATGCAGATATAATATACGGCAATTCATATTGACACAGACAAACCACTTTATCATATTAAAACCTCGTCTAAAGATTCGTTGTTAGTTCTATCAATCAAATCAACCATTCATACTAAATAACACATAAATATCTCACTTGTATTCTTATTGTGCTATCTACTATATTCTAGGTAAATATTATACATACTAAAGCAACACAGTCGTCTCAAGTATTCTGCTACACATGAATTTAATACAGTGTATTGATTGCCAAGGTGAAAACATTGTAGAGACGAAAAACCATAAATAACACCGTGTTTTGATAGTTAAAATTTGTATAAAATAAGCACAAAGGTAATTGGAAATATTGTATAACTGGTACCAAACGTTGAGGTCCTGTATTTACGTTGACGATGCATTTTATATTATAGACCTCTCAATTCAATGTATTAATGTTATAATTGTGTAATCAGTAAATCAATTTTCAACAATTACTGAGACCAACTATTGCGTAAAAATTGAGGCTTCGTTACGTTACACTCTGTATGTTATCAATCCGTAATTGTGCAAAACTCCGCCCATCGAACGGATGAATAAATCACAATTTATGTTACCTACCTCTATCAACTTATGATACTAGACATTTCTTTGTTCAACTTCTTAACTAGATCATATTAGTTGTTATTCTCTTGCAGCCACACGAACTATATGGTTAGAATAGATCGATGGTTCTATAAACTGAAATCAGGTTTATAGTCACACGAGGTCACTTGATTACTGGAATATTCAGTACCCAATTCTATCAACGCGATACGTTTCAAAATCACACAAAAACGCGTTTTTTTTACTTCTCCAACACTATAACCTAGTTTTACTTTTTTTAAATTTCTCTTAGGCCGGGTTTCCGCCTGCAAGAAACTTCTGTCTTGTCTTAACAGCTGTCTGACAGACTGTCGGACACTTCTTGCAGAAGTTTTCTTGCAGCTGGAAACCAGGCCTTAGAACTCAATATGGGCTAATGTAAGATTAGGCAAATGTTATTTTTGTCAATCATCAATATTATGTTATACATTTCTATTAGAAAAATTAGTAAAATGGCGAATCGAATCCTAGAATGTAGTGAGGACAAGTAATATTTCTATCATGTTGATGACATATACATATAACACACAATATTGTGAAGTATTTGAATGACAAAGCACACAGCTTATCTAGGCTACGCTGTTACTTTGACAAATGCGACGTTTATTCGGCTTTGTCATGTCCAAATGTCGCCCGTATAAAACCTTTGAATTTCTATACTTGTAAAACATTATACTTATATTATATCTACATGAACTCGATACTAAATAATGTTTTATAATTCTACACGATACTTCGAATAATCCCGATGTACGATAACCTTCAATTAATTAAAGCTAAAGTAAACGAAATGTTTTATTAAAATTTCATTGTGTATAATAAAATAGATCTGAAGCTGTACAATGCCGACACAGGCAAGAACCAATCATAAGCAAAAAAGTTTAAACTGAAATAATCGCTAAAACATCTATTTCCATACCTAGATATGCGTAGAGTATAGGGGGGGGGGGGGGGGGTTGGAAAATATAGATAGTCACACTTTGTATGACTGACAGGTGGATTTACGGATACTCAAGATCTTTCTACCTATGATGGTTTACATAAAAATTTATGTTCAATGGGTATCCATATCACTACACCGTCATGGCATATCCCAACAATCGGGAAATCAGTAAGTACTGTGTCTAGTCTATATAAAAAGCACACACAACTATATCCATACTGCGTTAATTTTATTTATTTTCGAACATTTTATTTACTATGTTATACCTATATTAATTGAATGAAAATGATTTATTTGTGAAGCTTAGTACATAATAATCAAACGTCGTTGTGACCGTGTGAAGTAACAAGACGTGGGATGGACTATACTAATGTTAAAATGGTAATTATTTAAATAAAATAATACAAATGATTGTCGTGGGTTGTCGTAGTAAGTGGGTTTTACAACTTGCAGTAGAGATGGAAAGTGGAAGATATTGACAGAGTATTATAATAGCATAAATACCTATATTGTAAAATCTATAACACAGGACGAGTATTCATTCATATTATTACACTACATGGGTGGGTATTAGTAGGTCAATTAGGATATCAATTCATACTCCTGCATTCTTATATATTTTTTAAAAGAATCAGAGATACCCTTATGCGGTTCACACTCAGCAGATCGATTTTGGTTACAAATGATGCGATGGAATATTATCAAGTAATAGTGGGTGATATGTCATTGAGAATGCAAACAAACATTTGATTGTACCAATTGTCCTCACGTAGATTTTCATCTTTACAGTATTGCAACATTTGCAACCATTACCTAATCAATATTCACGCAAATTTCTCGAAACGTCATAATTACATGGTAATTTTAAAATAAAAATTAAAGCACAAGGTATACAGGATATTCTAATACAGAATAAATTATCTATTAAAGAAATGAAGCCCTCAGAATTATCCTGTAAGAATGATTCGTTATGACATGCACACTACACACGTGCATGGAGCCTCTGTATTGTAGTACATTTTATTATCTCATTAATTATTATTCATTTGATGCTGCCAAATGAATGCATGGGAATATAAAAGAAGACAATAAAAATCTCCACTAAACATCCGGAATCGTTTATTTGTTTGAATTAAACAGATGTCTTTATAGAATACGTAACAATATAATACCTACTATTTAGTATCAACGTCATGAACGTCTGTTGTATATCTACGTATTTCGTTAGTTTGTATTTCAGCCAATAGGTATAATATTATAATATCAACATATTGCCCTCTTAATGTCATATTCACTTATTCCGTGATACTATCTAAATAAAAAAGCTATTAGGAATGTTACATTTACATTATATGATGTCTGTCCATATAGAATACACATTCCTATTCGTATATCGTTTCATGATTTTAACAGATTGTCGTGACTGTATCATTGATTACCCTCGAAAAACTCAATTATTATGCAAGACGTCTTAACATATTCTCATACTCGAATGTACCCAACACGTACCTAGTAGTTTAATTTTATATGTGAATTATTTTACCAAAGCACCATCAAAATTTAAAACAATGTTAAAACATTATAATAGGATTATCTAAAAATAAATATACACTATACAGTTCTCAAATTATATTACACGTCTTATAACGATTCACAGAAGTAGTTTAACAATAGTTTACTTTAAATATAAATCTGTTTATTTTATGACTGAAAATTAAAACAAGTTGGTTTTTACGAGATTTTCATATAAAAGTTCATTAAATTTTGGTCACGCAAACCTAGCGGGGTTAAAACCTCTTGGATTTTATTCACAGAATTAATAAAACTAACTACATTTATACAAGCTAAACTCTAAAATTATTTACTTACTATGCAAGACTAAAAAAAGAAAAAAAAACTGGGTTTAACTAAATAAACCCAAACACCTCCTTGTGTGCTTCACAGATGAAAGATGAAAGATTTTGTGTATGTTATTTTACACACACTTACGTTTAGTACCATTGCATATATTAATAATTGTAAATTGTGTTCAATAATATCTCAGAACGACTTTTTGTTATAAAGGAATACATCTTTCCAGTTGATCAAACTTTCCTTAAGGAAGTTGTGAGAAATTTTAAGCTTTTCTAGTTCACCAAATTATTAATTACCTGTCTACAAAACATTCATCGACGATGAAAACAGACATAATTATAATATAGCGATATTAGCACTGAGTAAATCAGTCTGGCACCTGTAATCACATAAAAAATATTACCTACATTTGTAATAATTTTAAAAAAATGACCTATTTCTAGTTTAGTACTGTTTATAATGCCCCACTTAATCGTTTCTAATAAATTTATTCTACATTTCTGTTGTGTTATTTTGTCTGTGAAATGCTGCCCTAAATTTTATATAAAAGACTACATTGAACTTTTGTTCCCCGCGTGTCCTCGGAATATAAACACACAAACAATCCATACTTAATTACTAATTAGACTTACCTATTCTTTGACGAATTTTTTATTGTGACTGTACCTAGATGTTACAAAATTAATAATATCGGTAACTATATACCTATTTATGTATTCTTCTTCTAATTTAACTAGATCGCCTATAATACTGCAATATTCTAATACCTAAATCTAAATGAGTTTACATGTACCTGTCAGGTGCAAATGATTACATTGTTGATAGGTCCTTCTTTCAAGATAGGTATTATATGCCATGCCTCTTTGTAACATACTGTCAACTCCAGTAGGCAAAAGATCCTTTTTATAGTTATTTGAAATAATAACAATACTTTCCGACCTACGACAATTTATTAATACAGCTTTTCATATATCAGATCTTACCTTACATTTTCCCCTGTACTTTACACGACATAACGTGAATTTATATAGCGTGACTTAAATATAAATCGATAAAAATAATTAGGTATGTCCAACCAATACGACGTAAAAACAATTTCAAAGGAGCTACAAAATGTCGCGGAATTACTTGAAGTAAAATAATGAACTTTTTAGGCAAAGCGAATAAAAATACGTTTTGTACTCGTAATGTAACCAAAATAGGGACTTGGCAGGCAGCCAACAGATGTCTAATAAAACATAACAAACTAATTTAGCTACGACTTGACAATAACCGAATATGGGGTTAAGATTACTAAATTAATCTCCGGGATAATGATGTAGATTTATCCATCCAACCATATTACTAAAGCATGTACCAGAACAACGCTGGAATACGCGTTTGCAGGCATTTTAAGAAATTTGTGAATTCCAGATTTTACATAAAAAGTCACGTGCCTGTAAAAAAAGTACATCGTTATCTTGGGAATTTTACACGTTCGATGGATACTATTAACACCATTGATCATTCCTAGAAGGCATCGTGGTTTTTTAAGTCTATACGTAGATTGTAATTTATATAGAATCAATATTTTATATCAGACACGATATCGATAATTTATTATAGGCGTTACTAATAAGTCACTGTACAATTATTATTCAAACACAATATACCGACTCGAAATTATAAACTTTTTTCACCAATTAGTAACATTATATGTAATATGAATAATAATGATAAACTTTAATCAACCAATGTGTGTATTGCCGAATATATTATATCCTATATCCCCATACAATATAATCTCCTTAATAATTGTGGATTTTCGGCAGCGTTGAGTATTTGACAAAACGCCGTCACAATCACATCGGAACGTTATTTTGAAAATTGTATATATACTGTTTACAAAAAACATTTCGCATTGCACCTAATTTAATTTTGTTTTAATTATATACGTACAATACAAAAAGTAGATATTCGTATACGCCACTGACTTTGCACGAGATTGTATTGATATTTTGGATAAAAATATGTGCAACAAAGGGAAATATTGATTTATAATGATTTTTTATTTCATTTCTGATTTTATAAAACATCACTACCGCCATCTATGAATCATAAATGACTCGGGAAAGAACCTGAAAAAAATGACGATTCGCGTCCGGAGTAAACATTAATACCAGACGATTTTAGACATCTATCTATTAAATAAACTTATAAATGGAATCTCGGCTTCAACATAGGCTATTAAAATATATGATTTGTATCGTGGTTTGGTAAAATTATCAATTTTCCCAAGATACTGAATTCTATCTGAATTCTATCAAGTTAGTATGAAAATGAAAGAAGCCATTTAAAGTAGTCCCGTTAATATGGTTTTTAAATTTGTTTGCGTCGTTACATAATCTAGAACTAGGATATACATCTAAGGATTATTTTTATACAATGTTTTTGCTCTACAAATACTTCTGTATGACTAAAAATGTGTCTATAATAATTAAAAATATAGTTTTGACATTTGCTCCGCGGCGCTTTCTGTCGTCATCTGTTTTGACTCGCGTGGTGTAGGGGCTAGCGTACTTAACTTAAATTGAGTGTTATGCGATGCGAGGGTACGAGTTCGATCCCACTCCATACCCAACGCTTTTTTCTTCTTTTTTTTACTATCTTTTTGTGAAATTAGAATTTAGCAGAATCCTATATACATAAAAAATAAGTTTACTAGGTAAAACAAATATATTCCTTCCTATATGCCAAAAATTTATTCCATTAGGTATTTAATTCTAAGACGATGTAACTTCACCACCCGTACACAATTTTAGCCGTTGCGAAGCACGGGAAATACAGCTAGTCTATAATACAATATCAATATTAAAGGCAAGAATCACTTATTTAATGCTGAGTTGAAATGGCTACACAGCGATACGAACGAAAAAAAATGCAATGAGCAAATAAATAATTCGTGTTCAATCTTCACTTTCAGTTCAATTTGAATTACAATAGATACGCATTCAAACACAAACAGAATGGTGTCATTGTATTATTGGAATCAGACCAGACCTTGAGTCGGTAAAGACCCTTCGTATTATTTTTATCACAGTGACTGGTGACTCTTATAGTTAAAATATTCAGAACAGAAATGGGTCGTTACAAAATCATAACAGACTCGAAGCTCGAACGAGACGTCTGAAGCTACAGTAACTTGCACACATCTAGATATAGGTAGGTATTATACCAGGAATCGCCAAACTTTTTTGGCACACGAATCGCTAAATTCGTAATTTTAATCCAGCGGACCACCAAGGGAATTCTAGTGTAATTTCTAATTTAATTCTAGTAATCAAAAAATATCGTAAAAGACATAAAATGGATTCAGTTTTTTAAAAAAAACTTCTTTAATAAAATATTGTATCAGTATATTTTTACAAGTTTTTCGGCGCTAGAGAAGAAAAATCTGAAAGAGTATAGACGTGTTACAGTATACAGATTATTTTTTCTGTGTTAGTTTGCTGTGGATTAGGAGACTCAAATATAATGTCAGATTTCTCTGCGGCCAATCGCAATGTTCTCGCAGGCCACTACATTGGCTACCACTATATTATACCAACGTGTATAATACTCAAATATAGAGCAACATAACTATCGCTAATTAACAAATCTGGAGCTTTGCAAGGAGAATAGGAACATAAACATTGCAGTGGAGAAATTCTTTGGACTTCGCGTAAATTATTTTTTTGTTTACCATTACTCAAATTTATCTCAGGGAAACTTATTATAAGTATGAGATAGATATTTATTACTCGCGACTACACACCTTACAAGAATATTTAAATTGTTGTCACGAACAATTCATCAACAGGGAGTCCCCTAATATCTCCCAACATCAAAGTAGAGATAACATATGAGTATGAGAGACATGACACGGGGAATGATTAAATGAATACAAAAATAATTTCAGTGATGTGGGTCACCTCCAGTTAAATCAAAATACTTTATTATAATGAGGATGTCTTATAAAAAATAGACGGGCGATTAAAATAAATATATAGTTGTAGGTAACTAATTATGTGTTTATCCTCACACCACATTATCTTAAATTAGTATTTCAACCCATACTGGGACTGGGATACGCACCCATTTGTTTGGACATTACTATAGTAGAATGACATACTCGTAGAAGTAAACTATTATAAAATTAGTTCTATAATTATAAAATGGGTGACAACTACGTACAATTTAATGCTGGTAATGAGACAAATGTTTTACCAACCTTGTTAATAAAAAAAATAAAACCTTTCCAATGTATACAAATATTACTTTTTATTCCAAATTAAAATGGCAGGTCCAATACCAAATTGACAATATTATGTTTCTTTCAAACAGGTTTACAAAGTGGAATGCAATAAAATAATTTTATAAAGGAGATAATAATCTTAAAACAAAATCTCGTTACTTGAATTAAATCGATTACAATGTATTATCAATATTTTCCTATCAACGTTAGATACGCTTTAATTAATTATTTATTAATGCCCGAGAATGTTGCATACTAGACAACTTTTAGATATTATTCTGAAGGTTTTACCTAGAATAATATTATTTTTTTCTATGGAGTTAATAAAAATTCGTACGAGAATGAAGTAAGGACATTTACAATGCAATTTTATTAACATATATTTTTAGGTTCCAATAGGTATATCCGTTGTCCGTCGGTAATGACAGACATTTGAGATTTCCCTAGCAATTTCATTATGACATAAAATTATACGTTATGGTCAAATTATAAGGAGTGTATTATTATGTAGTGTAGACTCACTAGGTAATAAGCATGTACACAAAAAGTAGGAATTACTACAAGTTATACAAGTTTCTCTAACGACATTGTTGACAATGTAAACCGAAATCTTGTAAATCAACATGAGAACGGTAAGGTGAGAAGTGCTCTTTACAAATAGCATCAAGTTGAGAGTAACATCGGAAGTCATATGTATAGCTCCAAAAACACTATTGTGTGGTAACCACCATGTAACCTAATATACCTTGTAACTTGTAATGCATATTCTTCCATTATACTCGTACTAAAGTATTATACAGAAGGTAAGAAAATATGAACAAATATTTGCAGACGTCTTTTTCCTGACGGTGATGTATTCTATTCTTTGTCGTGATCTATTGCTGCACGATGTATTGGCCATTATAGGTTGATGACCCACAGGTAAATACATCCAGCGGAGATTCTTCCACTCCGAGATAGATTCACATCTTGACGATAAATTCAAGCCTTCAACTGAATTGGTTGTAAGTTCACAATCATCCACGGATTATAAAAATTACTATTGTCTGAGGAGAGTTATATAAAGCCCCACGCCGACGCCCAAGTTTATTAGTCTGTTAAACGTATTCTCTGCACTTAACCACAAGTCATAAAAATATTTAACAACTCGCAAACAGAAAATTAATGACAAACTATAGAATCTCGCGAATAAATAATAATGCTAAATGTTATGGATCTCCGTGAAACTGAAGAGTGATAACAGCGTGTTAACTGCGTGTTACTAACATAGAATCTGCATTCGAAATTACTGCACTGTAATTTATTTTCGTTCACAAACAAACAAAATAAATGTGTGGAAAACTTGGTTCACAATTTATTAAATGCAAAATTTACAAGAATAAATAACCACTGTAGAGTAATGTTTTGTTTGCAAGAGTGTTAAAATTTTCGTATTTCGTACAAAGATAACTTTTTTACTCTGTATGTATGATAAAATATTTTATCATGGATCAAATACTATATAAATCAAAATAATCGGAAAATAGACTTATAGATAATAAATTCATGTTATGTTGGTACACTTTACATGTCTTAAATGGATTCTTGAGATTTTTCACTTGTCACACTTGACAATAATAATTATTATGATAAGCTCTTTTACGACAGATAAATTAAATTTAAATATATAGTACAATTCATGATTGACTTTGGTTATCTTTTTACTTTACTTTATCTATTGCTTAACAGCTAAGCGATTTTATCATCTCAGTATATTCTGATTCCGTAATCATTTAACTGAACGTTATGATCATTCGTTGAACCGCGTGCTTTTTAATCAATATTCTCACTACAGCCTTATAATGCCTGATGGTTTATAAAGTTTGTGGGGCAATTAGAGTTAAAGGAGAATGCTCATTTTGTATGGGAAAAAAACCCAGGCCCGGCGCAAACGAAATGTAACTCAAATGATAGGTAATAATTAGTAATTAAATACTGCATAGGGGGCATCATCGAAATCAATGGCTTAAGGGGTGAAATACCTATTCAAAGTTTTACAGGGATCACACGAATATATAAGAAAAAGAGCATTAAACAGTTAAAATTGCGATTAAAAAGTATATAATATGATGAGTGTAAGGTAGCCCATCTGATTTTTCTTCTTCTTCATCAGCCTTGGTCCCTCCACTGCCGAATATAGGCTCAAAGGACAATGCTCATGAATTATGTAAAAAATAAATATGTCCGGCGCAAACGCAACGTGATTCAAATGATAGGTAAAAATGTTTTATTAAATACTACATGAGTGGCATCATCGAAATCAATGGCTAAATGCGTGAAATACCTACTTATTTGAAATTCACGAGACACAGAGATTGCATAATTTCAGGAATGGTAGGTTGAAAGAGCTTTCAAACAATATTATTTCTTATTTCCATATAGCAGTGAGGGACCAAGGCTGATGATGATGAAGTAGAAGAAGACGGGCTACCTTCATTTATCATATTTTATACCTTTGAATTGCAATTGTAACTGTTTAATGCTCATTTTCCTATATATTCGTGTAACCCCTGTAAAACTTCGAATAGGTATTTCACCCATTAAGCCATTGATTTCGATGATGCCACCTATGCAGTATTTAATTACTCATTTTTACCTATCATTTGAGTTACATTTTGTTTGCGCCGGGCCTGGGTTATTTTTGAGCATTCTCCTTTGGACTATTTGAATTACTAATATAAGGTGCAAATAATCGATTAGAGTTATACAAGGAAGTATCTGACACTGTGCAATGAATATATTAAATTGAATCAAATCCCAATACCTACTTATACTTCGCTACATAAATTATTATACTGTAGGTGTAATACAAATACTAAGCAGGTATCAACTAATGAATTTAACTCACTTCAATCATTCATTATACACCCATACATTACTCGCATAATCTATAATAACATAACCTCGAACTCAACATGACGTTACAGATAATTTGCATACGAAAATAAAGAGACGAAATTATACTAAACAGTTCCTAGTTAAATTATGTAGACTGAGTGGTCACATGTAAGGAAATAATCTACAGTAGAGGTACAAATATAGTTATTTGCAAATGATCCTTAAGCTACCTACACAATTCATCAAAATTAGATTAGTGTTTCTTAGTGAAGTCGTTAAGTATTTTCTGCAGTCATTATTCAGTCATTGAGGCATGAAAGCTACACTGTAAAAATTCTTTTCGAAGACAATAATAAAATTAGGCGAACCCAAGTACGACATAATATTTGGTACCTAGGTATAAAACAATAATTTATTTGTTTATCGTATGGTCGAAAAAAAGTATATCACATTCCTCAAAGGAAAAAGTTTGAAGGTTGAACATTGATGGTAAATTTCGCATGCAAGCTTGGTCGTTAGAAATTAAATTAAAATGTTTTTTTTTTATATATTCAGTCGCTGGCTCATTCAGGAATAGGAAGTCATCGAAGCTCTATGTTTTACGGCTAATAATCTAATTGAATTACAGGCATGAGATATTAAAAGCAAAATTGAAAATTGATACATGCTCTACGCACCTATTGCAAAAATCATTTAAAAATAGACATTTTAAGCATATTACGTACTATCTAATATTGCTTTGAAAAGAAAGATTGGGTCTCATAGAGTTGTATAATTTTAATTATACTCGTAAATCGAGGTCCCTTGTATTGTGATTGTATAGTAGTTAATATTCCTACGTAAATTCTAAAATGGACAAGCCTTGAGATCTCCAATTAAAAAACATATATTTCACAACAAGATGAATTATAGAGAGGCCTATTAAAATATAAAACTAAGGCATCAATAATAATTGTAAGTATTGACACTTTCGTTATGATCACACTGATAGATTAAATAAGCATTCTCATTCGCATGGAATTTAGACATTGATATGACGCGACCAAAAGAAAATAAAAATTACTCATCGGAAGAAAATCGTCATGAAATTATAATATGAATAATGAAAACAACGTTTAGAACTAGGAGGATAAAAACCTTTTGGTTAAATATGGAGATGACTCACGACTTATTCATCAGTTTGTTCTCCGTTAAGATGAGAGTTTTAGCATACCTACAATAAATAACTTCTTCGGTCAATGGTGAATGGCGAGATCTTGGAATTTAAAACCTCAAACAGTATAAGGATACTTTTATTTTGATACAGTCCTTGATATTATGAATATTAATTATAAACTTATAAAATATTTCATGTAGTATAGGAATATAATATGTAGGTACCTCTATGAAATAAATAAATTAACTATCAATAAGTATAAGAAGTATGATAAAATGAAGTCTACTAGAGTTTTGACATTACAAAATGCAATACATTATACTAATTTAAAATTCATAATATGCGAAACGTTTTCATAAATAATTTCTAGAATCAGTAAATTGTAGATATGTATATGCAGTATGTTTGAACTCAAAAAACCTGTGGCTTGTGTGTATGTAATAATAATGAAAAATATCAACTAAAATCACATAAAGATGATGGGTACCTTTGTATCCAATTATGATGTCCTACATATGTAGGTACATTGTATTTTATACAAATCAGATATAATAATATACGATCGGTCATGGGAAAAATTCAAGAAAACATAGCACAGTGTAGGTAGTTATACCATAGATGCCTTTTACTCATAACTGTTAGCGTGTCTCTTACTTAGGACGTATTGAAGAAGAAGAAATTATGTATTTTTGAACTATACGTAACTATATAAGCCTCATTCCGTAATATCTTATGTTATTATGCTAACAAATTATTTTTCCATAAAATGTATAAAGACGACAACATTTTACTATTGTTCGTGTATTGTGAATGTGTTTGTAGACATGCCTAGAAAAGATTTTTCACATTAACAGATAAATTGACATATTAATACAATGCGAGACATCATACAATAGTATATCCACAGTCAAGTTAGGTAGTCTACCTCTACAGCGTCTGTCACTCTAAAACTAGTTACAAAATAACTGTTATTCAAGAATTAATAAAATACGCTCAATAGGTCGTTATCAAGAAAACACGTACCGACTTTTAATTATTATAAACATCGACTATAGAGCCTAGAGCCTAGGAGAATATGAAACAGAACGGTTACCTTACTAAAACTTGTTTTCTAACAAAATATTTTAGAGGTCTCTAATCGCCATTATAAGTAGCGATCATTATGTTTCGATAGTTTTTTGATAATTCATTATTTATCCACATAAATTGCAGTCATGACAGAAATATCTCATTGAGATTTACTGTTTATTGTTAATAGTATAATATTATCATACAACCGGTCTCCCAGTCAGGAGGTGTCGGGTTCGAATTCCGGCGCTGATGATGCAGATATTCTACACATCTCAATACAGTCTTTTAGCCTAGTGCAAACTATAGAGGAAAGTATTTGGGTTTGTAATATACGAACACAGATTCTTTTATTGAAAAAAGAAATGGAAGGCAAATTTTCCTAATAATGCCTTTCAAAAGCTCTGGATATGAATCATTACATGTTCACTAACTAAGAAGAAAAGAGGGCCTCACAGATCTGAGGAAACAAAAAATGTTGTTTTGCATGCCGTTATCTTAAGACTTCAGCAATTTTGTTTGATTAGATAAAAATATGACAACTTTACATTCGCGCCGTATTACAAAAATACTCAGAGTAATTTGCATTTCAACATAAATTATTCATGCGGAACTAATCAACAAATAGGCAACTACAATAATAACAAAATGTACAAATATATATACATAAATTTACTAGAAAAATTATTCATCTGTGAAATTATAAACAAAAAAATAATATTGTATCCTTCCTAAGTATGACAAAACCTTGAACTATGCAGATACAAAAATACACGTAGATAGGTATATATAATAAAAAATTCCTCATAAATGGTAGAAGGAAAATTTGAGCTACGTAAGTAAGAAAATAAGTTTTTCCGTAGTGGTAAATTCTATAACGAAAGCTTTCGGTATACCTACATAATTTATTATAAGATTATGATTATCGTGTGAATGTAAGCAAATTTAGAATTGGTTAAATTTAGATACCTGTATTTAAATTTGAAAGGAAACGAATGAAATAACCTAAGAATTGTTAGTTAATGGCAATGGTTATTAGTGAAAGGATTCTAGTTCCTTGGGTAAACAAAACATTTAAAAACATAACCTGGAAATGTAACATAAATAAAAAGTATTGTAAACAATAACAAACATTCTTTGTTTCTAAAAACTGCAATCAATTAAATCCATCAAGGTGTGAATAACACTTTAACAGGTAAGTAGGTATAGTGATTAACGATATCAAAATATTTACACTTGATTGTCACTAGTAATTAAAAAAAGAACAAGCACTATTGGAACAATATTGCGCGCGCCGACTGCGCGAACTTAACGGTATTCGTCGATTTACATAATGCAGTTCCGGAGCCGGAGCATCCCATAGAAACATGCAATATAATGTAAAATCTATGTGATGTTGTACTAATCCCCGATGGAGCGAGTCGACCTTTCACTGAGATAATAGTTAGTATGAGAGCAGTGTCTCGCTTGGCGCTATTCACCAGACTGAGACAAGCACTAAGCAGAGAGGAACAGTACTAGAGAAGATAATAATATACCCGTGTGTATAGTAAATGTATTGAAGGCGGTCGGGTCGGGTAGGTCCCGCGCAAAATAGTACCGGGGCCGGTTTACCATGTCATAAGTTAATTCACTTGTAAACTTAACACACTTTCAAACTAAACAAATTCATGAATATAGTAATCTAGCGAATGCCACAAATTGTACAAAATCAATGACCTTATCAAATACGGGCCATTATTTTTTTAATCGACTTAGTCACCATAACAATACATGTTGTAGTTTCCTTAGATATCTACAATTTTTTCATAGAAATGGAAAGATAAACAGAAATACGTTTTAAGAAGTTGAAATTTTGATACATTACATACAGAAAGAAAATTGTTATGGGTTCAGATACAGATAAATAATGGGTTCAATATGACCTCACAGGGAGTAACGCTAATGCAATTCATTATACTAAATTATAAACACAAGAAAAACATATAATTTTCCGAATAACCAAAGAGACGCCTGTGATTTTAGCTTTCACAAAATTCAATCATTCCAGAATCTAAATTAAACTTGTAAAACAAACACAGGAAAGGTACGAGTATGTATATAGTATAGGACAGTATAGGTATAACTCACATAAGATAGAATAGAGTCTGTCTCGGCCTAGATATCGCACAAATTTACCATTTTCCCTACGAAAATAGCATTTATTAATGATTTCACCGCATAAACCACTTTTCACACATTATTATTATTATCGTGGTATTATGTTTCCAATAAATGACTTGAGAGGAAGAATCATGTATCTAAGTATATCTTATATATGTACATAATAGAAATGATGAGAATCACATTTACTAAAAAATAATAAAGAATGTCTACAAAAGACAAAAATGTGCAGTTACAGAGTTGACCAAATGGAGGATAATGGGTTTAAATCTCGCTGTCCTGTCGATGAGTACGAAACTCCAGGATTCAAGTTTTTTTCTTACTGCGAAGAAGCGAGTTGAGTATTTCGGTTTCATAGACATAAAACCACGCACGAGCCGGACGATATCATACACAATGGAATAAAAGGGGACGAGAAAGATGAAATTTATTTATTTATTTATTTTTATTTATTTTATATTTCTCAACATTGTAAGTACACAAACAATACATATAACAATACATAAACGTACACAGTATAGTATATAAATTATCAACCCCACTAGGTTATGGCCTGTATCGGCCTGTAAATTATTAATGAAACCAACAGATTCATCACTTCTACATACATTTTTGTCAAAAAAAGTCGCCTGCAGCGCTATAACAAAAGGTTGCCGACCCATGATGTATAAAATACATAATTCTTTTACTATTCAATAAAAATTAATAAGGAAGGTGTATAGACTCAACTGAAAAAAAATATCGGAATATAAATTTGACTAACCTGATTTACGAGTTGTAAAAAGCTGAAGAAATTTTTAATTGGCTCAACTTCTTTCAGCGTTTCAAAATGATAAATCACGCTATACATATATCTATATTCTATATATCGTACATAGTATTTTTGTGAATGTACGTACTAGACATACATCTCATAGCATTTTAATTTGTACTTCAATATTTACTCTGACATGTGTAACAAATTTACAAGACGATTACAAGAGGCCGTACCGAGGCATTTTCCTAGGAAACCATTACTTTTCCCAAGTTGCGGAAAATTTTCATAACCTTTACAGCCTAAAAAAAGAATAATTTGGAGATATTTACGGTTTTTTAAACTAACTAGAAGTAGCCGTATCTGGGATCCGATTTTATTTTTGAAATTTGAAAGGGGGGTCGGGTCGTGTTGGGTTTCGTTTGACAGGTTATTTAAAACAGAAACATCTTTTGTAGTATGATGAATGATATAAAATTCAGGAGCAACAAATGTGCAGAAAGTTGAAGTTTACAGTAAGAATAATGTTAGGATGTACTCACGTGAAGAAGAATGCTTAGAAGATGCATGTTTTGGAGGTGGACCGCCACAACTGACGTCACTCTGTGAACTATGCGGACTACTCCTCCCGCTGGTTCCCGTGGCTTCTGGAAGTCTGCTTCGGACTCGACGACTGGAAATATAATTGTAAATTAGAGAAGATTTATAAAGGTAATACAAAGGTTGCTATTTTTAAACATTCATATCATGTATACAATAATTATAAAAATGTTTTTTTACCTTTTCAGTTTAGATGGTGGAGTTCTGATTTTTGGACTGGTAGAGCCGGAAAGAGGAGTATGAGAAGGATCCTCGAAACTCTTCTTTGATAAATCTGCACGAGATGTGACTTTGGATTTTACATCTTTCAAATATGATTTTGGTTTTGACTCAGATTTGCCAGCAGATATTTTATTCATCACTTCATCCCAGCGGCCTCCCTTCTTGGACGACTTATTCATTGGTCTTTTACTTGTATTACCATCATCAGTAGTTTTGGACATCATAGTTTTAACTTTGCTTGCAACATCTCTCCTAGGCATTTTGTATTTCTTCAATGCCATGTTACGTTCATCTTTATTAATTTTGTCATGTGAAGAACTTTCCTCAATGTGATCATTCACGTTTTCATTATCGCCTTCTAATTTTTTAATCGGGCTGTCTTCTTTACTGCCATCAAAACCACCGGATTTATTGGGAGAAATTAGATGGACAGCTACAACAGTCTCATTAAACGAACCATTAAAGCCTTCATAAAAGTTTCCAGAATGATTATTTTTTTGACTTAACTCAGATCTAGTTGATGGAGACGAACCTTCAGGAGAAAGATCATCAATGGCATTCAGTAGTAATGGTGAACATCTGTGGGTTTCCATATCTGTAAAGACTCCACTAGATTCCATACAGGAGTCTTCATTATTTGAGTTTCCATTACCATTCACCATCACAGGAGGATTGTTAGCATTTCCTCCTCCATACAAAGCACCGTCAATCACTTGTGCCCGTCTGTCACCTCTGTGAATTTGATCATCATGCCCATCTGCATCACTTTCAGTAAAGAAATCAGAGTCCGTCATTGGGTCTGCTCGTCTATTAATTGGTATATTTTGCCAATGGTTTTGCAAATGATTTACTCCCCTGTGACCAATAGTAGGTGACTGATCTGCACCCCTACTCACAGGTCTCGACATTTCTCCATCACCTTGATAACCATCCAAACTTGTAATACTTGTAATACTAGTAATACTAGTTATAAAACTATTGGATACTTTTGATGTAACGGATTTGGTCGTGTCTGTTTTTGTATCTGAATCTGCCTGAGATTGTTCTTGAATTATAGAATTACAAAACTGATTTACAGATATAGTAGACAGGTCTGTTCTTACATCAACAGGATCCAAAGGAAGTTCTTCTGGAGATGGCGTTTGATCTATTCGAATTTGTGCAGGAGGGTGTGCGCTATCATACCGTCTACTGTCTAACGGTAAATCCAAATTCACGGTGGTATCAACAACAGAACTAATTGGATCCAATATACTACTGTGAACTGAAGGCAAAAGTTCATCATCTATATTCTGAGTAGTAGCTGATCCAATATCTGTATCACACATATTTTCAATAGTACTTTGTTTGAATGGCAATTGAACAAACGTATGATAATCCTGTTCTTCATCAAACAATCGCTGTTCAAGATGACAATCCTGTTCAGTTTTTGGGGAATGTCTAATAGTTTCTTCCAACAACACTAGGCAAGTATTTTCACTTTTATCGTCGATTTGTATATCATCGTGGTTGTTAATATCAACGGCGTTAGCAGTCAATATAGATCTTAAAACATCAGGCGTTAATGATTTTACATTTTCCGTAGAAGGTGTCTGAGAAGAGCTAGAAACTGTTTTCTCAGTAGTTTTAGAGTTATCAAGAAGATCGTTGAAGTCATCGACAGAAGGAGATCTTATATTGTCTAGGAAGGAAGCAGAATCCATTAAATCGGGAGTTAAAATCCCTAAGCTCTCATCAAATGAATTTTGTTTACTTATTTGTGGAATTGATGGTTCTGACACCGTCGGACTAGGAATGTCTTCAGAATTTTCTGCAGTTAATTTTACACGACTTTCATTCGATATTACAATAGTTGCGTCCTTGACTTCATTATTTTCTTCTCTAGAATTTTGTTTACGAGTAAGAGGGCCAAGTACGAACTGTTTACTATTTCGTTCATGACGATTGCTGTCTTTATCATTAATGCATGAAGAAATTTTCCTTTTCTCACTTTTTGATGATATTATTTCGGGTGTTGATGCCGCTAGTTCTAGAGTATTCGGAGAATCGAAATTAGAATTACTAATATCACACTTATTATGTTCACTTAAAACTATCGATCGCCTTGTATTTTCAGGTGGTAAGGAATCCATTGTAATAGACGCAAATTCTAGCATACTCTCGTTGTCTATGAATCGAGCTGAATCGAAAGCATTAGAGTGTCTCAAGCTTTCACGGGCGTTAGAATTTTTTATGGAATCGCAATTATTATCAATAGAATGCAAGTCTATCATGCTTTCGCATTCGATCAACTTTACGTCAGACAAACGGGGAAATTTTTCAATATACTCAATATTTATCAAAGGATTATCGCTGATTTTATTTACAATGTTCGTCGAATCGTTTGGAGGTAACAGTACAGGACATTTGGCATTATCATCTAATGTCCTCGTGGAATTTAAATTAGGAAATTTAGTATCATCTCTTCGTACACAATCTAGTCCAACTAATAAACTAAATGGTCCTGATTCAGCGTGATTATCTTCAACCTTATCATCAACAAGTTGGTGGGTTATGTCTACCACATTTGACTTCGAAGGATTATTACAAGCGATTGATTTGGATCTAACAATTTGCAATTTGTTTTTTAGCTCTAATATTTTTTGATCTACACCATATGCTTGAGTAGAATTATACTTAATATGTGTAGCTGGAACCAACAACCCGTGATGCTCCTTGCAATTAAAATACTTAACTCCGTTTACACTCCCGTCGTGATAGTCTTTGGATGGAACATCTGCCTCAACTCCGCACCAAATATCTCCATCAGTTTGAACATGCCCAACATATTTTAGTATTCCAGTTATCTGCGAAACATTTTTTGTTACAGGATCATTATGAATACAGCAAACTTTTTTACCAATTTGATCACTTAATTTCAGCGCCTCATTTTTCCGTGTATTTGCTTCTTTACTATCTTCCGTTGTTTCTTTATTGTTCTCTAAGTTAAGAGAAAATGTTTTATCAGGTTCGTTCCGTACATTGAACGTCAGATCTTTTTCGTTGATGACGTCAAATGTTCTTTCGCTGATTCCATCTTTGGTCTTATCGGCAATTGAAAATGTTGAATCATGTGTTGGTTTATCTGTTGCAGAATTTTTACTGACAACATTATTTTCTAGACTAGAAGCATTATCTTCCTTCTTATTATCACTATTTTCTATTAAAGATTTAGCATCTTTTTGGTCCCTAGGATTTGACTGTTTTAATTTATTGCTATCTTGAAATACTGGTTTAGGTCTAGTGAGACTTGGCAACTTGAGTTTGGTTTGTAACAATTTAGGCGCAGAAAGTCCACTAAGCGTTCGTTTTACAGCCCCTGGAAGAGGTGGTCTCAAGCCTACTGTTGGAATCTTGCTTTCACCCGGAGCCTGAAATTAAATAAAAATATACATATTAGACGTAATACAACTATGAATTTCCTAATTAACAATATTCATCGAGTAGTTAAAGTATCACAAGGTGTTTAACTTATTTATTTTTATTTAATTTATAAAATAATGATTCACTAGGACGAACTTGACGCAAATTTGCGATTTCTACTCTTTCAAATACATTGACTTCCACAGATCGTAAAAACTAAACTTCCATAAGCCATTTTACAGCTTTTTCAGCAATAGAGTTCATTGCCCATTACCCTAGGTTGTTACCAAGAACTTAGTATTCTATAAGGCAAGAAATTTATATTCGTATTTTTTACTTAAATACTATTATATATCGTATAAGTAATACATAATGTAAATTATTATACTAATACGATAACGCTGTTTAACTGTTGCGATGAGTTTGTATAATCATGAATCACGATGATTTGGAGATCACTCCTGAGATTATACTACAAGTGAGCGTCTCACGAGGTGTTATCTCGGCTGCATACAGTACAGGCGCCACGCACTGAATACGAGAAGGTATTTATTTACGAAGTTATTTTATTAGATGCACTTAGTTCCCATGATATCTCAGTAACCTCAAAATTAACATTATCTAAATACCAACTGAAAGTGTGCTAATTATATTATTGACGTTTACATATCATACTTCATTATCGCCACATTTTATTTTAGAGGGATCATAAATATGTCTGTAATAAAATAATTTATTACTGGTAATTGTAAAAAAATAACCTGAAGATTCTTATCTTTTTCACTACCTTCTCTATTCTTTTCTTTTTGGGCATTTTCCTGCGTTAGGGTGCATCTTTTCTGAATGCATCTTCGATTACACCAAAGTCTTGATCTTAATCGGTTTTAAGAAAAGATTCACTATCTTTATATTTTCTGAATGCCTCATTTCTGAATCTGTATTGTAATAGTTGTACATGCGTGCATATTGCACAATGTATCTTATGGTATATTCCATGACAAGATAATCCATACCCATAGTGTCTATCCCTTATTAGCAAAGGATATGAGATATAGGATATTGATTTATTATCTTTTTTTTTTACATGTACACACCGTTACTAGTTACCCAACTTTGTAAAGTGCTGTGAACGTTGGACGGGAACGGGTATGAGGTGGAATACTCATAAAAATACTAGCAAATATATATTAAATTAATATATTTTTTGTACAGGCAGGAAGTTCTGTAGTATTGTTGGATGTTAACACACAGGACGTGTGGACTGCACCCAGTTCAGTTCAGTTAGTATGTCATAGCATGATATGATAATAGTGTTAACAATAACGGCAGATATTCCATCTAGCATGAAGTCACGCATGACCAATCTTCATAACCGTCGTCGCAATAAACCCGTACTTCACAGAGCTGACTGCGAGCACTTAACATGACATGGTCTGCACTCAACGCATTGTCAATCTAATGCCTCATACCTACTATACTTGTACCCACCTGGCACCTATATGCACACTGCACACATTATTATGTGTAGGTATCGATTTTATCTCATACTCATAACATGCCACGTAGGTATTACTAGGTATTACATAATTTTGAAAAGTTGACTTCGCGAATACAGTTTTATATCATAATACCTAATTACTTCCTATTATTTAATCGCTCATTTTTACCTTTGAGCTAAAAGCTTAAGCTTAACATGCTAAAGGTACCTCACCAATATCTAAAAATTGATTAAACAGTTCGTTTGTAGAGTATAGGCGTACCAGTAGGCAGTGCAATATAAGATTATAGATACCTATAGGTATTTGCCTATAGCGAGAGCTTGAAATGACTGTAATTACTGAACTGGAGATTATTCCTGAAATGAGCTATCGAAAGCCATAAATTGTAGGTATGATATAAGTTGAATATTAAACACTCCCAGTGAGAATGATTATAGATTATGAAGTATCTACTACATTTACATAAATATGGGAGCATATTGAAAACTAAGATGGGAATTTAATTCCCAACAAGTAACAAAACATAAATTATCATAATCGGTTTGTGCAAATGTTTTTCGCACAAAAAATAGATGCGGTAATAATCTATTTCAATAACTCAAACCAGACCATAAACAAAACCGTACCGAACCGAACATAAAAACAAAACCGTTATTGTAAATAAGAATGATGTAAGAAATGAGAGTGCAATATGAAAAACAAGAGAATTAACTATTACACAATGTGATTAATGAATGAATGAGGTTATGACCGAAGTCAATCAAGTCTCATGGTGTTTCATACAAGTAGTAATTCTACAGAATAGACAGACTGCGTTGTGTGTACATATATTATTCAAACGAGGTATTACACCAACAACCATTTCTAGCGGATACAACTAATGTATATGTGAATTAATCTTTCTTTCTAGCAAATTAGACATATCCTTTTTATAAAACACTCTTATTACCTAAGTATATGAGATCAGACAATGATTTGCAGAACTCGAGCACTCGAGAGAAAACAAAACGGGTTTAAAATTAGAGTAGGTACTAAAAATTTTCGGCAAACAGTTTTGAATAAAATTAAAATAAAATGAAAAACTATTGGCAGGTGCTTGTACACCTAGAAGGTAGATATTCTAACACGTACTTATCAATATCAATAGATAGGTCAGACTATTGTACATTGGATAGTGGACTAGGTACATTATATGAGAATCTGTGACTAATGATTATACATACTACCATTATAATATTACATAGTGGGTGTACCCTTAAAATGATGACACGTTACTTCCTATACAATCCTTGATTATATCACTTTGCATAATAGATATGTACTATAGTGACAGCATGAATTATTAGCTACAATCTACATTTATACGAGTTAAGGTCTCCTTACAGTAAATTAGACACAAATGCTGGACATTCGTCGACAAATAAAATTTAAAACAAAATACAGCAAATGTAGGAGCCACTTACTTGTCACAATTAGTTGGAAATCCAATTTATTAATATGGCTAGGGATTAAGGGGGTTATATTGTCTGCCTATCGTCTAAATTTTGATAAAAAGAAAACTGAAGTAGGGGGTATATTATTAGTATTATTAATCAAGTATTTGACAATAATAATTTTATTTATTTGTACACGTACTTGAGAGTTGCCGTATTGACATTTCAGTAAAAGTTTTTTTGAATGAAGCAAAATTAACCTAAAAATAGCGTTTTTTTACATTTTATCATGCGATTTTGAACATCAACACCGCGGGAAATGACCGTGACGTCATATTTGGGTCCCTAGATTTAAACTGAAGATATTTTATAGGTATCCCCACCTGGCTTATAAACATAAATGTTTTCGTTAAAGTATTAAGTTAGATATAATATGAACAGCCCTTAAAGCCCTTAAGGGCCGTGAACTTATTAAATTTAATAAAACACATGTAGGTAAGATATTGTATCTTATAATATCTAACAGGAAATATGATATGAACTTTCTCGCACTTGCCAGGTTTCCGTCACATGTATTTAGTTATTAATTGTAATTATTGGCCAAATAGAGGGTCGAAGAAAATGAATATAGTATTCTCTGGATAATGATTTGCAAAACACTTTATTATTTGGCATTATGGCCACTATGTCCGGTGAAATTCGTATGATGTTTGACTATCATCATCATAATCTTCAATGGACATTAATTCCTTTTATGTAAGTAAGTATACCTTTTACGTGTAGGTATATTTTATGTACTATTTTAACTTCTAGGCCAACAAAAGTCAATAATGACGAAGTTGGTTTCTACCTAGTACTTACCTACTTAAAATTAAATCATATTTTTCCTACATGTACCAAAAACTTACTATTTAAACGGATACAAAATTACCCAATTTCAAATCTCTTAATTGTTGTTAGTAGGTATATTGTCAGTAGGTACTTACATTATGATGCCGGATCCTCAGCGGATCATGCCAAGTTTCTTGAGCTATAATAGCCCTCCTAATAAGGTAAACATTAAACATTATCGTCTACTAATTAACAATACACATCACGTTTACAATACAATAATTTATTTTTTAGCATAATAATATTTACATACATACTTACATCAGGATCTAACAAAACTATAAAATGTTGTATCAGATTGATAGATGAAACCAACAAAATATATAAATTTTATAAATTAGTGCAACATGCCCCAGTGGTCTTTATTTCTACCTATAGTTTTGCGAAAGCGGTGACCCATGGCTCTATACATTAAGACGCACCTACTTCGATTTCATTAGGTTCCTTAGATTCCTCTTACTTCCTCTTAGATTCCTCTCATCAACATTGGCGAAAAAGTCAAGGAGCGATACTCCACAACTACAAGAAAATGAACATTCTGCTATAGCCTGTGGAAACCACAAACATCGGCACTGAAAATGCGATAACATGTTTAAATTTTGTAACGGAAAGAATATGGAGAATATTATGTCTGAAACAAATCATTCACAATGAACATCCAATTATGTTCCACTGTCATGCGTAAAATAGAGACTCATTGCTAATATTAGATTTTATTATTTCCCAAGACTGAAAAGAATACTAATTCTATACAAGGACAGTGTTGTCTAAGTGTCTACATACTTATATATTATATAATATATAGAAATACAGAATAAGCATAAAATGTAATTTAATAGATTTACCATAGAATAATGTTTCCGTTAAAACACGTAAGTAAAGTACACAAAGATAGGGATCGATACATATCCTATCTATGTAACTTCCTGAGTACTTTGAACACGAACTAATTTAGTCATCTATAAAGATGATTTTACTTACTTACCTAAGTATTGATAAAATGTAATAAATAGTTTATGAACTTCTGTAAAAAAGTCACCACTAGTATCACAAATAAATCGTTACATAATTAGTTAGATCCAAAGAAAAAACATTGGTGGACTTTTCAAGAAGGGCGAATAGAATGCAGAGAATTCAAATGTTAGATATTGTGGATTACAAAGTGTTTTCATATTATCCTAAAGACTACAGACAGCTATAGATCACATAATGTATATTGTACAAGTATAGACACACTACTAGGTATGGAAAAGAGTCGAATTAGAACTTTGTAACTGAGGAAACTGATGGAAAGGTTACATGAAAAACGAGGATTGTTATGACTCACAGGAAGACAATATTATGTCAGGGTAAGCAATGACATAACACTACTGAAGTGAAAATAAAAAGAGTGAGATATTCGACTATTAGGTATTTGTAAATTCTTAATTTCTTACCATGATTCCGGTAATTGTATAAAAGAATAATATTTCCGTTAAGAGGCATGAAATCCGTGAAAGGTAATTAATGTGTATCTATGTATATATATGAACCTACTGATAAGGAAACAGTGATATAAAATACAAATGTACAGGTGATGCCTGGCTTCATAAGCATAATAATATACTCGTAATATGTTCCGTTACGGTTTTGAAGCAAAGCACTTCTGTAACAACAATATACGAGTAGATTACCAAGTATACCTATACTGAGTATTTGGCATGTTAGTGTAGTTGTTAGTAAAGCAATGTACTGTACGCATAACAATTATATGTATCAACGTTTATTTAACTCACAAAATGCACAAATTATCACATTTATAAACTTATTGTTATCTTCATTAACCATCTAATTAAATCCTCAGTCTTACATTGAGTTAAGTGAAAACTTTCACTAATTAAGAGAATAAATAATATCGCACTGTCTTTATTCCATCAGAACGCACTAAATAAATAGGTAGGTAATTCCTAATAGAAATTACCAACAATCTTATGTCAGTACTGAGGAATTACATACTCACTTAATGCAGTTTAATATGCTTATTGTTCTCTTCGTAACATATCCATAATGTATTCTTCATTCTGTTGTCTTATTTTCATATATCACAACAGACAATGAATACATATATCTAGTACTAATTTTGTTATCATAAATATAATACATAAACAAATTGTTTGTTCTTTTGATAACCACAATCTCGAAACACATCTACAAAACCATAGTAAATAATAAGTATAATGATCTATCTAAACTTGATTGTCTAGTTTTATGCACTTCAACCAGTCACAGGTGAGTGGTGAAGGTCTAACCAAAAACGTTAAAGAATATACCAAATTAATTGACCATCAAGAAATTAAAAGAGGCGCAAGACCATAATATGAATACAAAAGAGTTAATAACATGAGTGATGGAAAAATCTGCAACGAATTCATCAAAGGATTAACATTGAAGAGGTTTAATTAATATTTATTACGAAGATCAAAAATAGTATTAGGTATATTGCTGTCTGTAGAGACAAGGAAGATGATTTTTTTTTTGCAGATTATTATAACTTATAACAGAGTATAAATGATAGATGTGGTGCCTAATCCAAATGGATTTTTGGCTATATACTTATTCTAACTTAAAACTAACTTAGTCTAACTTAAACTAACTTATTTGAGTCAAATTAAATATGGATAACGATTTCCGAAATGTTTAAGAAAAACAAAGAAAAGGAAATTTTATAATACTACAGTGCATCTCATATAGATTATATAGATTACAGGCAAATTGTTTCCATGAAAGATAAGTAGGTATAGATATGAAATTTACAGCAAATAAAACTCATATTTTTTCCGTAAAAACGATATTATTTGCACAATGATAATAATATATGGTCGTCTAACAATACTGACTTATAAAATATCTCTATTTTATATTCTCGAGTGTAATGTGATACTGTTACGTTACGATGCGAGATTATTGACCGTGAGGCGAAACCAAGTTAAACCTTTTAGCGTTTTACTCAGGCTTCAGGATTGTCTGGTTAATCACCTGAAATCATTGAAACTTTTTACTAGCTAATAAGAAACATAGTCTCAATATATGGATAATTAAATTAATCAATTATTCCATGAACGGTGTTAATCGTAGAAGGCAATAATTCATCCCCTATTTAAAATTTGGGATTTGCATGATTCCGTGACTTGAAAACCTGAGATACATAAAAACCTATGTGAAATACCCACAGGCTATACCAATAGTATTGTATACGAAGTATTGTGTCATGTATTTAGGTATACCTTATGTATATGCAATATTAGTAGATATGTATTGAATTGTATCTATAAGTAAGTATTTAGAGTTATATTCTTATATTTATATAATCTACTAACGATCTTGACCTTCTGCAATCAATAATAATATTAATTCATTATAATGAATGTACAAAACAACTTCCATACACACAACAGACTGGATAATAAATAACTGAGAGGCAAATCTTATAAAAATTTGGAATGTGACGAATATATCTACCTATAGTAGGTTTTTATATCATTACTTTGTAAGTTTAATACAAGACGTATTCATAAATAATGAGAAATGAGTTAACGTGGGTATAAATGGATTACATATTTATCTAACGCCATTCAGACGATACCAAAACTATATTAAATGATCAAATCGAATGTAGGTAATAGAGAATTAAAGCAAGCAAATACTACAAAGAATATTACAGATACTACAATCCCGTGGTTCCTTCCCTGTCCTTCATCCCATCCACCTATTTATTTATGTATGTATTTTATATATGTATATGTATAAGTATTTCAGTGGTTTCAGTGGCTATTTATTTATGTATGTATTTTATATATGTATATGTATAAGTATTCCAGTGGTTTTCTGTTTCATCGACTACACTAAGGCTTTTGACTGTGTGCGGTGGGACTGCATGTGGAAGGTGTTGATAGAAATGGGAGTACCAGCGCATATTGTGAGCCTCATAAAACAACTATACCAGAGCAGCTCTGCAACAGTTAGAGTCAACAGCATATCCACTTCAGAACTCCAAGTCCAGAAAGGTGTACGACAAGGCTGCATTTTGTCTCCAGTTCTCTTCAATATCTATGGAGAATATATCATGAGGAGAGCACTTGACGGATGGGACGGTGGAGTGAAGATTGGGGGCAAAAGCATATCCAACCTTAGATACGCAGACGACACAACACTAGTTGCCAAGTCTGAGAGTGAGATGGCTCTTATATTTCAGAGAGTAGAGCAGGAAAGCAGAAGGCTTGGACTAGAGATAAACAAAAACAAAACTAAGGTAATGATTGTTGACCGGCACAACCAGCTGCAACGGACAAACGCCTTGTCCGGCATGGAGATTGTGCACAAATTTGTTTATCTTGGTTCAATGCTCTCAGACAACGGAGAATGTGTTGACGAAATCAAGCGACGAATGGCAATGGCTAAGAATGCTATGGCTAGGTTGGATAAAATCTGGAAGGACAGAAACATCTCCAATGCCACAAAAACTCGATTAGTTAGGGCACTAATTTTCCCCATATTTCTGTATGGAGGAGAATCATGGACAATAAAAGCCCGAGAAAGGCAAAGGACCAATGCCTTCGAGATGTGGTGCTGGAGACGAATGCTGAGAATCCCCTGGACAGCGAGAAGGACCAATATCTCTATTCTAAAGGAGCTAAAAGTAGACGACAGGCTGTCCTCCATCTGTCTAAAGCGAGTCCTTCAGTTTTTCGGACACATTGCCAGAAGAGACGACAATAGCCTTGAGAAACTGATGGTCGTGGGAGGAGTAGAAGGCAGAAGAGGTAGAGGAAGATCCCCCACTAGATGGACTGACCAAATCAAGGCTGCCACAGGTACATCAGTGGTTGGAGCAATGCGTACGGCGGTGTGCCGGGAGAGGTGGAGGACTACAATCCAGAACGTAGTACGGACAAGGAGAGAGGATGGTCACGACCCTCAGCAGTGAGGACATCGACGCAGAAGAAGATTCTATATATTATTATTATTTTTATATTTATTTTTCTTCTTTTTCATACACTTGTATGTATTGTGTATATCAAATGTATGTCACAAGTGGTTGGTTGGCAGACATTACCTACGACAAGAAACCCGCCATTTGGAAAATGTTTTTTTTTTCAATACTTACAGATTTTATTTATTTATTTAAGAAGAATAGATTTTTAAAAAAAAAGGGATCTGGGCTTGCATAAACATATCCAAATACTTTTATGCTCACTCTGCACTAGGCATAATTATTAAACATGATAAGTATTTTATTCCTCTCATTTTTTTTCCATTAGGTACCTAATTACTACATATTCAGAGTTTGCTCTCACAGTAGAATGGAAAGTGAACTCAGAAGTCTCAAAAACTTGAGAGTAATATATCGACCAACTATGTATCCATCTACTGATGCAATGTACAAAACAATAGGTGGGTATTATGTATCATCATGTGATATACTAATTAGTGCGATGGTCGGTGAACATTGGAGCATCGGGAGTCATAAGTAATTAAATACGTAAATAAATGCATTGTATTCTGATAAGTAATATTTAAATACTAATATCCACGGACTCTTCATTAGGAACATTATTGTTTGCAGGGTATACCTGTGTTGTGTACCTAGTGTTGGTGTTATTCAGGTGAGATGGAACCAAGTTGAGTTATGATATGCTTACAGATATTTCTGCTTCTATGCACCATTTTTTAAATAACTCACCTATTTGCACAACTAGCCATCTATGTACTATTGAAACACTTGAATACATTACTAAAACATATCAATTGTATTATACCTACATATTACAGAACAACCTTCTATGAACGTACTACAAAGGTAGATAGCAAATTATCCGCATCAATTTATGTATTATTTCATAAGACCGTTTCAATAATAAAATTATTGATTTGTTAGACCATTTTATTTGTTCTATTTGTATCCAAATTAACATTGTCTTATACTAATAATACGTATTTACAATACATGTATATATGTAGTATATGTATGCAAAATGTATAGGTAAGAATGTGTTACCGGTAAATAAACACACATAATACAATCCGCGTACTATAAGTTTTCTAGTCAAAACTAAAACAGTTTCCCTAACCAAAACTTGTACGAAATAACTAAATAAGTTCGCACTTACAGGGTTTAACAATACCGAACTATTAATTAATAGACATTATAAAACGTCAACAATTATTTTACTTGAATGATTGATTAATTAATTCAATTCAGCGACGCGTCATGTCACGTTTAATAAGCGTTAATAAACTTTATTATCTAAGTTGGTTATCTATGAAGTACCTACCTATCTCGTCACAAAGAAACTAAAAAGTGACAGTGTCATGTGTACAAGTACCTTTAATGAAAGTAAAATTTATTTCGACACACAGTTATGTACACGTTAGGTACAATATACGTATAGATTAGATACGTATGTCAAATACAGGTGTTAATATGATAACCGCGACCCTATACTACACTTGCTAAAAAATGCTTCTATGGACAGAGTTATGCGGTTGTTAAAATATAAATTGTGAATACATATCGTTTAATGTTTACATCTTTGGTTAATGATTAGGTACAATAAATTATACCTCGTCATCTCTGAAGTAAATGTTAAAAAATCCAACCTTTCTAGTTACTAGTACAAAACTCCATTCAATTCTATTAAGGCAGGAAAATCACCTGGATTTAATATCACATAGAGCGAAGCCAATTAGTCCACTCATATACCTATTAGGTACCTATAGAATACACGAAGTAGTTATAATTAGTTTCTGCGAATGAATTCTAGAGTTACAATACTAAAAGCCATGTTATACTAATAATTCTAGATATTATCTATAAGAAGTCGATACTTTGCCGCATCTCATAGACTAACTAATATTACAAAAGACTAAATTGCGCAAACCTCCATCGTCCTA
This sequence comes from Ceraclea dissimilis, assembly GCA_963576895.1. NCBI lineage: Eukaryota > Metazoa > Arthropoda > Insecta > Trichoptera > Leptoceridae > Ceraclea > Ceraclea dissimilis. The sequence goes on from OY756364.1 coordinate 10,352,585, forward strand.
CCCAACATTCTACAAGATAAAACTGCAATGACTACTTATTGACGAAACATCACAATATCTCGGTGGGCCTTCTCTTGGCACAGAGCCGAAGATAAATAATTTTCTCCAAAATTTAGAATAGATAACTGCAGTCTGGCAGGTTGCCCGAAATATTGCAAAATTCTTACTATACGAATAAAACAAATTATTAATAGGATGACATTTCTAACCGGTGTTTTTAACTGAAAACAAATTCTTAATGGGAAATACTTAGGTTGGTAGGTATACCTAAATTATTACATACTTGAATTTTACCAATTATCTTCCAATCGCGTTACATTAAATTTAGGTAATACAACCTAGCTTCGACCATGACTATTGTTAACAGCTTCTTGGTACTATATAGGTTTGTGCTGATTGGAAGCAGTCTTTTTCGGCAGAACGGTAATAAATTTGTACAATTAACACACAGCTCATTGAAATAAAAATATTATAAGAGACTGCTGGGAGGAAGTTAGCACGCGTAATCGCATACTGCATCGGAGGTCTGCTCCTGAAGGCGGTGACGATAAATTAATATTCAGAATTAATGATAAATTGATTTAGAAAAGCACCATTTCTCAACCCTCTCCACATCTCTCCTGGGGCTAATGACGCGCGACCTGGAAAAAACCATTTCTATTCTTATAACATTGTGATCAAAGAGAAATAACCCAACAACCTAATATACCTACTTCGCACGAAACCCCTCCCTGAGTAGAGAAATCTAGTACATAATATACATGTTCCCACGAAACACATAAAAAAGGGTGTAGTGTTGCACAATTTAATAATATTATAACTAATAGTAAGTATGTATATAAGCTTCCATATATGAAATCTGATAGTAATATTAGTCTATTACTATATAAAACGTCTATTTATCAACAGTATCTGGTTAATTTTTACCATTTCATCACTTTACATCGCTAGCAAACTGTTCAGTAAGTCGACTGTTGAAAAAACAACTTTCTTCTCTTCGCTAAATAATATGTTTTATAATATCTAAGTAAGTACCAGGTACCTACTACTACAACATAGTGTTTATACATCGTGCCTTTACCATAATATTAGTTGGAGCCACACATAGGAAAGTGTTGGAACATACCTGACCCATGTGTTTATTCCAAATTGTTTATATATACACACATATTAAACTCAATAAACATATCACAATACGTACAATATGTCATGATTATGTAATAAGTATACTTAGATACACACAACTGAGTTAGTTTGCATATTATATGTAGATTTATCTACTCTAATATTTTATTACATGTAATTATTATAAACCCGCCAAATATCATACACATATTAATTACTTAACAAACATGTTATATTAAATATACATATGAATATAATATGTGACATAAATATATGCAAGTTGGCGATTTTGCTACAAGAAATTCATTTAAAAAAATACATGATATGATGAGAAAACGTTTAGTAATAATGTGATTTTTTGTGAGGTTTTTTCATTTAGTATGAAAAAATATATACATATTCCCCCCTGACGACGCCCATGCCTGTAATCATATATATGTATGATCGTAGCACGTGGTAGATACATAACTCATTCAAATAATTGATAATTCATATTGATTATCATTAAAAAAGATAAGAAGTGACATTCCTATTACACACATATAGTATAAAGATCGCATCATTTGATTACGTGAGATAAGGTAAATGAACAAAATTATAAGTTTTTCATATCATACACACAGTTGAGAGAATATACCTATACAGGTTACCTAGATGCAGGTATTTGATACGCATTAGGTTTGGTAGGTATACTTATGTCTACCTATCATGACATTTATAGTATGTCTATTGTCTACCTACCACTACCTATCAGTCAATATGTTGTAATATTTCCAATGACCTCAGATGGTTAACCTCAATCCAAACAATGCTGAAGTATTTTTATAATTGTGTTTTTTCGTGAATTAATTATAATACACATTAAGTTCAACGTATGTATTAAGTATAAGGAACGAGTATGTTCGGGAGGCTCTCTTCATAGAGAGGTCTCAGCTGAGATGGCTAGGACACGTCGTTCGGATGCCAGAGGAGCGGCTTCTGTTAAAAGCTCTGGAAGCCGAGGGTGCAGGCAGAAAACCGGTGGGCCGCCCCAGAAATAGCTGGCAGAAGCAGGTGACAAAGTTGTGCGAGGAGAGACTGTGGTTGGAGTGGCCAGAGGTCCTGGAAGCTGCGAGTGACAGGGACCTCTGGCGAAGATATGCAGATGCTTTGGGCCCCCGACCCAATCAAGGATAGACGGGGAAGAAGATGTATGTATGTATGTATTAAGTTCAAACATTCTCACAAAAGGGTAAACTATGAATCTATTATAGATTTTAAATTACCAGTAAGACAAACTGGTAAATGTCTCCACCTCCACATGTCAAAATATGTAGTTTTGGAAATTATATGTAAGTAGACTATTCAAAAGCCGTCCATTGCATTTTATACTTACTTTATCTTGCCCTTGCCATAAAATTGTAAAGTGGATATATTACTATAGATAAAATTAGACATCCAACAATTTAAATACGATGACAAATCAAATAATGCATTGTGATTATTCCATAAATATTAATTAATAAATTATTTTATCATTTGACATACGAGTAACATCAAATGTTTCCAATTAGTCACGCCCCAAATTACACCATCTTTATGATTTCATATATTAAGCCTACATAATATTATACACCTATTTATTGTACATTTTAATTGCAGACTTGGTATAATCTATAATTTAAGCAATGTTTAGATTTACATCGTTGCAGTGTGGAACGACAGATAAAAAAACTTGGTTAACTACCTACGAGTACCTATACCTATACTATGATCTTAACTCAAAGACCATATTTTATAGTAAGCACACATGTAACTACAAATCTAGTCCTCAACAATGAAGTGACGTTTTTTTTTATTTTACCACAAGACAAATATAAAAAAATATTTACATCAACACAGCGAATCAATGCTTGGCTATTTTAGCGAAGGATTTACTTGTATGTAATTTCGTATTTTGTTGGTAAAAGTAAGATCCCCTAGAAGAAAATTTTTAAAACATTTGATGGACTTAAGGAAAACATTGGGTTGCGTTTTGTAAAAAGTTTCATGTTTCCCCAGAAGTGTCACCACAGTTTTTCTTATTTTACGAATAATATGTATAGAAGATAGTATTTGACAAGTGGAAAAAATGGACCTTTGTGAAAAAAAATGGTTGAAAGGTGGCGACTGGCGTGAGTCTCCCGAGTAGGAAGAATTGGATCAGAATTCCATTCCACACTCGACCCTAGTTAGTATGAAGTGTGCAGGAAAGTTCTGGGTTTGTTAAGGGTTTGTGTAGGTATACAATAGACAAACCCAGTTCGTTCTCATATTTAAGAAGGTACGCATGTAAGTAGTTAAGTACTGACATTTCATATATTTCTAAAAACGGGAGGCCTTAGATCTCGACAACCTTACTGCTTTGGAAAAAATAGAGAAGATACATTGAACCTTTATCTAAGGAATAACTGTAAAAGATTTTTTTATAAATTGTATAGATTTCTCAAAAAAAAATATACTTTGAAAAACACCTCTGATCTTTTTTCTAAACTCGTTTCCCGAAAGTCGGGGAGATTTTTTTTTTGTACTGAAAATATGCATTAAAATCTATGGAATAACCGTAAAAGTTTTTAATTGAAGCGAAATTAACCCCAAAAAATGGAATAAACGCTATTTTTACCATTTTACCATGCGATCGCTGTAAGGGTTGACTGTGTCTGTAAGATATTGCTTTTGCAATAAGTCCGCCTTTTGGCACACTGCATTGTCTTGTTTTTGTTGTTACATATATTATTTACTTTTGCTCAGTTTTGTTATTTGTAATTTTGATAAGTTAAACTGTTGTCACGTAATATAATATATCTACGTGCATGCTGTGGACGCTCGTAATTGGGGAGTTGACCGGAAGTTTGTGTCTGATGTTTTTAATTTAGGTATATCTGTCAATCCTCTGTGAGTGTCTCAATAAATAAATAAATAAATAAATTTACTGGCCAACAAAGTTTTATTTATTTATTTATTGCTCACCTTAATGCCTTGGGAAATGACCGTGATGTCATAGTTGGGTCGGGAGTCTTAAAAGAGTACCTAGTTCTCTGCTCGCTGTGTTCATCACGGTAACAGTAGATGTAAAAGATGAATAATCTAAGTGGACCTCTAAATAGATACCTAGATATAAATGTATTATTACCTATGTCCACACTCTATAATAAAATCACCTTGACTAGCAGTGAGAAGATCAATAATTAAATACATAGGATCACGTCACATTTACATTATTATTGCTTTTTATTATCAGTAGTAGACAACTTTACAGTAAACAAAAAGTACTAAGCAATCACATCATCTAAATACAGAAAACAACATATAATTACACCCTCATGTAGATAGGTAATATTTACTAACACCCCTTGTTGTTATTGAAACATATTTACTACGATTTCATCATTTGACAGCGCCGGAGCTCTGAAAATAATGTTTTTTTTGTGGTAAAAATGGCACATTGCACACCATAAAAAATAGCAAGAATTATAAAATATTTAGATTAAAATCCACAAAAAATGACTTTTACTTTCGCGAATAGTATTCGAGGATTTGCACCCAAATCGAATTCTAGTCGCAAAAGCAAAAGTATTTTTTTGTGGATTTTAATCTATTTTTTTTCTATTTTTATCAATTTTTTCCTTAAAAATGGACCTCTACCCATCGATCGAAAACATCGAGAATAGCATGAATTATCACCAATACAAGGTAGTAAATAACTGGTGGTAGGGTGGACTAATTATTGTATTAGAGTGGCTTAGCATAACGAAAGATTTAGAACCTCTGTGTCAGGTGTCTATATACCGTGTGTATTTGCTGCTATAGTTACCTTATACCTGTGTGTTAGGTTATGTTATAAGGAAGATCATACATCTACCTATTACATGTAATTATTATGATGTATCAGCATGTGTAACTACACTACTAACTCCAAAACTAGACAAGTGAATGATGAAGCCTCTAATCTCTAATGAGCTCCCAATGTTCCCATATGAGGAATGATAAGGGCAAATTAGCTGCACTATGTACGTTTATAAAGGTGGTATTAGTGACTTACTGAGACGCTTTCTTGTTTTCGTGCCTTTAATCATTTTCTACAAGCTAGAGTCTAGGTTCCAAACCTGTGGGTAATTATCCCGTTGGGGGCATAACAATCTTTGGCGGGGGTGCTTAGTGTGTTTTTAAGGTTACACACAAAATAATAACTATGAAAAAAACGACGTTTTGTATGTATCTTGTTAGTTTATAAAATTTTCTATTTAAAAATTACAAAGTCAACAGTTTTAGTCTTTCGCTCCGTCCTGAGGTATACCCCCCTCCTCCCATAACATTGTTTTAACGGGGGTAAAACCAGTTTCCATGATGGGCTTTGGGGGTAACGAGACTAAAAAGGTTGGGAACCTAGGAACTAGACGAAATATAAAAATTACATTATGAAATATTTTCTCACCTTAGCCATTGTATTTGTATGAAGATGTAGATACGATTATCCTTAGACGTTCCTTCTACAGGCGACCATTCATACTATTTAACTCCTCCTCGACAATCTTTTCACAAGTAACCACAACAGAATTCACAATAAAACACATATTAGGGAGGTATGTTCCAGGTTCCTCTCTCAAGAGTCTCTCACATCCATAAGTTATTCACTTTATTACAATAAACTTCCTTCTACGTAGTGAAATACTTCATTAATATTCCGTATATAAACTTCACATGTATGGGCATCTAACCAAAACAAAATAAATGAAAATATTGCGTTATTATTATAATAAAGTTGCCCAATTTAATTTATTAGGATGTTTCTATACTCATAACGTTAAAAGTTACACATTTTTACGAGTCGTTGCTTTTAATTAGGTACCTAGCTGCTTACCAGTGTCAATGAGCGGATTTATGTACAGGCAACCCGAGGGGCTTATTTTTTTATTGCATTGTACCCTGCAGGCTTGCACTGGATTGTAGGTTTAATGCAACCACTGCATTACATGCATGTTGTTTTATAATTAAAGATTTCTTTCTACTTAACCACGAGAGGTTTTTGATTTTTAACAGCCTATGTCCTATCCATCCATATTTTACTCTATCGTTACTCAAAATAATAATAAATGTAGTCTGAGTGCACTGAAACTCATTCCTGAATATGTCGAATTAGTACCCAACCCACATACCTACCCATTTTTTACGCGGAGGCAAGACTTGCCTACACACTTCTCGGTATTATCAGCCAGAAGAGTCTACATATGATAAATCATTCATGATTGACAATAACCTAATCAGCCTAACACTGGGAAAAATTCACCTATCCAGATATCACAGATATCACAGGATTAGGCTCAGAACGGGGCCTAAAATTAACAACCTTACTAAAATATTGTGCTGATTAGAAATTATTACACCCAATATTTTATCATCAACTCGACGGGAATCATATATTCTCAGGTATCTTCGCGCCTGCTGCATAAGTAAAAATAATGTGGTAGAGGGCCATAATCACAATTTTATAACACGCCCTAATAATAACAATTACTAAGTATAAATTTTAGGGTTTATCAAAAAACGTACAAGTCTGTAGAAACACTTTCACTCAAACGTAAAAAAATAACACGAATATTCCTATAATAACACAACCACATAATAATATATAGCATATGCTTAATTGTAAATAGGTTCTCATATTGTAGCCTACGGGTTCCAAGGGGTTAAAAAAATTGCAATAAAAATCCCGGTTTTTATATATGGATACGTAAGGGTATAATGTAAGTATGTATAAATATTTATATACCTACGTATTATGAGTGTGTGGAAATCCTATAGATTTTATCTATCTTTATTAATTATATTGCATGAACCTGTAGATGTGTATTATATATAGTGGCAATAATATAAATTAAATGCCTTCTAGTACTATGTATCAGGTAGGTATCTAGTGCATATTCTACAACAATAATAATAGTTTACCTATACATATTGTGCTGTCGCCAATGCGTTTTATTTTCGTGGGCAATCCATTATAAATAAATAATAAAAATTATATGAGCTATCTAAGTCTAAAACTCGTGGGCAATAATTATTAGATTTAATATTCTACCTGTCAATAAAGAATATCACAACAAATATACAAGCAGGTAACATACGTAGGATCAATAGTACTATGAGGAAAATATATTTATTTAAGCCCCTACAATAATTGCATGGATGCCACGAATCAATAAAATGAAACATAAAAATTGTGATGAGTATAGAAATATCAAAATAAATTGTATTGATAATGTAACAGAATACAAATTATCCGATAAGAGCTCCCATGTAGCAAAACAGAAACGCAGAGATGCGCAAGTTTTGTGTATAAAAAATGTAAAAAAACTCTAAGTTATCAATTACACACTGAAAATTACAATTACATGAAAGACTGGTGGTAAATATTTGCAAACGCACCATCCAACTGTATGATATTTGTAAAAACATACGCATTTAATTAGTAATAATTAGATTCTGTATTATGACACAAAGTTAGCGATAGGTACATAACAGCGGCCAGCAAACACGCACCGCCAGCACCGCGCGCGCCAAATCAATACTAGTGTTGTGTTGGATAAGGTAGAGTAAAATACATCAGTATGTACAGTATTCTTATTGCGCATGGTTAGTGTAAACATGTAGGTAGATAATATTGCCGATGCGTCTGTTTTTCTTCACTGTAGGGCACCATACTCCGTGGAGTTGTTTTCGCGCCACTATCTTGTACAATGTACCGCAGGTTTTCCCAATTCATTTCATTCTTACCCCTCCTGTTGTCACACCTGCTTTCAAATGAAAATGTAGAAAGAAATAATAACTTGCCAAGCAGTAAATTTACTGGCTAATATGCGTCTCTCCCAGATACGTCTGACCATTTTGTTCCTTTTATTTATAGAAATAGGATTTCAGGGATTTTCGTCTCTACTAAAGCCTGAAACTACAATGAGCTCTGCCCTCAATGTCCTAAGTAGTCTTACAGGCCGGCATAAGTTTCATGTGTTGTTTAGCAAAACATAGTCAACAAAGACTATTTTCTCTTCTGCTGAATGAGATCTCTACTACCTCCTGGGAAAGTTTGAGAGCAAGAATGACAATCCAGCAGGTTTTCCATTTCCTTGGCACATTATGAGTGCCAATATAGTGAAGCTACAGTTCAGTGTTCTATGTAGACAGCTTGTCCCCCCACTTTTATAAGACACTAAAAACTGAAAATAGTGGCAGTCACCAAAGGAGGAGACAATTATTAGACAGAATTATTCTAATGAGAAGAAATATTACAATAGATAGATACCTACTTGGAACTTTAGATTTAACTATGTAGGACGAAATAAACTTATATCAGGGCATATTGTAATAAAAACATAATTATTAGGTATTAAAAGATTTGTCTTTCGTATATTTAAAAATTTAAGCTTTAAACTATACACAATAATTAAACAATAACGTGACAGACATAATATATCTACTTAATAAACAAAATGTCAAAAGAATTGTAATGGCATGAATGTATATGGCTATAAAACAAAACTTAATAAAGATCTTGTAAATACATATTATTTAAATTATTCCCTAGGATATAAAAGGCATGAGTTACATCAAATTCATGACATAATTCAATGGTGTAAATATTTTGTATAAACAACAATAAATATACAAAATATCAAGTCTTTAACAGTAAGGGTGGATATATGTTATGTATTATTTTTCTTTTAATCTAGTTATGGGCTAATCAAGGCATGACCCAATCAGCAATAGCCAGGCAATTAACTTAATTACATACCAGGTGAATTTGTGTGATAAGATAACTAAGTGTATTACTCTGAGGATGATTCCATGCACACAATTCCCTTTGTTGCATATATTATAATCCAAAATATCTACACAATCTCGTGCAACTTCAGTGGCATATACAAAAAATTACTTTTTCTATTGTACATATATATTTACAACAAAATCAAACTCAGGTGCAAGCAAATTTTTTTTGGAATTAGTTTATATACATGTTTCAAAATAACGTTCTAATGTGAATATTTTGTCAAATTACTCAACACTGTCACATTATTAAGAGATTTCTATTAGTGTCACCACAGTGTCCTAGAAAATTGTACATTTTATGTTACACTGTGTAGGTAAGACATCTCTGGTGGAAAATTTATTCAGCGATGATCATTGTGTAATTTTATCCAATAGAATTAAAACGATACAACATAAAATGTGAGATCCGTCTTATTTAACCTTTAATAAAATATATGTTTGTATAAATAGAATCTATCAATATTATTTACTTTAACATGTTTATGTATACTTTCAGGCAGGCCACACAAGGCACATTGATTCGTTGTTTTATACAGTAATAATTAGAATTAGTTGCATTCTACTTCAGACTTTAATAAAATATATATGTAGATACAAATTATCTGAACAGAGCAAAAAACAGCCAAATGTGGACTGCAACATTTTATTAAGACATTATGTGGACACGCAGCCTATGTCACCGGGTCAAATTGTCATGTGTCCTTTTTTCCTGTATCTTATTATTGAGGTCCAAATATCGTGCGTGCCACACAAATATTTGGATTGGGAATATATTTAGTGGAACTGCTGTCACTGTTTGTCTCCCACTGAACTGGAATGGAATGAATCCCTACAGGCAGCATGTCTGAAATGCACTCACTTCGTAGATACAAGGCTGTTGTACAGAAAGGTATTGTCACCGAGTTTACGTACGTTTGCAAAGTTTCAGTTCTCTAAGTAGTCAGGAAGTGGTTGAAAAACCGACGCACAAAAAAAACGGAGTGAATTTAAGTAAAATCTTGTAACACATAGTACCATATTACGATACACTAGAAAGAAAAATATGCTTATAAATGGGGAAAACTTAATCTATGTACCTACATTAAAAGACACACGTAGGAAAATTTTCTAACAATAGCTTTCTCTGACCAAAATCTGAGTATGACTGATTAATTTCTCTATTCTATTCATTACAACATGAGCTTTCAGTTACAATCTTTACAAGGAGGGTTGGCATTTATTTTTTGTAAACAAGTGCAATAAGTAATTCTTTCATTTCCACATGTCATAATCTGGCAGTGGTCCTTGAAACGTTAACCATGAGGCTCCCCTGTTAACCTGGAGTGTTGCTATTGGTCAAAAAGAGCCATAGTTGAAGTTAAGGCCAACTCTAGTAATTTTATATTTCACAACATACAATATCAATATCATGAAGCAAATGGAAGGAAGGAATGTGCTAAAAATTTATACAAACCATGAGATTATTACAAGACACACAATATAAATAAAACAGAGTAATAATATTATTCACCAATGAAGATCTTAGGATTGAATGAAATGAGAAACTAACATTATCATAAAATAACCACTATGTATATATTGTATTGTAATGCTATATAGTAAAGCTAATCTGTGATGAATCAAATTTAATGCAATTCGTAATAATAATTAGAAAATACACATAGATGTTACACAAAACATTTATAATAACTTCAAATCAAATTCATTATAAAACGATAATAAAATATACTTAATATAATATGTGAAACATTCAACTTTCATAAAAGTTATGAAGTAAACAGTAAACCTTAATGTAACTAGTATGCACTTATGTAACTACAGTGAAACCTCTATCTTAGTATAGTATTCATCATAAAATTGTGCCTGTCAGCCTGAAAAATATTAATTCTTACATTTCCCCATAGATTTAATCACATAATGCATAGCTATTGGATGTGATGAATATTGATAAATACATGAACATTTTCTATGTGTCTAAATGTGCGCAGTATTACCCAATGAAATCAAGAACTGCTGAACACAGAACTCCATCATGGATACAAATGAATCTATGTATTACGGGAGAAAGCACAATATGGGGTGGGTTCACACTATGTATTTTGATTACAGTTACATGCATGCACGCACACACACACACACACACAAGACAAAGCAAGCACACCCGCAACATACATATTACAATTAAAGTGCTACACACAACACTGGTGACATACTTGTGAGTATGTAGATGTATGAGTATGTATGCATTGTTACTATTCATGAAACTGAACTAATGGCATTATGTGGAGATCCCATCTGAGTAAGCACTTTATCTAACCACTGCAAAGGACCGTGAAGATGTATCTCAATCCAGCAAGGTGTGGAAGTAACGTCTTGTCGATGGTATTCAGCTCCCCAGCCTTTTACAAAGGACATTCTTATTGTACACATCTTGGTCAATTCATACACGGCTTCAAAGCCATGATTTACACTCTGACTGAGGAGTTGGGCAAACTCCTGATTATTAAATATTTTCAGAGAACATGCAGGAGGGATCTTACAAACAGTAGATGGATGAAATCCATGATGGTGATTACAATTACGACTCTGTACAAAGATAGCCGAGTCAGAGAGGCACTCAGCGTACACTTCACCTCCCACGTAGTATAAATGAACTCCTTTCCCAATATGGCGGCGTGTATTCTCTATAGTGCTGTTCCTATTCACATTACTCAACTGCCCTAAACAGAAGCGGTCACTGTTGTTAGATGGATTTGTGAAGCCGTCCACTATCACTGAGTGAGAGTTACAATGGAATACTTCACCAACCCGACAATTCAACTCATAGTATGCAATGGATGCCCAGTAGGGAGGCTCCTGATAGCTGACGGGGGCAACCTCACCCGGGCCATCTGCATCATCAGGAGGAGTAGAAGGACTATATGCTGGAGGCGGTGTCTCTGCCAGGGTACCAAAGGGACTAACAGGGCCTGTAGCAGAGCTCCCTGGAGATGGGACACTGGACAGAGATGAAGAGGGTGAACCCAGATTAAACCCTGATCCTGAGTAACTCACATTATGAGGCATGGGGGGTTCTGCCACCTGTTGGAAAGGAAGGAGAGAATGACCAGGAGCAAATTCAGAATGTCTGGGAACAAGCACTGGAGGAAGGACAGGACTTTCCACTCTCTTGTAATGGTATGGATTAATGCAAACTTCTTTCTGCTTGGCACTAAATGGGTATTGACAGATTTCTAATGGTTTCAGTTCATGATGACTCTGCAGATCTGGCCAGCGCCACACTCTACAATATATGACGTGTGGCAGTCCCTTTCTGTGGGACACTTGAAGTCTTCCATCTAGTGAGCGTGGTATTGTCACACATTTAGAAGGAGTCCCTGGACACGATAACGCTCTCTCTAATTCTTCTATTGCACCTTTTCTTTTCTTTAACTTTTTTACAAGACTATCTACAGCCTTTTCAGCCCATTTTTCTTCTTCATCACCCTACAAGAAAAACCAAATACAGGATTCAACAAATAAGGAAGCGAAGTTGTTACAAATTAAATGCAATACAAAGTCAACATAATAAATAAATCTTCATTGGCCAGAGAAAATATACATAGTTACAAAAACAAGACAATGTAGTGTGCCAACATACCTGTTTCCATCCTAATAACTTCTTGACAGCAGGGCTTGTGAAGGAGAAGAGACTATTCAGGCTGGACATAGGACCACTGCTAGAAGATTCAACATCATCTGTCTCCATTCTTATCACTCACTTTAACTACAAATATTATTTCTGTTATTTACAACATATCAAAGAAACATTTTCACTAACTGGATTATGAAAATGAATACAAATCAAAATGAAAGTAAGATTGGAATAGTCAGCGGTCAATTTTAAACATAAGTAACTCAAATGTATTTTATTGGCAAAATAGGTAAATTTTAATATTAGATACATTGCTTCCCATACTCGGTTGTTTTAAGGTTATGTACCAACCTAATTATTTACTTTTCATTCTAGCTATTAAAAACACAGCCCCGCTTCAAACTCACCATAAAGATTTGAAAATCATTGCTTACACAGTATTGGTTCTCTCACTTATTTACGTCCACCCTGTCATTTTCTGTTGCTTTGTAGCAACAATGCACCCATCTTACAAATCTACTAACCAGCTAACTATTGTACTACAAAAAATGGGCCTCACTTGAAATTCGATTCCTTTACTGACATATTGTTGTACCTGGTGTTTTTGTAATGCTAGCGTAATTATTTAAGGGCTTTATTTTGCTGCCACTGAAAAAGTTAACTTAAGATGATTCAATTACTTCTCAGTGGAATCACAGGTTATGACTCACATAGCTACTCCGGTTATAGGGGAAAATATATCCAAGAAGAATATAGATGTCTAGAATCTATCAAGTATATGCATACCCATTTTAAATCACGGAAGAAAATTAAGAACAGTTATAAACTGAGTTTAGAAACTGTTATAGGAACGTTAGCGTCTAATCAGAAAGAGAAGACATTTGGCGACAGTATGTCTGAAAAAGTAAACACTGTATAACGATCGTCCCCCAAAACACTTGTCTGGTAAATTATCAACGATGACTCGCAAAACATTTAGAAAAATATTAAAACATTCAACGTACCGTTTACAGATTGTAATATGGATATTTCTAACACACAAAACGTTTATTAATCAGCAACCAGCAACCTTTCCGCAGAATCCATCCGTCTCTGTCACATTTCAGTCATTCTCATTCAGTGTGTCCAACATAAAAATAATAGGCAAACTCTATGAATTATGATTTGTTTTTTTTTTTTAGTGACAGGCTTGGCGATCGCCTTTAGCCACTACATCTGAAATAGAAACAAAAAAAAGTACATTTCACAAAAACGTCCACCTTTCTAATCTGTTACCGAAATTCTAATTCCTTTTTACAAATAACTTATATCCCAGCGATATCAAGCAAGAGAAAGAATATATTTTCGCAGTGCACAGAAGAAAGAATATACTCTCTCGCAGTGCGACAAGAACTTGCGAGAACACATGTGCCCGACCTTTTGGTAGTATCAAAGGCACTATTTATTAACTTTAGGTTTGGGGAGTATACTGTTGACTGTTGGTATCATGGGCGTCGTCAGGGGGGGCAACTGCCCCCCCTAGAAATTGGAATAGCTATTTATTTTTCATACTAAATGGTAAAACCTTACAAAAAACACATTACTACAACACATTTTCTCATCACATCATAAATTTTCTAAAATTAGTATGAAAATCCATCAGTTTCATAAAAAAAAGTGAAGAAGTTCGTGATGTGGCTTCTTTATTTGAAAATAGATATAATACTTTGCATCACAGAACACTGCTTTGCATGAAAGATGTTTTTTTATGAAAAAGTAATAAAAAATAGCGCCGCAGGCAACTGTTTATGAAACTGATGGATTTTCATACTAATTTAAGAGAATTTATCAGCGTGGTAGCAATGTGATGAGAGACGTCATCATCGTTCTATTGTTTTTCTTTTCCAATTCCTAGGCAGTATAAGCCACTATTATGGAATTTGTTGCCTGGCAGCATCATATCATCCTTCAATTCTTCCCAGCATCGCGCAAAAATAACTTCCTTTCAATTTTCTAGTATTGTAATATATTGTACCTAGGGTTGCCACCTTTGTAAGAGCGTAGGCCCGGAGATTTGTAATAATGTGTAATAATAGTTGACCTTTTTTTTTTGGTCCACACAATAATTACAAACCCGGAGATTTACTATGCTGACCCGGAGTCCCCGTTTTTCTATGGGGGAAACCGGGTATTTTCCGTTTATCATTTTACCTTTTTTTTTTTTTAGTCATGACAAAAATTTCCCACCCGGAGATACCTACACTATGCTAACCCGGAGCCCGGAGAACGCCACTCAAACCCGTAGACTCCGGGTCAAACCCGGAGAGGTGGCAACCCTAATTGTACCCCTTACATATGTTTGAACACAAATTGTTTTCTTACCTTTTTTTAAATTCCCATAGATCTGCATTCCACCAATATGCAACCAGTGATCTCTGTTCTTATTTTCATCTGAGTATAATATAATGTAACTTGGAGTGAACCACCACCACCTTGACATTTCTCTCTTTCTCTACCCATGATGTAGGACTAATATATAAAACGTTATGTGAGGTTGCCATCACCGTCGCTAAGGAAATGTATGGAATAACAGTCCCTTAACAACGAGCATGATGGACAACGATTATATTATGTTACGAGATTTGACAGGAGTGGTGGTCCTGTTTGATCATTATGCTATGTTGCCAACTGTTACAGCACGGCTAGTGTGAACATATTTTCTCTCTCTTTGTATTTCTGCCAACACATTTTGGTAACTGTTTTTCAGGGTTAGCTAACAGATAATGCCAATAGGTTCATTCATCTATTGTGATTAATTTCTGTACAATAAAACGTTTGTTTTTTTTAAATAGTGCATGGAAGTTACTAACTTCATTTATTAAAAAGAGATGTTTTTCCTTAAAAAGAAAACATTTAGAAATAGACATGTACCTAATAATAAATTTTGTTCAGTACAGCCACTTGAAGGAATAAAATTCTGATTGAATACTCAGGTTTTTACAATAAATGTAAGCCAAGAGGTTGAAGAATTTTCTATAGAGAAGACAGAATTAAAAGTTATGAACATATTATTTCCCATACTTACAAATTATAATTGAAATATAAATAGGCATGTATGCATAGTACATATTTATATAATAAATCCCATATTGATCTATAATGAATATGAATACAAACAAGGAAAATTAATATAAGATTTGTATGATGCAAACTAATTATTAAGAATTACACTTAGTTTATCAACTAGTAATAATATATATTCTGTAATCAATACAATCAGATGTCCTGCTGTAGGAATGTAATCAACTGAAATCAATTCTAAGTACAAAATAGTAAACTAATACACAAATAGTAAATTAAAAATAAACTCAGAAGACAGACAATGTAAAATCAATAGACAACATATTGTAGTAATTATGACATGTAAACCATTTGCAATAATGTCTTATAATAAGAGCACTGGTGACAATGATGTGAAGCTATGTGTGCTGACCAGCAGTGGATGACTAAACAGAACATTATTTTATCATAAATGCTATTTTACAGCAAACTGTCCTATTTTTCACACTAAGCTAACTCCGATTATATTTTGGTGCCTTGCTTCTGACTGTTTTGAATCCACGGAAAATTGTTTTCAGACTTAACAGAAAGTCAATATCCATTGATTACTGAAATAAGCTCAAAAACTACTTTAATTTTTTAAGACAGTTAATGGAATATCAGAAAGCTCGTTTCATTTCAGCGTTTGAGATACAGTGAAGTGGATAAATAGACATAATATAGAAATAGGCACTGAAAAGGAAATGACACAATGAAACAAGTGTGGAGAAAATAGATGGTAAAATAATTGAAATCAATATGTACCTAGATACATTATAAGAGCATTTGGGTGGCATATAAAATGATGTTACCAATTGTATAAAAACTACATAATGAATGGCAACTGGCTACTTTACAGATTGTAGAGCACTACACCACTGATGTGACGCATGGTAATGCTTAATGTATGGCTATAAGACCAGACTCCAAGAGTTTCTGTATTTTTGCAGCAATATCAGGATTTTTGAGATGGTCATGTAGTGCTTGAGGATCTTGTTGCATTTGATCTAATATAAGACGCATAGCCGGATCTCTAAGAATAGTCTGCACTTCGGGGTCTGCCATGGCCCTCTTACGGACTTCCTCGGGATTTGAATTTAGTTGCATCGCACAAGAACGATAACCTTCCAAAGCTTCCGCATTACTGGAGTCCAACTCCAATGCTTGTTGATATGCAGACGATGCTTTGGAATATTGTTGCATTCCCTAAAAATTAAAGTAACCGTAATACAATCTCATCATCAATATTTATTCGATTAACTAATGTACATATTGCAATTATGTAAAACATTATACCTGTAAAATTTTTCCCTTTCTAATCCAGCCTTTAATAAACTTAGGATCAAGTTTACAACACACTTCGCAATCCTTCAATCCCAAATCAAACGCTGCTAACTTTGTATAACACGCTGCTCTATTGCTGTATAGTTTTGGATCATCAGGATTTCTCCTAACAGCTTCTGAATAATGCTTCACTGCATTACCATAATCACCTGCACAAAGTAAAGACAACATACATGTCAATTTATACTTTACTATAGAATAACTTCTGCTATATTACAAAATAATCATTTTATACGTTTTTGTATCATCCAGATAGATGCATGTCGAATCCATCACTGACTATTGAGGGTCACTGTATGGTATTAATTCATTCTTTAAGTGAACAAAGGATGTACAAAAAAGTGGACATATTATAACAGATTATAAAGCATTGCTCCTTCGGGTAAACTTATCATAAAGCTGCGGTATCTTCCAGTTAACTCCATTAATGACTTTAGTAGCGACCAAATTCTAATGTTGTGCCTCCAGGTAATAACTGTTTGTTGGAGAATAAGAGGACTACCTACCTATCTTGAAGGCCTCATTGCCCAACTCCTTTTCTTCTTCAGCCTTCTGAGGGTCTATGTAGGCCTTGCGGTCTTCTTCCTTTATTGTTTTCTCGATTTCACTCAGCAAAGTCTTTATTTCAGGCGTTCTGTGTTCAGACATGGACTTTTCATAAAAAGTTTTTGCTAATTTCCATTCATTCATTTTTTTGTATGCATTACCTATAAAATTAATATTATTCATTAACGATACCTCTCTACCAATGTACGATGGGATTGTCTTATTGTATAAAGCCAATACTGCCAAAATAAAATACGTTCTACAGTAAGAAATCCCTGAATCGCAATAGAATGTTGAGAGCCACTACATGTACTACGCATAGAATCTGATAATATAATTTTTTGTAACATACTCACCAATACGCATAAAAGCTTTGGCAATAAGCTTAAAATCTGCTCTGTTTTCTCTACCAACTTCAATTCCCTTTTCGCATTCTTCAATACACCTCTTGTAATCTTTTTGTTCAAAGTAAACAGCGGCAATATTATTAAAGTAAGTGATGTCTGTGGGATCGTGTTCCAAGGCTGCGTTGTAATGTTTCAGAGCATTTTCAAAATCCTTCTTCTTATAAGAATCATTCCCCAAGATTTTCTCTTTCAATGCATCTTTTTTATTTTCAGGAAGATTGTCTTCCGGCTTGGGTGGTTCAGGTTTCTTCGGCTGTGGAGGAGGAGATGTCTTAGGAGGCGGTGCGTCAGTCTCCATGGGTTCATCAAAGTCCATACCTAATAGTACACTTAATGTTGTCATAACACGTGTATCATTTAACTTTGTACCAAGACTGCCAGGATTAGTTTTTAAATCCTAAAATATTACATAAATATTATTAAAATTAATATAAACAGGGGATTGTGACGCATTGTGTGTAGTATGTTAATATTATAATGTTATACCTGTAACAGTTTCAAGTAGTCTGGATCATTGAGCCAAGCTTTAGTTTTAGGATTACTCTGAAGTTTGATAAATAGATTTGGATTAGCAAACGGGTTAGGCATTGAATTTCTTGACTGTGGTCTATTCTTCACCTCAGCCAATCCACTCAACAATTGTTCATTTTTAGGGTCAAGTTCCAAGCCCTTTTCATAAGCCGCTATGGCTTCATCTTGTTTTCCTAAGTACGCAAGTGCAGAACCCTTCCTAGAATAACCTTTACTCCAAGAAGGATTCAATGATACAGTTTTATTCGCATCTTCTAAAGCAGCTTCGTAATCCCCCGCCTTGGCATGAGCAGCAGACCTATTGCTATACAGCACATGGTTATTTCCATCTAACTCTATCGCTTCAGTGTAACATTTTACCGCTTCTTCAAAATTTCCAGAAGACAGGGCAGCATTGCCCTTGTCTTTCAATGCAGTTACCTAAAAAAAAAAAGAGTTACAAAATCGGCATGATACATCCTACCATTATGTGTAACTAGTTTTTGATATTATTACCTGATCCATTTAAAGTTCAACAACAAAATATCCACAAAAGCTACACAACAATGTCCCGACACTCTAAATCCAACTAGGGGCACTAGGGCCAAAAAACGAAATATATAGTTTTAATCAAGATTACTCCTCAATACATAAAACCACCGCAATTAGCCTCAATTTCCTCGTGTAAAAGGGAAACAAGAGTGAAACAGCACAAAACAGCAAGCCGCCGCAAACACGAGATTATTCCAGAAACTTCCGAATTCAAAGCAATGCAACCAGATAGAGTTAGAGTATATGTGTTCTGTGAATGCAACCCGGCGGATGAATGGACTTGACACTAGAGTAGAGTTAACCCATCGCCATATTTTTCAACGTTATATAAAAAAACGTTTTTTTTATGAGGTTTTTAACCTTTTTTTGTCATACGTATATCTAATGTACTACTTATTCTATATTTTTTAAAATCGCATGTTTGGACATATTATGTCTAACAAATGTCATTTCTAATTTGGTTCGCTGCATTGTTATTTTGACTAATACGTAATAAAGCTAAAACGAATATGGCTTTAAGCGCTTTAAATTAGAAACGACTTTTTGTAATAATTTCGTGTAAACTAACCACCTCTACTCGAGACAACCATATGGGGCCGCTTCACGCTCGGCGACCCTCGACGAGTTTTGTGTGAATGAGTAAAAGGACGTACGGACGAGGTGATTGTCTTGAACTGTATACGTAACCGACGGTTAACGCCTTTTTACTCATTCGCGCGGGACTCGTGGAAGGTCGGACAACATGTGGATGAGGCAATAGATAAATGACTAGGGACGTCACGTACAAGTAAATACAAGTAGAATATCGATACTTTCTTTCGATATACTTTTTGTATCCGATACCTTCCTTCCGTTACCAAGCAAGTATCGAAAGAAAAGTACTTGTATCGAATGAAAGTACTTACCTCTCAAATGATTATGCTATCGAATGAAATAAAAGACAAGTATGAAATATTCATTTTTTAGGCGTTGTAAAAGAAAAAGTGTTTTTTTTTCGTATTACCTAGGTACCTACAATAATTTGGAATGCACTGATCAATGTTGCCGTTTCTAGTATTTTTAGTGCTAAACTAGTAATTTTGGAGGCATTTTCAAAAGTGTAGTGTTTTCTGGGATCCGGACAAACGGCCGACAAGACATACGGCCGACAGGACAAATGGCCGACACGGACAAATAGCCGACACGACCAATGGCCGACTGGTACAAATGGCCGAAAGACGAAAGGCCGAAATCCATACGGCCGACATGGACATTTGGCCGACACGGACAACTGGCCGACAAGGACGAATGGCCGACAGGACGAATAGCCGACAGGACGAATGGCCGACAGGACGAATGGTCGACAGGACGAATGGCCGACAGGACGAATGGCCGACAGGACGAATGGCCGACAGGACGAATGGCCGACAGGACGAATGGCCTGGAATGGCCGACACAAAAAAAGATTGAAATAATGATCACATCACAAGTTTGAAAAACAAAGTTGCCAGTTTATTCTAACAATCCAAAATTTGGCTAGTTTTTTAAACAACAGTTCCGAAATATAATTTGAAAGTAGCGAAAAAATGTTACCATATCTTATTATCACATCAAGCAACACTAAACCAAGTTTGCTCCGTGAGACTTCTGAAAAAAAAGACATTTTTAACACTGTTTTTGCCAATAGCACCCAAGGTTAAATAGCATCTGCTCCTGAATTTATGTAACCACTGTATACTTAATAAGTATGAGACATACTTGAAAGAATTACCTACTACTAGCGCCGCGCGTGGTCAATTTTGAACTAGGAGCATTTTGCATTTTAAAATCTCGCTTTTACCATAGATTAGCCGCTACACGAATTAGATCAAAAACACCAAGCAGACATGGGACATTACTTTTTCAACTTTCCAGCGAACATGCAGGTTCACAATTTTTAGGCGTTAAAAACGGTTTTTCATTTGTTTCGGCTGCAGGTGCCTTTTAGCGCTTAATTAAACCTTACTAGCATAAATAAAAAACAACCTAACCGGTCAACATTATTTTTTTACAGTAATGTCCCATGTCTGCTGGGCGATGCTTGTTAACTATTATCTTGATTGAAAACGTCATTGTCGGCCATTCGTCCTTGTCGGCCAGTTGTCCGTGTCGGCCTATTGGATGTCGGCCTATTGTACTTGTCGGCCATATGTCCATGTCGGCAGTTTGGATTTCGGCCTTTCATCTTTCGGCCATTTGTACCAGTCAGCCAGTTGGTCGTGTCGGCCATTTGTCTCTGTCGGCCGTTTGTCCATGTCGGCCGTTTGGCATTCGGCCATTTGTAGTAGACTCGTGTTTTATGAAGGTTGCTGCCCCCCCCCCCCCCCCCCTCAAAGCCTGAGTAAGCCGGGGATTATGGGCGGCGTCCACGTTTCACTTTTTGGTTTTCACGGAATTCTCTTCGAATTTTTTTTTCCACCCTCCTGTCGACGATTTTTTCTTGACCTGGATCAACACTTCCTAGGGACCCCCCGTCGATTGCGAAAATGTAATGAAAATGCATGCATACATCTAAATCCTACGTACCTACCTATATTTAAAACACATAATATTCGTAATAAAATACAAAAAGTAATAAGTACCTACCAAAAATTTTAATAACATAACGGTTGAAAAATATATTCCACGAAAATTAAAACACGCTGATATTATTGTATAATATTTGGTATATTTTAATATTAAATAATTTAGCCAAAATAATTTCGACGTCTAGTAACTCTAAGCGGCCGGCTGTCATATGAAATGTCAATGTCATATTATTTGCAAAAGAAGTAGCGGTAGCGCAACCAGTAAATCTGCACAGCGCACATATTAAATTTTATCAATTATATTCTTGTTTACGACAAGTTTGTTCTCAATGTTCTTAGTCGGGCGGTTTTACAAATAAGTAAAATTAATGACAAAATTTTCTTCCGTTCTGTGTGACTAGATGTAATGTTTTCAAATCTGATACTAGGGTTGAGAGTGTTAAATATACATGCCTCGGATAATGCGAGAAGAAATTTCTGTTATTGTAAAGTGCGAATCTAGTAATAATATAACTATTATTTATTCATAATCGAAAATGCAAAGGCCAACCATAATGGCATTATTTTTCATTGTGATGTATATGTTACTTTCAATATTTCTTGCAAATGTTGCTCAGCAACTTGACATCTCTGCTGACTACAAATACAACATTTCTGCATATCAAAATAACTATTCTCTGACTATAAATGATTCCAAAGAGAAATTGATTTGGTTTGTTCAGGTAGGCAAACCTATAATGTATTTTTTCCCTATATCGTTTTTGAAACCAATCGAATGTTACACGCCTATTTCATTTCAGATATCTGATATCCACATAAGTAAATTTCAAGATTATGGTCGGATCGAGGACTTAAAGGAGTTCTGTTGTAAGACTGTGCGAGTAATAAATCCAGTTGTAGTCATTGCATCTGGAGATTTAACAGATGCCAAAAATAGTGACAACATGGGTTCATCACAACAAATTGAAGAATGGTTATCTTATCGTGATATTGTTCAAAAATGTGTATTAAATGAAAAGTATATTTGGTTGGACATTAGAGGAAATCATGGTAATTATTTTGCAATGCATTATTCTGTTTTACTTTATTGTTGTAAATAATGCATTATTAGTGTCTTCCTCTGATTATTTCGTAGATAATTTTAATGTGCCAGGATGGAGATCTAAATTGAATTACTTTAGAGAATACTCAGTACAAGGACGGGAAAATCCTCGATCATATATGTCCATAATCGAGAAATTTGGACAAAAGTACGCATTTATAGGAGTAGATTCTTGTTTGAATCCTGGACCAAAAAGACCATTTAATTTTGTTGGAATGTTAACTGGAGAACATGTTGAAGAAGTGAAGACTCTAGTGAAGAAAGCTAAGGAAATGGATGTTAATCATACAATATGGTAGGTAATGCCCATATATTTCAAAGTAGGTAGTAAATCTGTTGTTATAAAATGGTCAATCGCTTCTGAGATTCAAACTACTATCTACGTAATTAACAACTAAGCACATTTTTAGTCCAGCTTCTGACCACCTCTAATGACATTACATAAAATGTTGTGAGATTTCACAGCTAATTAATTTGCAGGTTTAGCCATTATCCAACGTCATGTGTTTTATCATTAGCATCAGATTCATTAAGGAAAATTATTGGTGATGAAGATACATCAATGGCTTTCTTATGTGGCCATCTCCATCAAATTGGAGGAATGATAAAGGACATGTATACACTGCAGGTACAAGGATTCTTGGAGTTGGAGCTTGGTGACTGGAAAGATAATAGAATGTAACTCTATCATGTTATTCAATTGATGTTGTAGAACTTGTCAATGATGACTCGAATGTGAAATAAAGAATTATTGTTTGCAGGTTTCGGATAGCAGCCATTGATCATGGATTATTTTCATTTGTTGATGTGAAACATGGACGATGGCCAATCATATTGGTAACAAATCCTAAGCACGCTTTATATGCGATACCTAAGAGAGAACCATTACATTTAATTAAATTTTCTACACATATTAGGATTCTTACCTTCTCAATATCACCCATAGAATCTGTTAAGGTTAAGCTCATGGATGGAGAGTGGATGGAATGTCGTCATGTGGATGGACCTTTATATACTGTCAAGTGGGAGCCATTAAATGTTGGTGAAGGTGTCCATACTTTATATGTACAAGTAAAAGATGTTGAGGGGAGAGAAAGTACTGTGGAACATCCGTTCTCAATTGATGGATCACTCATGAAATTTAATATCTTAGCTAAAATTGTTTTAATGATGGATGCTTCCAAAGTTGTAAGTTATCAAAGTATTTGGTGAAATGTTTACATGTGAATAAATCAAATATTATTAATAAATAATTTTATTTCAGTTCCAGTGTTTGTTTGGAACCATGTTAGTTGTCTGTTTGCTGCCATTAATTATTCTAAAAATCATTCACCACAATGTGATATCTGGCAAATGGAAAATGATACGAACTAAAAATACCATCTTATACAGAACATTGAGAAAGTTCTGGTTATTAGCTTCAGTGGATGGATTATTTTATCCATTGATATTTTATGAGATTTATTTATGTTTCGGACCTTGGTGTGTTGGTGAAATTATAGACGGACATTTGGGACTTGTGTTTTCTTGGGGAATATTAATCAATGGCATTTTCATTCCCGGGGCATTCACATACATGTATGGATTTTTCCAATTTTTCATGTGTCAATTCCCAATGACTGTTATATTAGCAAACACCTTAGATAGAAGGTTTGTAAA
Organism: Ceraclea dissimilis; assembly: GCA_963576895.1. Lineage (NCBI taxonomy): Eukaryota > Metazoa > Arthropoda > Insecta > Trichoptera > Leptoceridae > Ceraclea > Ceraclea dissimilis. The sequence goes on from OY756364.1 coordinate 10,376,927, forward strand.
AATGTTTTGTATTAATTATTATTATACAATATTACTCCTCTCTACACTGCTAGAGCTAGATAACTTTACTGACTTGTACATAATACACCATTTAGTTAGAGCAATGGTACTAATGCCTAGATATACATATATGTAGATTTACAATGCATTGTGAATAATGTCTTATTTTTCAGATTTCAATTACAATGGTGCAGAATGCAGGAAAGCAGAAACTTGTTTATTCGTGTGCTCCACCATATTCCGTTTATTTGTATATTATCAATGAACATGTTGTATGCTTATTTCTTCTGGTTAGCATATGGAAACATTGCTTTTATACTGGGACCATTGAGATCGTGGTCAGTGCTATTAAACTTTTACCTTTGGTATAAAATTGTAAAGTTACCTGCGAGTGCTACATGGTAAGTTGTAATTCTAATTATGCACTTGGATAATGACTATCCATTTCTACATTATATTGATTTAAGTTCCACTCTTGTAGGGAGGTGTCCAAGCTATGGATTTCACCTGTACGAATCTCAAGAAGGAATGAAAATGTGAGAATTTTACCATAAAATTAGATACAACCAAAGTCTGTGTGATAAGTTATTATTATTCCAATATTTTATTTTATTGTTATGAAGTACAGAATGAGAAGATTGGTGTGATTTCTGATTAATATAAAACGATAAAACTTTGTTGCTTGATTTTATATTGATGATGGAAGATAATATAAAATCTATAGACCAATTAGATTACTATAGTCGTTTCATTGAATGAGGGAGAATTTAATAGCAACTAATATTAGTATTTACCTATTCTTGTGGTATAAAATACCTTTGAATACAGTAGATGTATGTATTTGTAAATATATATTTTTTGACAAGTTACATACAGAGTATGTAGCTATATATATCACCGAGCTTGTGTTATTTAAATCAGAGTTTTTACTGTACCTAGACAATTATAATAATATTAAGGCATAGTCCTTAAGTTTGTCACAATTTATGAAACTTTTTTTCGTATCTAATTACTTTTACGAATTACACTAAGCTAAGCCTAGTGATGTGAAATTATAATAGATTTAGTAATAACGTTTTACAAATGCATTTATACCCGCAATAAGTTTGAATGCACTGTTATGCACACAGATGGTAGTAATATAGTTGGGCAGTAAGGTATAAGAACTTGTGTAGAACGTGATGACACCATATTGTATATATATTTAGTTGGTAATGAAGGCATTAAATTTCCTTATTTGTGTGATGTTATATTATATAAATTCTAGTCTAGTAGTATTTTGTTTTTATTATTCAATAATGACCAAAGTATCTTCTGTTATAAAATATGAGGTTTTGCCTGAGGCTATACAACTAGTCATGTGAAATGAGTGCTACATTTATTATTTACACAGAATTTGAAAATAATTGTGTCAATGATTGATAGTATTATTAAATGAATTTTAACCTACGTAACGTGACTATCATAATAATATGTTTTATATATTACATATATTTTGTGAGTAGATAGGTGTCTGTAATGTGAACACAATAATTAATATTACATACAATGTGTATAGGTGTTTCTCAACATGCTGAGAATAAAAATAAACAATATCTCTAAGCTGTAAGGCTAGATACACATAGCGAATACCTCACATATAAATGGTGAGTACCTAATCAGCAACCTCGATACGACGTGAAAATTAATGTTTTGTAGCTAATAAAATTTGTTGCTATGTTTATAGTAGGTAAGTGAGTGGTAAATCCACTCTTACCTTACTGGCTACCCATTAGCTACCTCAATATATTTGGTTTCATTTAAAAAAAACAAAGTTTTTAATTCCACCGCTATGTGCGAAAATTAAATGGCTGTCGATCTACTCTCACACAGAGAAGATGTGCTAAAATAGCTGTCGGTGTGGATTACATTTACAAGTTAGCTCGCAACGGCAAAGTACTGGCGTGCTGTCTTTCAAGCAATTAATATGTTTATTTTATGCTTAATTAACTTCTAGATAATATATTTTGTGACAAATGATGTATTGTACATTTTCTGTCAGATACTAAATGATTGATGTTAATAATAATTAAATACAATTATGTTTAAATCTTGTATTTATTTTCCATTTTATTGAGTTTGAATCATGTGACACTCTCGTTTAAAGCAACCTTAAAGCACAGCGAGGAGGAACTAGGAAAGGGATCCAATTAGCAAATGTGATTTTTGTCATACAACATAAGAAAAATAAAGAATAGGTGGTTTAAAATCTTGTTTATTTCTGGTGAACAAACCCAATTAGGTGAATTGATGAACCAACAGTAACGCATCTGGATATATTTTCTAGGTTACAACATGAAAAACGACTAGTGCCGCAGGCAATTTTTTTTAATGAAACAACTGTGATTTAATGGATTTTCACAATAATTAGCTATTGAAAACTCTTGACATGATGAAAAAATGAAGTGGTAATAACGTGATTCATTTCACCTAGATGTGGGTGGGTTGGCTGAAGCATTTCAATGAGGTTTGGACCTCTACCCCTCCCCCGGGTCCATTCAATTTGGTAGAAAAAATTGGAATGATAGCGAAAAAAAATTGTGAGATTGTGTAAAAGTTTTTTCAATAAATTAATTTGAAATAAGTGGCATATTCTTTTTCGCGATGTGATCAGTTAGCGCTACTGGCTGGAGAGCCATTGGGCCAGGTACCGGCGCTTTGGTCAATCCTGGCCTGGTTTCGCCAGATTCGCACAGATGTCGAGAAATAGATAATTATAAAGTTTGTGAATGGGGAAACTTTGCTACAGTCGCCCATATATAATTTCATACAAATACGTGAATAGGGGGGTTGGAAACGGAAGGTTATGTATGGAAACTCAGACTTTTTATGACTGAAACAGACTAATCCAGGGAACCTGTATAAACTATTTAAATTGTAAATTTGTATAAACCTTTATACATTGCCATAAAAAACTTAAAATAACTACCTAAAGTTGACGTATGCACCGTTCTTTTAGGCAAACTTTTCCTAAGGACCCCCCAATAAGGCGAAAATATTCGAAGAATGATTAATAATCGAATGGCGTCAATCGATTATTCCCATCACTAGTACATACCTCTATGATTTTGTTCTATGTATATATCTATGGTTTTCTTGCGCACTTGCAATACTGTCAATTTGACTGTTTGACACTTGGCATCTGTGTCTGTGACCCTGAGTGAGTGGTGTTCTGTAGGAGAATTATTCCGAGGCGTTCAAGATGCCTCTGTTTGGAAAGAAAGATTCGGGGAAAAAGTCCAAAAAGGAGGGGAAGGAATCAGAAAAACAACCGGCCATCGAAGATAAATATGTATTGAAAGAATTATTGGGAACTGGGGCGTTTTCCGAGGTGAGACTCATAGAGAGCAGAGAGAATCCAGGGCAGATGTTTGCTGTGAAAATAATCGACAAAAAGGCTTTGAAAGGTAAAGAAGACTCCTTAGAAAATGAAATCAGAGTATTGAGAAGATTCAGTGAACTAGCGAAGCAAGGAGGTAGTCAAGGGGAGAAAGATGGAAAGTGGTTGTCTCATCCAAATATTGTGCAGTTATTAGAAACATACGAAGATAAGAACAAAGTGTATCTAGTAATGGAACTTGTATCTGGTGGAGAACTGTTTGATAGAATTGTGGAGAAGGGGTCCTACACAGAGAAGGATGCCTCTCATCTAATCAGACAAGTATTAGAGGCGGTAGACTACATGCATGAGCAAGGAGTAGTACACAGAGATCTCAAACCTGAAAATCTTCTGTATTATAGCCCTGATGAGGATAGTAAGATCATGATTAGTGACTTTGGTCTCTCTAAGATGGAAGACTCTGGCATCATGGCAACTGCTTGTGGCACTCCTGGGTACGTGGCCCCTGAAGTCTTAGCTCAGAAGCCTTATGGGAAAGCTGTAGATGTCTGGAGTATAGGCGTCATCTCATACATATTACTTTGTGGATATCCACCATTTTACGATGAAAATGATGCAAATTTATTTGCTCAGATCTTGAAAGGAGAATTTGAATTTGATTCTCCGTATTGGGATGAAATTAGTGACTCAGCTAAGGACTTCATTCGCCATTTAATGTGTGTTGATGTGGAGAAGCGTTATACTTGCAAGTGAGTATTTATCTCCTTATATTATGTAACTTAAATAAGAGAGGATACCATGTTTGCCAGTTATTGAGTTTCGTAATGCTATTTGTATGTAGACATTAGATGTATGTTTATAAAACCTATTCCATAATATATTATGTTTATTATAGGTACATATTATTTATGCTTATATAACTACTAATACAATAATCTATTTATTACATATTTCTCAATACATACCTTGACATCAATGTGCACTTTACATTACTAGCAGTACTTATTATATCCTAATGTAGGGTTTTCTAATTTATTACTTGGGGGGCAATATATATTATTTACTTGTGTACATCATTTAGACATTATCTCATTTTATTTTAAGATCTAAATAATATCTGACAAGTGTAGGTACTCCATTTTTTGCATTTTCTTACACATTTTTTTTTATTTTCACCGTTCAGTATAAAATGTGCATTGTGTTCTGCAACTTATTCTTTATAGGATATTAATGTTGAAATACCATAATATATTAGAAAATATAGTTCCAAGAAAGTGTTGATGAATAACAGAAGCAATAAGATATAACAGACTGCCATCCTGTCCACTTTGCTGCCCCGCAAGGGACGTGGTTTAGGAGAGTGTATACACAGATATGTTCTACGTCTGACTATTACAATTATATTTTGTGTCAGCCCTGTGTTATTCTTGTTTTTATTTTATATTATTATCTTGCAGGTACATAGTTCCATGCTAAAAGTTATATTATAGCATTTAGGTAGTTATATTTATGTAAATTGGTTATCATGGTACAGTAAGTTAATGTTGATAGATGATAATATTATATTTATACCTTCTTTAATCAGGCAATGAGATGTAGTTACATACTTAGGTACCTACATACTGACATGTTATACTAATCAATAATCATATAGTAACATATGTACATACATACATACACTTTACTTAAAAATATTTGGTTCATCTAGATTTCCTTTATATAGTATGTGACAAAGTGTCACTTCTATATTCTCTATCTATACTCTTTGATTACATCTTGTTGGTGATGTTTCCAACGTTGGGCTTCTGATTATTTTATTAAAAAATAACTCCCTTCACTAACTCAATATCTGACAATTATTATGGATTTATTTGTAGACTAGCCCTGGCACATCCATGGATATCAGGAAATGCAGCTAGAAACAAAAATATCCACGGAACTGTTTCAGAACAATTGAAGAAGAATTTTGCGAAGTCAAGATGGAAGCAAGCGTACCACGCTACTACAGTAATAAGGCAAATGCAACGTATGGCTCTCAGTAGCAGTGGATCATCACGTCAGCAAACTCAACCCAAGAGTGCACAGTAGACATGACATCACATGACATTGTCTTACCCTCCCATGACACATTGCATATTATTATATTTGGCTCTTTGTATTTCTACTTATTTCATTAATTTTATTTTAAGGACATGACTTACTATATATACCTATAACTACTTAATACACATTATGTTATCTTGAATTGAATAATATTAAGTATGTATTGCGTTATAACTTCCTTTGTGACAAGTAATGGATAACAACTATTCAAACATGGCATCTATCTACATTTGTATCACTTCCTTCTTTAACAAAGGATGATTGTATATTTCTTCAATTAATAATTAATGTTGTGAGTATCACTCCATGCCATGTATCATGTAGATTAGTGTGAATATGTGTACAGCTGTGAATATTGCTAGACTTACTAAATTTGCTCTTAAAATGAATTCATTTCTCCTAACTATTTAATATCTATAATTCTTCTTGTCATAAGAACATCACTCAGGTTGTTGAATAATCTCTAGAGTTATAATCCCTAGCTGATTTTAGTTTCATAAACTTTTGAAAACCCCCATACCCTTTAATATTTTTATTAACTAGTACATATTTATGTAATCTACCTTTGATTGATATATTATTGTGTACCTATGTATTATTTGTATTGCTATAATGTTTTATCACTTAATATTGTTATTCATCATTAATTCTAGATCAAGAACGCAGCCGTAACAATATTCAATAAACAAACAGTTGTGTATCGACAAACAATTGATAAAATATTATCCAATGCTGATGCATTAATACAGCAGCGGACTGGTTCTAAAAATTCAGGTTGCCATGTAGTAGAGCCAGGGCCCCCTGTATACAACTACTTCATGAGATTTATATAATAACATTTATAATTAGCGCCGCAGGTAAATTCTTTAACAAAACAGTTGCAAGTTAATGTATTTTCATTATAATTTTCACTATAATGGCTACATATATATTCTTTCTTATTTATGAATTCTTATTACAGACAGCTCCGCAGGTGAATTTTTTTATAGTAATGTTTTAAATAATATTTTTTTCATAAGGGTACAGTGTCAAATATTGTTTATTTCTGTTAGTCTTAAATATTGATGCGAGTATATTATTAAATTACTTATGTAATGTTAAAGGGCGGGCTTAGGGGGACACGTTAGTAGGGAATAAGGCCAGTCCGCCACTGCATTAATATATATAGTAATGGGGATATCATCTAGTCGGATTATTTGTGTTTGTAATATTGGGAGGGATTTTATTATGAGTTAATATAATAATTAATAAACTATTCCATAGTAAAGATGTGTTATTTGATAAAATATATCTTGATTCTTTATTTTTAACATTCCATTTTTTCACAACTATGCTGCATTTATTATTGTCAGTAGTATTTCATACTATAACTTCTACAGCTGATGTATAACTATCACAGCCTGAAAACTGTGCTGCTATTTTATACTGTGGACGTTCAAAAGTTATGTGTCTGATAAAATAAATTGTTTTTTTTTATATATTCCAAAACAAAGTGTATTTCTTCAGGTACCAACTAGTTATTTTATCAAAAAACATATTTCAATGTAGGCCTCATATATTATGTCATCATGAGTACAATGCATCACGAGTTTAATTAAGGCTTAAGAACGCATTAGTTTCCCCGTAATTGATTAAACACTTGGTGTAGTGTGACTAAAATAGTTTCTTGCTAGATGGTATTATCAATAAATTGCCTGCATGGATTTCATAACAAAGAACATGAGAATTAAGGCATATTGTTTTAGTGCTTTTCAGGCTGTTATTCTTAATTTGTACTTTATACATTCTTGTGGGCAACTCAAGCCTACAGCTATAACACAACAAGTGTTTTTAATTTGAACTAGTCTCATTGTATAAAATGAAGATGGTTGGATACTTGACAAAGACTTGGATAGGTACCTGCCTACTCAGTAGGGGGTTTGTCTAGGGATTTACCTCCGTCAATCAGTACATTCCTATAACATTTCTTATTTTTCATATATTTTTTTAATAATCTTTACACATTTATTCTACACCTTCTTGTTCCTAATATTTGAAATGTTGTAATATGGGTATTATTATATTTTCAATTACGTAATGCCTCTAATAAATGTTGTAATGAGCTCGCCTTAGGGAGCATATATTGTGAACTTGTGCATTTGAATCTTGTATCAAAGTGTTGTATGTAAATCATTTATCAAGTTTGTAATGTTATTGCGTAGTTTTTCTACATTACATTTAAATAATGTTCAGTTTCTATGAATTAACAACGTATATTATTAAATCTACACTTAGTTTCGCTACTTTGTATAAAATGTCATTATTGTGTACTTCAGTCTCGCTATAATGGGCCAAGTATAAGTTGGAAACAATGTGCTTGTGTAGAATGAATTAACATTTTTATTGTGCAGAATTTACTTACAGAATTACTATATACGTATGTATGTATGTACATATTATGTATTGGTTAATTAACATTTTTTATTCGCACTTTCTTAGATCAATTTTTTTCACTTACGAAATTGGCAACGACACAAAGTTTAAACCTACTTTATTTAATCAATGTGAATAATATTTGGTAAATAATCACATGTTATCTGGATTACATTATGTATGTAACTGTAGTTTTTGATACAAGATACATACAATGTTTTTATCTGCATTTAATTTTGTTACGAATAAATGACAAACTTATGATTGGAAAGGTCATGCATGAATTATAATCAGACACAGCTATTGTTTATTCATGAATTTATTTTGTTTATTCTTTGAGTGTATATTCCAAATATAATACAGTATAATTACCAAATTCACTATTGAAACAATGTAGGTTCGCTGTGAGACAAATCTTTCTCGTAAACCATAATTGTTGACAATCAGAATCATAAATATTTTAGAAAGAATATTCACTGAAAGAATAATTATTTAATTACTACATATATAATTTAGAATGGTGTATACAATGACATAGTGATAAGTCTTCCAGATTGACATATTCAGATTGTCCTAAGTGTATATTATTATTTTATATGAATGAAATGTCAATCAAAAATTTAATGAACAAATAATGAACGATAGAGATACGAAATATGGCATACTTGGGACACATTCTCTGCAACCAAAAGTACGATCTGCTGCACATCATTGTGGAATGGAAAATTGAAATCAGTCGCGGCGCGGAGTGGGGAGAAAGTCAAATGTCCTGGCTGAGAAACATCAGACAATGGATCGGAATCCAGAGGCTGGGGGAGTTGTTCTGGCTAGCACGGGACAGGGAAGCCTGCGCCAGAGTGATAGCCGATGTTGGGGGGACCTGACATAGCACTTGGAGAAGAAGATACATTAACTAATTTAGTCGACGGTTGTGTTGTTACATGACATATTATTTTTTAACAAGTCTTAATCAATGACTACGTAGTACATATTATATACTTTAGTGATTCATAGATGTTTGTTTTAAGAAAGTGAATTTATGTTCTGTTATATTTACAATGTGCTACTACTGTTACTATAACTATATATTATAAATCTGAGTGGTTATTGGTTACATTTGTCAAATAGTTTGAGAATCATGTAGACTTGCTTACATTGTCTGATCATGAAATTGGCCACATCATAATATGTGAAGTCATTTCGTGATATGGCCAACTGATACTTAGGGTTTGACAATTTGCAGCCTACATTTGGCCATATTATTATTAATGTACGATGTCTATAAAAGATTTTAATATATGTGCAACATAAATTAGGATTTATCCAAATGTTTTTGATTTTCTCTTATCTTAAATAAGTTAAATGTTCTAGGTGCCATAAAATTTATATAAATAGTTCTAATAAAATAGGAAAAAAGAGATGATAAACAATAAACAATGCTCATGGTGTAATTTTTTAATGAAATACAAGCTTTGATGACACTAAGTGCAAGTGATTCTTTACAAATGTGCATGAGCATTTGCAAGCCTTGACTTCTAAATGAATACACCATACTAACTTGCACATTTCACATTAAGCAGATTTTCCACTACCCTCATGTAATTCTTAAAATATTATATTATTTTCTCCCGTAGTCGCTGCTCTATTTCTTAACATGACATTTTTGGAAGTTGTACACAGTAAAATAATGTGCGAAGACTTTGATTATCAGAAGCCATATTTTGTTGAAATTATTTTGCTTATTTTTTAATGTGTAGTAGAAAAGTGTAGTTAAATAGTACATGTATGTCTGTCAGTCTCGTATGTATTTTGTATGTAAGAAAATGTTGCGATAGAGGACAGACCAAAAATATTTACCGAGTGAAATAAATGTACCTAACATAATATTATGTGTGTGTATTTATAATAAATTGTACTAACACACGTGCACTATGGCCGCCACTATATAATATATATACGAGTATAAGATCATTTTATTGTTGTTGTAGCAATTGAGTGGTTAATATATTAACAATAGTTTCCATTTTCATTGGTAACTTCAAATACTAATAATAAATCAATTTGAAAAGCAGGCAATATTACATGTGCCTGTATTACTTGCTACTTGGCATTTATTTGTTTCGTATGTTGGGTTGCATTGTATGCAGGTATTTATATAATAATTGTAAATGTAGTAGGCTTGTAATATTATTGTATAGGAATCTATATATGGTAGAAATGCACAGTATGTTTGTGGAATAAGAAAATTGATATTATACATACATATTACCAATTCAATACCTAAGTGTTCAACACAATAAATTATTCTGGTTTTAAGATGTATTTTGTGTAACACTGTGTCATATTTATTTTATTTATATGTTCTCAATTCATTCTCAAGGAAACACTATAGGGTGTAAATCTGGTTGAAATTATTTATTTAGCTTTTACATAAGTTATATTGCACTAAGTCGCTAGGTGAACATGCTTCGATGAATCTGCGACTGTAGTCCGCATAATAAAGGAATGTGGCTTACAAGTAGGGAAGTATTTCTGATTTTTGGATATGTTATGTAGGTCGGTCTTCTAGTTTAGAATCCAAGTTTGTGACCTCCTCACCCTTGTGCGTACACAAGGGCGAGCCAAAAACTGGCAAAATTCTGGCCGTTTTTCAGTTAAATGATTATAACTTTTTACAGGTGCACTCTAGAGAAAAAAGATTTAAATAATAATTATAGAATATAAAATTTCCTATAACTTTTTCTTATTAAGTTTTTTCGTTTTTTGCTCGCCTTAGTGAACGCACAAGGGTGAGGAGGTCGCAAAGTTGGATTCTGAACCACAAGGCCGACCTAGATAACATATCAGAAATGTCTGTCGATTTGTAAGGTAAGGTACAATTTTCATTCTTTATTTAACGGACTAATCTAAGAAATTGATCTGAGTAATAATGACATCATTTGATTGTAAAGAAATCTTCAATAGTTAAAATTACATTTATTTTTTATTATTTAATGTAATTACAATATACAATGGAACCTCCAATCTGTCGTTTTGAAGAGACTGACTGAATTTGAGGTGGGAAATGGAGAGATTGGGGATTGGTACTGGTATTGGGGTAACCCATTCCATTCTTTATACAATATCCCCAAGTAATTACATAAGGCGATAAGTTCTGTAATTTATGTATCCATTTTATTTTTTTACTTGCCTATTAGTAGATGTGTGGACTGTGAGTGTATGGATGCGTAATATGAATGTAGTATTTTCTGATTGATGCAATATACTAATGTAATAATATTTTAATTTATTTCTTACCATTATGTCTTACTTTTAACTAGGTTCTATCATATAAAAGGCATTGTTTGTGGTTTCCTCATTATCTGTAGTGATGGATTTTACATTGTTAAGCCATTGTTGAACTACATGATGCTTGTTATGCTTTCATATTTATAACCTAGTTAATATTGAATTTATTATTATTTCGACTTAGTTTAGTGGGGAGAAGTGGGTATTTATTTATTTAATCAACATAATCATGAAAAATTGTCATTATTTTACATTCAACAAGTTGTCCATGATTTATTTTTAAAGCCGCTACAGTTTATTGTTTTATTTAGATAATGAAATTGATTATGAATTTGGATTGTAAGAATATTTTGTAAAATAACCGTAATGGAAAGGCAGGGCTTTAATAAAATGATTGGTATTTCCGTGAGGAAAGTTGAGAGATTAGAATATGAAATATAATGTGTATTATTAGTAATATGTGAGATGTATATATGTACTACATTGTATCGCTACCTGTGATGGCTCTTTATGACAACTTTATTAAAGTATAATACTTCTTATACATCTAATGGCAAATTGTTGGCACATTCTCACTCTGATGGTTGTTTTTATAAGTAATATTCTATGTAAATGTGAATATCTTATAAACTGTCACCTACAGCCACAATGTATTACATGTAACAGGTCAAACGCTAGAAACAGAAACATCAGAGTGAGTTTGAATTCCAGAGTAAACATCCTAGCATTGATTTTATCTCAAATAGGTGATGTGTCAACATTTCTAACTATATATAAATACAATTTGTACTACAGTGTGTTGCTTAATGTATTATATATATAAAGGAATTGTAAAAAAAAAACACGCCTATATCATTTTAATGTTGTTATTCTTAAGCAAATTAATTATATAATGTTGTGTCTCCGTGAATAAAAACTAACTTATGTGTATTATTGTGGGAGATAATAAATATACCTAAATAATAATCATTATCAGATATTTATAGTAACTTGTAGAGTTCATACTAATCAACCTTACAGTGTGTTAAACATACAAAGTCAACTGTTCTTTGGAGTTCTCTGATGTTATAAAATAAGTAGTTACACAACCTATCTAGTGTATAGTCAAATAATATTATATAACCAACAGAATTTACCTTATCACTTATCTGTAATACATTTTTAAAATATGTTTTCATATTTGATGTCTTGAATAAACAATTTTGCTTCAAAATAATCTCAATGTAAAATTATGAAAGTGCAACGTGATGTACATTAAGTATTGTATCTACCTACAGACTTATTCCTATTTACAATATTGTTATTCTTACTTAATCCTCTATGTAGAATGTTTAATATAATGTATTACGAGTATCATATGATGATAGGAGTATGTTATACAAGGGCATAACACTTGTGATTTTATTGAAGTATAATAGTATTGTAATATAATATAGTGGGGTGGGGTGTCTGGTGTCTCCCTGGAAGCATTGTATCTCCACTCTCTATACATAATATCCTACTTTACCCATTACATTTTAATCCAATTTATATTGCTTCTGTAGTGGTGTTTACACTCATGTATGTATATTGGAATATTTATCTGTGGTTTGTATTACACGCACTCACTGAAAGGAGCATTGCATAAAACATTGTAATGTAGAATGATTCAGATTTTTAATGTGCCTCATAATATTTCCAAAATGAAGTACTATATTCTTTATATTGTTAACATACATACGATACTTTACTATTACGACATAGTAATTTCCATAACTTTCCCAACTTACCATTCCAATCCTATATATATTTATTGTTATATATATATATATATATATGTAGTTGCATTTCCTTATACTCGTAAGTTGTTTTTGTTAAGAATCCTCTGATCTTGTAAAATGTTCTCCTTTAATTAATAATATATTCAGATACATATATGATACAACAATACAAGTCATTTCTTTGTTTGCTAATATAAAAATAGTGAAACTTATCCCCAGTCTAACTAAATTATTAGTTTGATAAATTCAGTACATATTCAGTAGTTCTCAAATTGTTGATTTACTGTTACTGATGATATTTTATAAACAAATATATTTTTTTATGGTTGCACACTATTTACATTTAAGCATTGATCTAAATATATTCTGATTAATTATTATTATATGGTGTTATATTATTTAGCTATTATTGGGTCAATTGTAACCAGACACGTGTGTGTGTGTGTAGTATAATAGTAAGATGATGAATATTTAACAATTGACTCGACTCTATAGCTAGATATATACAGAAGAGTTTATATAATATTATTATATTTGGTACTTACATATTTCATTGTTTAAGTCTCGTTATTTATTTGAGGATGTCTTCTTGTCTTGATGTATTTTAGATTTTTATACTAAACTTATTCTGTATACTATTTCATTGTACGAGACATCTAAGTCTTTTAAAATATTTATCTTACTGTTCCAGTTACTGTGTAATAATACTATGAATTAACATAATATGTATATGTACTCTTACCATTGGATTGTATACTACACACATTTATTTACTGAATGATTCTGTGGTCACTATCCATTACTGAACTGGCAGACTTTTTGAAACTGACTTCTGCTCCCTTTTCCCAACTAAAAGTAAATGTTTTATCACATGGATTTCCAACTGGTGTAGGAAGTTTTGTAAGCCTAATTGGATCACGATGTTATGATAAAGTCAGTAGATATTTGTAATAACTATCCATATTATTACACACCTGCTATTGAATCTAGGGCCAGGAATATTCACAAGCGAGAACATCCTAACAATGTACAGGATTTAGAATTTGTTATATTATATCAATCAGGGCTGCTTAAATAAAAAGTCTCCCTAAAATTCGCATTTCCATGTTTAGATTGAAGTAATTGGCCTCTTAGCGTGGTCCTGAAAACCATCTATGCATATTATAATATAACCAATTGTATAAATCTAAAATTCTGTGTAAGACATTGTTGCCTGTGATTGCAGAAGTTGTATCAGATCACTGGTAAATAAATATACATAATGTTAATGTCACTTTACAATGTATTTTATTTAACATATTATAAATATTGTATGTAAGTAGGTACTTGGCCATACTCTATGAATGTAAATAAAATAAAGCATGCCCACTTGTTAATAGTATTTTATTTTTATTAAGATTCTAATACACTACTCTGTATTGTCTGACATATGGAACTGTCAGCCACACAATTCTATTGGTAACGTAGGAAACTGAAGAGGGCAGAAGCTTGTAGGCCATCTAATATAAAGTTCCAAATTATGGAACTAAACGATAAACACGCAGTGAATTACTGCAAATTACCAAACCATGAAGCCGTCACGTAGTATTGGTCCATTTAGTCTTGTATATTTACTGAGAACATTAAGGTATTTTTAATTAAGTCAAAAGAGATTCATATACAGTTGATTTAATTGAGAATAAGAAATAATTTACAAGTTACGTGCAAATATAATGTACAAGCTTTATTGTAATTCTTGTCCTAATAATGATAGTTGCTTCAAAAATTGTGTTGCATTGGGAAATGTTGAAGATCCGTAAATAATCCTTATATTGCCACTTGCTGACTTTTGCTGAAAAGTAAATATGTAATTCAGTAAGTAAATACATATAATAATTAAGTACTAGTTGGAATTATAAAGAAAACTAAGTGTGCCAGTACTACAGAAATTAGAAAAGGTTGTTCTTTTGAAAAGTAGTACCAATAGATAGATGTACATAGACAAACCTTAGCATAGTCAACAAGGTTTTGATATTCAATGTAGTTCCCTCCTCCTACTATAAACACCACTGCCTCGTGGAAAGAATGTGTCTTGGGAGTGGTGGGGGCATCAGTGGGTCTCATCTGTCTGGGATCCAACCACAGGAGATCATCTCCACTTCCTGCTCCTCCACTCCCCGACAGATTGGTGCCGTGACCACCAGACATGGCCGCCTCCACTATTCTAGTCACTGGAAGATTCTACAACACAAATATATATTTTATCAACTGAAGATTAATAATACGGTACTATTGCTACTTCAGCTACTTGATTCAACCCTTAAAATATCTGCTATACAAAGAACACCCGGATATCATATAGTAATGTATCAGTAGTGTTATCCACTTACATGCCTCTTTACAACTAGATTTATATCTGCTATACAAAGAACACCCGGATATCATATAGTAATGTATCAGTAGTGTTATCCACTTACATGCCTCTTTACAACTAGATTTATATCTGCTATACAAAGAACACCCGGATATCATATAGTAATGTATCAGTAGTGTTATCCACTTACATGCCTCTTTACAACTAGATTTATATCTGCTATACAAAGAACACCCGGATATCATATAGTAATGTATCAGTAGTGTTATCCACTTACATGCCTCTTTACAACTAGATTTATATCTGCTATACAAAGAACACCCGGATATCATATAGTAATGTATCAGTAGTGTTATCCACTTACATGCCTCTTTACAACTAGATTTTTCACTCCCTCCATAACAAATGATGATCCTTGAGACATAAGTTTGGAAAACATAGAAACAGTTTTGGTTCCACCTCCTTCATATTGACTCGACATCTTTGTAAATCCTCTGAAATGTTCATCACATTAACAATACTTGTCAGTAAATGAAACAAAATGATGTCACTAGACATAATATAAGACTTACTTCCATCTCTTAATGTAAGTCATTGGCTGCATATCACACCCGGCGGCTGTAAGGACTGCTTCATATTTGCTATATTCTTGTTCACTTATATGTGGAGTACAAATATAATAAATAATAAAGAGACGCATCTTATCTTCAGGTGCTCCAGCATTAGGATCTGACAATAATTCCACAATCGTTTTACTTTCAATTGCTGCTTTGCTCATAATCTTTTCTTCCAATTCAAAGAAAGAATCTAATCTTCTCGATTTTATATTTTCCAATATTCCTGAAAATTTATTTATAAAACATTTAAATAAATTTAACACAAGACAGTACATAATTGTCTCAGCTAGTTGGAGCATGGATATTCTTAACAGAAATAGTCCAGCTAGAATCTTGGTGCATTTTACAACATAAGCGTGAACTATCCATGTATCCATGTACTGTACATAATACGCACCTGTGGCAATGCTAGTATGCATGTCAATGAGTCTCTTTTTCTCCATGAGTTGTGGTAATGAATTAACTGCAGTTGTGAGTCTCTGTGTATTGTCACTCACTAAACTTAAACCAATATCACTATCATCATCTAATCCCATTGAATGTTTTAACTTCTTTACATCTTCTTCTGAAGCTCTACAAAATGAATCATTACTCTTCATTATATTGATTTCAATTGAGATCTTTCAAATAGATTAATGAAGTGAAAACATAAAGTAAAATAAACCTGTATTTCTCTAGCTCTTCTTGAATAGCTTCAGCTACTGTGGGGAAGGGACTTCCTTTATGATCCACCCAGAACTTATCTTTACTATCTAAATCACAAGCACGTGATTTACTTTTTGAACTTACACCACCTGTAGTTTCATTCACCACCACTCTGAAAAATATTACAATACTATGTTATTACTTATTGAAAATGATAGCCTACACTTTTTTAACTGGTAAATATTACAAACTAGCAATAAGTTCTCCCTAATAAGAATTCTTATCTTTGTTATCATATACTCATACTTTTCAATAAGCATAATTCTTATATTGTAACCCGTCCACTACTTGAATGAATTACCTGTTAAGGGATAAGTCCAATACATCGTGACACAATGCTTGGTAAGTCCATGTGTGGTGAAGAGGTATTGCCATATCCATATTCCTATCCAAAACAATTAATAAAGGTCTCGAGAAGCTGAATGTTCCTAACTGTCCAGTGTTGCCATGAAATAAATTATTTCTTGTGTCCCAGAGGTTCTCTCTTAATTTCTTATCTAATTTTTTGGCAACCATTTCAGCTGCATTACCTTTGGCGCTTCTTATAATCGGAATGTTTCCTAAGAAAAGAAGATTTTATTTAAAAGAAGATTTACTAAATACAATCGTGGTCACAATAAATTCCTAAATAATTGTATCACAGTCTGTAATCAGGCTGCTCCATGAATGTTTCAGACATCCCACTTCACTTCTACTCCCTTTCCTACCCCTCACTGCAAATGAATCACTTTGCAAACTAACTGTTGTCAACTAATCAAATAAAGAAACAAGTAATAAGGTGAGCGAGGGTAAGTGTATGACACACATTCTAACACCGTCCATACTTAATGATTCTCAGGAATACAATGGGAAAGAGAAGAAAATATTCATATCATTAATAACGGTTTGTAGTGGATTCATATCATAAATGTGAGGACCCAATAAAAAAGAAAAGTAAGAGTACTTACCTAACGTAACAAAAAGAGAAAATAAACTGTCGACCATTGTGTCCATAATGCTCTCCATTTCAGTGTCCTTTGTGTCACTTCTGTTGATGGCTGAAACAAATAAATAAGATATAATTAATTATAAACTATTATCATCTTCAAGAAATGTACATTATCTTTAATTTGCAATGTAAAGGAATGTGATAATACATAAACATTTACTTATATTAATACAAAATGGAGTAAATTAAAGTTCCTACCATAGTAAGAGAGTGGGTCAGATTGCTGATATTTCAAGATAAATAAATCATCTTCCAAGCAAATGAAGTTTAAATATTGGTCATATACTTTCTGTATATTTCCAACACAATTAGAATGCAATGCAGACGCAGCCAAGTCTTCCAACTTCTGTCTTGATATTGGTGAGATAAAATTTAAATGATAATAATCATATGTTCCATTCTCCAAGTCTTGGCTGATTCTACCAAGATTCTCCTCAGTAGGAGCACAGAAATATACTGCAGGAACTTCAGGTATAGAATCACGATCTGTGTGAAGTTGTCTGTATGAAATAAATTACTTACAATCAATATTATTTACTACACTATACAGTTCAAACAAAACAATTCAGTACATAACACAAATTATATCATAGCAAGTACATTGATTTCCATATAATAATAAAGTGTAGAACTTACACATGCAGCGTGACTCCAAGTTCCCTGAGCTCTTTCACTGATATAAGTGGGGATATAATATCTTGACCTACTCTATCATAAACCAGGACCTTCCACGAGGGTTCCGCAGCTGCACTCTTGCTGGGTATTTGATTAAGATTAAGCATCTGCTTCAAAGCAGCTGAAACATTATGTAAAATTGTTAACAAAATGAAGCAGGCACAGTACAATGATGTAAAACCCTTCGTATCGCTACCAAGTTCAAACCTATAAAACATTGTCAACTTGCATTACCTATTTGTCGATCTTTTAGCGACGACATTTTTAATACTGCAAATATTATCACTCGATTCAAATAAAGCCAAAATCATACAATCCCGCACACCGGCTTTACAATATAAATAAAATAAGATCCAATATCACAAAACTTGCACAAAACACAAATTAGAGCCACTCATCCGCATCCGTCAAAACTACACGTATATAGAATGAAGTTAGGCACAAGTTCTATCATGACATATCTATGGTTTGTTGCTGTTTTCACCGTTTTCACCAAATTAATTTTTAATAATTTTTACGTAGGTACTTTGGAGGCAGTAAATATTTTTAAAAATTAAGTACCTAACCTAGTTATTTTCATTGATTTTGATGGGTAATCGGGTAACTAATTTTGTTTTTTTATTCTGAGAATAATTTATATACAAGTCGTAAATTTATGCATGCACATTTCTATCAAAGATTTAAATATATGGCAACCTCCTCAGACGCTGTCACAATGACAGCTGATGGCAGCTCAAAATGTCAATTCTTGTTTCTTATCAATCTTATCGTTTTCTTATCAATCTTATCATTGTTGGTTGTTCATTGCTTGATCCAGCTTACTCGCAAGTTATTCTATCTTATAAATAATTTATAGTTAGCAAGATCGTGTAATTGCTTTCTTTTGTTAATGCAAAGGTAAAGGTACATTATATTTTAAAGTTTTTGTTTAGAGGAGACATAAGTTTACAGCAAGTAGTATCTACATGAGATAATAGTATTTACCTACTAAGCTTTGATAAGAATCTGATAAGGAACTTCTAGGAATGTTAAATATTTTTCTACTGTATTAAGCTGTAGTTAATGTCAGACATATACAAAATATCATTTAACAATTTGGTTAAAGAAAATAAAATTATATTACGGAACTTTAGGTTCTCTCACCTGATTTTTACTTAAGGATTAAGATGAACTTTAAAATGAAATCATCAACACACACTCTTTCTATTATTTCTTAGCCAATCACTCTGTGTACCTGGTGTTAACCAACACATTAATGAAGAAGAATAGAAATTTTATTAACTAACTATTCTTCATTTTTTCAGTACCTGTGTAATACAAACAGTGCATCACTTCATTTACACTACTACTGCGGCTATGCCGTCACAGCATATCTTAAAAGTGGGGTAACCAGTGAATGTTGGGTGTATATAATATAAAAATAAAGGTGACATTCTCATTGTTCAAACATTTATATGGGTCTCACTGCTGAAAGTTGATGTAAAATATCTTATAGGAGTTTTAGGAATATCAGACTTTTACAGGACTCTTGAAAAAATATTAGAAAAGAGTGGGGGGCCTATTCTCAAGTGTATAACATATATTATTGGCACAATTTATCTGTAAGGAAACGTTGGGTGTTATTATAAAAATGGAATCTAATATGATAATGTTCTTACGAACTGTGTTTGTCAACGCTATGACTAAACTAAAACCTATAAATCTGATTCAGAAAAATGTTCACTATGATGATTTAACTAAAAAGCTTACAGTGTTTGATGACAAATATGATTTAAAGGATAGAGATGTGTGTGTAGTTGGAGCAGGAAAAGCTGTTTTACAAATGGCTACAGAAATGGAAAACATTTTAAGGAATAAAATAACAAGGGGAATTGTTAGTGTACCATGGGGAATAACAAAGGAATGTACTTTATCTTTACCACGTTCCATTCAGTGCATTGAAGGTGCGCAAAATAATATCGCTGATGTCAACAGTATGTTGGCTGCAAGAAAAATAAAGGACCTTGTTGCCAAAGTGGATGCCAATGTATTGTTACTAGTCTTGTTGTCAGGTGGAGGATCAGCTTTGTTACCAGATCCCATCCAACCTATAACCCTGCAAGAAAAATCTGACCTTATCAAATTTTTGAGCTCACAAGGAGCCGATATTAAAGAACTAAATACAGTTCGAAAAAAACTTTCATGCTTGAAAGGTGGCAAGTTGGCTTTAATTGCTCATCCTGCTGAAGTAGTTACATTACTTATATCAGATATTGTAGGTATCTGCTCTGATATGGTTGCTAGTGGACCAACATTTGAAAATGACGATCACCCTGACGCTGCCTTGAAGGTTGTGAAAAAGTATATTCCTATTGACAAAGTCCCTGTGTCTATTTTCAAGATTTTATCATCCAATGAAGTACTTGATGCAACATTGTGGAAACAATTGAAAGTTTCAAATTATGTTTTGGGTAATAATGTGTGTTTGGTAGACTATGCATGTTGTGAAGCTCAGGAATATGGATATACTTCCTACCACATATCACACATAGTATCTGGGAATATTAATGATGTTGTTTTAGATTATTGTTCCTTGGTTTTTGTTGTCTGTGATTTACTCTCTGGATGTGTCGACCAAACAACAGCTGAAGGTGTTTTAAAATGTTTATCTAATGTACCAATTCACGATGATACACTTAAAAGTCTATTGAATGTAAAAATGAAAAATAAAGGAATCTGTTTGATAGCTGGTGGGGAGCCTGTTGTGAAGGTAGTTGGGGATGGTAAGGGTGGTAGAAATCAGCATCTTGCTTTAGAGTTTTCATATTGTTTCAACTTGAAAAGAAATGACCACCCAGCAAGTAATATGTTTAATGTATACATCCTTTCAGCTGGGACAGATGGCATGGACGGTCCAACCGATGCTGCGGGTGCTATAGGATATGGTGATTTAGTCAGTGATGCATGTAGTCAACAGTTGGATGTTCATCAATATTTGGAAAACAATGACTCGTACAATTTTTTTTCAAAATTCACAAATGGCGATTGCCACATAAAAATTGGTCATACTAATACAAATGTTATGGACCTTCACATAATTGTTATTGAGCCTAAAAATAAAAATACAAAATTATAATATGTAATGTAATTAATTATTAGGTAAAATATAATATTTATCCGAGTGTGCTAACTATTTTATATTAAATATACCTACTTAATTTAGTTTTGTTATGATTGTATGTTTGATAACAGTAAGTATATCATTGTTAAACTTTGTTTATAAAGTTAATATATTTTTGAGATTTAGTAAAATTTATTTTACCAAATTCAGTGTTTATTATTAAATGTTTATGTAATTACTTGTACCTAAAGCTTTGTCTTCTCCATGTTGTATTTGGCACCTCACAACGCAATACAGTTTCTGTCTAACTTTATGTTTATTTATATTAAACTAATACTGAGTCATAGTGATTGTTTGCTTATATCAGAGATAATTGAAATTAACCAAACTGTCTGAAGCATGTTTGACCTTATGTAATGTTGAGTAAACAAACTTTGAGAACAAAAGTTGATGAAATACATATGAAGTTTAAAAAACTATTATGATATGATAATATATATCGTCTACCTGTGTGTGTGCTGCTTATAAATTATATGGGAAGAATACAGAAAAAAGCAATAAGTTTGTAGGATATGTTTCCCATTTCACATGGTGCTCTTGTGATATATATTTTTCAAGGGACTGGAGCTAAGTCACAGAGTCGTCTAATTTCTGATGACAATTTAAAACTGCAATAATTCTATGACTGCAACACAGGTCAAAGTTTTTTTATGTTTCAATGACGTCCACCAATAATAATTGAGGCTGGTTCTTCATATTTTGGAAGTCACAAGCATGGTTTTTAATTAGGTACTCCAGATATGATTGGGTTTTTAATTAGGTAGGTACTACAGAGAGTACTTATGTATATATATGTTCTGTGGTGGAGGGGCTGCTTGTAATCTCCCAGTGTTTCCCCAAGGAAAATTAAAGAGCGAAAATAGAAGAAGTTCTATTCTATTAAACAGGTCCAATGTGTAAAACTCTATCGAGGATGGAGAAATTACACATAATATAGTGATGGCTTTTGATGTTTGTCCATAGATGGCGATACAAACATTCCCAACACGTGTTCCCTTACGTGTTCCTAAGATGAAAGACGACTATTGTTTGATTGTTTCAATCGAGCTTTCACAACTATGAGAATATAATATAAAATATCAATGCGAATCAATTATTCATACGGGAATTTTTAAGTTATTGCTTTGCAATAAGTCCGCCTTTTGGCAAACTACCATTGTCCTCATGCTTAGATTATATTATAATTTTATGTCCTCATGTTTTGTAACTCTCTCTGTATGTTTGTTCGGCCAATAAAGATTTATTTATTTAGGTAATTTTGACAACCACTTACTAAAACCAAAAACGTATCCAATCGTAGGTACCTACATATAAATAGTACCTACATCTTACATATACCTACATTACCTACCCAATATTGGTATTGCACAATATATGTATAGTGGTGAAGATTAACAATCTTCCAGTTGTATATAAGTAAGGATAAATAATGCGTAATAACAAAATGCACGCATTCCAGATTTATGATTACCATCTCCCTCTGAACTGAAACCAGGGTATCACATAAATCAGGTGCCTAGTTCATCTTGGCTCTTTGGCTAATCACTTTATTTTCCTGATTTTTCTTTCGTGGCCGGAAAGAAGAATAGATTTAGAAATGATAATAAAACCATGAAGGATTCATATTTTTCTTCATCCTGTATAAGTTCTAGTCCCGGTTGAGTTTAATAGATATTATTTATTTTAATGAAATAGAAGTGTTTACTGATGGAAACAGCACACGCTCATGATAGATTTATAGTTCCAATAAACACTGTTCCATTTGTACGTACGTCTATATACCATATACCTACTGGTCTAGAACATCTACATAGTTTCGGGGCCGGCGCTATCCCACAAGAAAGTTAGGCACAATTTGGAATTGAAATTTGTAAATCAAATTACGCTTCATAAACGACAGTAATATAATACGTATGATATTATTCTTACTGTGTAAATACGAACACCTTACTCACCTATAGAGGTGTACCTATACTATATACCAACCCTTGAAGGGAGAGGGATTTTGGTGGACGGAAAAAATCGTTATTAAATGTCTCCAGTTAAGTTATAATTTCAATAATCAATCTAGATGCTCGAAGGCTTACCTATCTGCCTAACGAAAAACATCTCTCGCATATGTCTAATGCTTATCGAAAAACTAAAAAGAAATGTTATTGAAGGGAATGAGGCTTTAAATTTGGGAAAAAAATAGAGGAAAAATTCTTAGAAACAGTGTTGAAAAATGTTGGTGCAAACGTGATGATGAGCGAATAAGCTTTTCCAAACATTAAATCGTACAGGAAGGTACTTACTATTACTAAAATGGGATGTTGGGGCACACTTGAATGTTTCGCTTGGGGCGACGGAAAACCTTACGCTGCCCCCGATGCTTATAACATAAAAGTTGCGATTTCACTTTGAAATTAAACAATAGGTGGGTATCTATTTAATCTATTATATACATTATTTTCTACATCAAAAGCAAAAATCTTTGGTAATCAGTGGTACACAATTTTTTGGATAAATTAGTGAAATTGTCAATTTTTCGCAGCTTCGCGGACCGCACTGATTTTTTTTATACATAAAGTATTAGTTACCTAATATTCATTCCTACTGCCCACTCCTCGATTTGCCGCCTCTTCATATTTTCTTCGTAAAGGCATATTTTAGGATTTTTTGACCTATGTGTAATGCATAGAGGTATTTTTCGACCATTGACACAAAATAATAATGTTTGGATTGTAAAAGCGGGACAAGCTTTTGGTATGTTTTATACCAATTTGGTTTACGTTACCTTCTTGGCTCGCGGGTTACACTGATTGCGAAAAAATGAATTCATTGACTATTTTCTCGCAGTCTGTTGGTGGTGGCAGCTGGAGCCACCAGGATACCACGTAGTGAAGGTAGGGGGTTCCTATTACATTCATGCTTATTTAGCAGTGGCGAAGAGTGGATTTCTGTAGGAAGGAAGCCGGAACTAACATTTTTGATTGAATTATGTTAGATAAGACCTACATTTGTTTGCTGTATTTATTGTGCTGTTGGTGCTGTTGTTGTTTGTGTACAGATGTAATTGGTCTGCTTCGTTAATAATTTTCACTCTAATCTTTGTGTTGTTGTATAGATATGACTGTATCTGTACCTTGAAATAAATAAAATAAAATAGGATATTATCATTCTAAACCGAAAAGGTAACTCGATGGGATTCGTGTTCTTAGAACCCTTTCCCACTGCTATTTAGAGAGTTTTTTTCATACCTACACATTTCTCGTACGTATTTTATTCAGTAAAATTTTCCGTAAAAATAGGAAAAACCAGGAATCGTTGAAAAAAAATTACCTGTTTTTTATAATGTTAACAAAATCAATATTTTTTTTAGTTCACCACAGAAAATGACCGTGGGTTCTGCACATTACTATTAGAATATTTTTAAGGGATACTGACCAGTGAGTGACCAAATAATATTGTAATTACTAATTACAATATTGTAATTACTCATTACAATATTATTACAGAACCCAATTACTAATTACCGAAAGAAAAATTGATAAATACGTGAGTATTTTTAAAACGATTGACTATACGCTTACTGAGCATCTTATTCTTATTTTTTTCCACAAAAATATTTAAACATATTTGCTATACGGAAGACAAGTGTAGGTATTATAAGATCTGTTTAATCACAACATGTTTTTAGAACATTTTCTTCGTCTTTCAACTAACCGACTCGTGTCGAGGGCAAAAGGTCGTTTCTGTTTAGTATTTGCGCTTCATTCTAAATTACGCCACAAATAAATAATTAATTCTCACAGTTTATCATAACAATATAAATCTTGGAATTAGTCTATCCGCGGTGTGAAGTGTAATCTCGATCATTATACATATTTACATAAGTAGATACATATTAAAATAGACGTATCTTCCTTTTCTGAAAACCTAACAGCAAAATTTATGGAAGGCAGTTAAAAATTTTCCTGTCTCTATTACAAGTGCGTTATAAAAATGACATACATGGGCGTCGTGAAGGAGGGGTGGCAGGGGGGACAGCTGTCCCCCTAGAGATTAAAATAGGGTCAATACCGATACTTTTCATACTAAATTATGAAACCTCACAAAATATCACATTATTACCACACGTTTTCTCATTATGTCATAAACTTTCTTAAATTAGTATCAAAATTCATAAAAATGCAAATGTTTCATTAAGCAGCGCTACTTAGACGGTCGCTTGCTTCTTACGTTGTAACCGTATGGATCTTCTACTATTAGAAAGCCACCAGGCGGTTCATCACTTCACCAATTTTTCTTTTAAAAAATTCTGCTGCGGTGCTATTTCTTGGTGGTCAAAAACGCGACCTACTACACCGTTTAAAAAAAATCGCCTACGGCACTATTTACACGTTTTTATGCTGTATCAATTTTCTTAATTTTTCCTTGCTCCGAGGCTTGCGACGCCCATGATGACATACATATTATGTACCTACTATACCTATAGATGAAAATACCTATTTTATTGTTGCTGTATTATTAGCACTGTTGGACATTGGTAATAAATAAATAAAATGATATAAGTACCTACCTATATACCATACGTTTATGAGGATAACATATTTAATTAATGATATATTAGGTATTAGAGATATAACAGCGTCAAGCAGTCTGTCGACTAACAAAACAACAGGTCACAGTTTCATATCATAAAATAAAATAAATTTAATGTTTAATATAAACAATACACGATTATCATTAATTACCAACACCCGTATCTACGTTATACCATAGTTATAACTACATACTTATTACTTTACTCAATGTACGACGGAATCAATTATTTTGAACACTAACTTTTGATTCAAAATAGGAAAAGATTGCTACTGTGAGATCTAATAACATTTCAAAAATGTCTAAAAACGAAAGACCTTTCTCTCGAAAGAGATCTCGACAACTTTACCAAATAAGTTTAAGAAAAAAATAGAGTAGGTACATACATTGAACCTTTGTCTAGCTAGAGAATGACTGTAAAAGATTTCTTATATCTTGTATAGTTTTCTCAAAAAAGGAAATCATTTCTGATCTTTTTTCCTAAAGATAAATTCCCGAAAATCGTGACATTTTTTTTTTTGAATTTATAATATGATGTGAAATTTCCATAATCCGAATTGGATTGTTTGTAAAAAAATTTCGACTAAAATTACGTAAACAAAGTATGCCAAGGTCGCATTGTTACCGTGCTTATGAATTCAGAGAGAGATTTTGGTCAAACTTTTTTTACAAACAATCAATTTCAGATTATGAATTTGCGGATGTGCGAGTCCACCCTTACGTGTCTCATGATTATGATATTTAGATAATCTACATTTATATAATGCACTAGCGGATCCAGGGGGGGGGGGGGGGCTAGGGGACTGAAGCTCCCTCCAAAACCATGAGTGACAGTACTTTATATACAACAAATCTAGGGGTTTCAGCTCCTTAGCCCCCCCCAAAACGTTAAGTGACAGTACTTTTTACCATGTGACGACATTCAGCCCCCCCCCAAAATTGAATCCTGGATCCGCCACTGATATAATGCATACTGCTGTCACAAACATATTGCCTACAAATATATGCATCCATTTTAATTATTATGATTATTTGGATGAACTCTTTTCCTCCTTGTTACTGCGTGCAGCGTGTGTGATGATAGCGAACAATTTCCTGGAATTGTAAATTATAAAATCATGTAATGTACCTATACATACTATAATGTAAGTAGGTAGATATCTAAATAAACAAGCTAATGATATATTAACAAATTATATTATTATAATATTATATACCAACCTATGTATGTATGTAAGTCGGGAATAACCGTTGTTGTGATAAGTGATAATGCATTGTTTATTTGTGTTTTAACTTGTAATTATTTAATTAATAATTATGTATATTATTTATTACCTACACTTCGCACAAAAACCACATCACTAAACTAAGGAACCTATTATTTTTAAATAAATGGATCTAGGCTTGTGTATTTTGTCGCCCTTATAGAAGTCACATATAAATATACGCTGTCTGGGGTAATATTATTTGTGTATAAATTACTCGAATGTATTATCATGTATTTTGATAAATAAATCGAATTGAATTATATGTACATTGTGTACATTATATATATAAGCAACCCTAAATATTTTCCTGCACACTTCGCAGTCAGCTAAAAGCTTGTGTCAAGTGCAGAATGCCTACATCGTCAGTGCCGGGATTCGAACGCCTACTGAAGACTGAGTGAAGAGTATTATGTTGTTCTTTCCTATAAAAATAAATAAAATAAATATAACGCCGCCAGGTGAGATTTTCTAGTAAAAACGGGCGAATTCGTGAACCCGGTTGTCGTCATCAAGTATAGTCCATCAACGCTTAATTTTCTCGATTATTAATACTTACTGGCATTCAGTAGGTGCCTACCATTTTAAAATGAAAAACACTGATACTAATAAATATTAGAGCCTGGATAATCTAGAAACATTATGATTTTTAAAATTCTCTTTTTCAGATCCATTACACCTACCTACTATGTACCTACTCAATACTCATCTGATACAATACAATGTTTAGGTACTACCTATATGCTCCATACATTACATTAATATATCTAATAGCTATACAGCATACAGCAGACACCTGTCTGTAGCAAAGCTTAAATAGAATAATGTGGAGGAATGGAATGTATGTGATGTGATGAAAGGTAAACCTATACGAGTACCTACCTACCTATTTTGTATTGGAACATTAGTTAGATTAGAACAGTAGCTGTGTGAATTTACGTAAGATTCAGGTGGTTGTGGCAAACTTGTTTGTTGTTGTATTGTATGTAGGTAGGTAGGTACCAACTTATTACTTAAAGTTTACTAGTATAGTGCTGTGCTGGTATACACTTTGTGATGTGAAGATTGAAGATACTCGTACTGTGTAGTGGAGTGGAGTATCTATGAAGAGATGAGTGCGTGTGTGTCAGTGGGAAGGTGAAGATTGCAGAGGTTGGTGGGAATAGAGACGGATACCCCATGTTAGTCCTCCAGCGATGCAGCATCAGCAGTGTACCTAACTGCTTATTACATATTATGAAGACGTGCACATACCTTGTCTCGGTGCTCATACACACTACACAGCCCTATATGCACTTGCACCGCCTATACCTATATCGTATACCTATACCTGGTCATAATATAATTATGTTCCCTAAGTATCTCCTCACTAGTTGGCCTGTACAAGTAATTATAGATAGGTACGATACCTCCTTGAAACTTTTAGATACTTAATCAAATCGAGATGAATAAAATAATTTATTCAAATTACCTAATTAATTTAATTATCAGCTAGATTTTTACTGAATGAATCACGATCCAATTGTAATTTAGGTACAATTATTTATGGTGGATATAGATACTTTAGTGCTTAGAAGTTCGTTAGAATTTTCGAACATTATATGGATGTAAATTTTTAAATAAGGGTGCAGCGGGTTTGACTTCCGCCGATGCTACTCCACTGTTCTCATCCCAAGTTTATATTCTCTGAAAATAGCTGTAGATATAATCAATATTGAGTCTGGTTCAATCTTTCTTTCAGGTACTCCTCAGCATAGTAGCTCTGACCCCCCCGGAGCAATTTGTCTGAAAGAATCACTGGGCTGGTTTAGTACTGCTAGGTAGTGTGTAGTAGGTAAGCAGTAAGCACTAAAAGTAACTAGCATGCAGGTAATACCTCCAGAGTACTCACTACTCACTGCTATAAGAGTATTGCGGTGTTGGTACACTCGACCCACTGTCACTACGCAGTATCCGTAGTCTTTTGGAAAGTTGACCGCGGTGCCCGAGTGTCTGTCACGATCTTCATACAAATATTATTATGTATTCAACAAATATTGGATAGCTGGATACCTATATAATATTATGCTTAGTATATAAACATAGCATAGCTATTTACTAACTAAATATTGTACCTATAGTAGGTATCAACTACTTACATACTGCTTATTATAATGTTAATTTTCTATCCATCATTGAATTGAAAACAAGTCGATAGATATGTATATGTTATACGACTTTCTGCATTTTAATAAAACATTAAGTAAATAAAAATGTTTTGAAAACGAGCGCACCTACAAAAAGGTGTTAGGTATTGATTTAATTAATTACTTACCTATACGATATAGGTCTGTCCATTCCGCCACTCGCAACCGTTTCAGGGGTGAGATCGTTTATGAAGAGAATTTTAATGGTGAGGTGGATTTTACATACTACTACGAAAAGGAAAGTTACTGTTATTTCTATAACGTATATTGAGTGATGTTTCATAGTACTACTTCAGAGTTTTCCGACACCTCTTTTAATTTTCCATTTAACTTGCTTCTCTAAATTTGTTTAGCCGTTTCGCCGTACACTTAAAAATTACGTCTTTAAAAAATAATATGTATTATTCTTTCATTATTTGGCTAAAAAATGACCAACTTATACATTTTTTATGTATTTTGTGCATACATTTGCCGTAAAATATATTTTTTAATACGACCTGTATTTTTCGATTTATTCCAAATTACTCAAAACTTATGAGGCTTAGAAACACGGTTCTTTTTTTTAAATGAAAGGCACTTTATAATCCTACATAATGACCTAGAAAGTTTTTCCGTAATGTTCTTACTTTTTTATGTAAAATCAAATAAGCCGTAGGTACTTTACGTAATTCTACAAAATATAATATCTGCAGTCTGCACGTTGTATAATTATTTATTAATGTGATGACAGAAAAAGAACAGATCATACTATAATATACATATCTAATAATCTTATGAGAGGCTGATCATAAAATGAGTTGCAGTAGGTATATTATTTTGTGATATTAAAATATTTTCAATTCGGATTAACAATACACCTTACCTAACTACTATAGGTAAGAGTGACACTACTGTAAAGGTAGATTATTATATCAAGTGTAGGTATATGAAATGCAGATTGCGCTTCATAATGGATATACTCGTATACTCGCAAGTATTACAGAAGCATTGCGGTTGGGGTTATGGCATTACAGAATATAATACAAATCCCTGTGTTCGCGGTTAATGTAAACCTCATAAGCAAATAAATGAAATAATAAGCAATGATGGGGTAGGTACTCGTATAGCATGTTAATAATAATTTGCTAATCATCCTACCTTTTATTTGCTTCACCTTGCGCAATATGCAATATTACACCGACTATACTATTCATACTCAGTACATTGCATAATAAAGTTCTCTTCTCTCTATTTCATAAACAGGTTGGTATTGTCGACGAGTCTAGTCTGTCCTTTGATGTATGTTTGTTTGAGAAGCTTTTTTAAGAGAAGATTGCATATTTTTTCGTATGAAAACGTGCAGTTTAGTAATCTACAATTTAGATTTTTAGTTTTTAATGAAAATGCCCTCAATCACTTTATTTTCCACTAATGTGCTCAATTCCTTTACTTCCCCTTATTTTTACGAAACTTGTTATAGTGTGATGTTTAATATTCATTTATTACCCCGTCAAAATGCAAAATATTAGAACAAATGTACAAATGAGTCTCTAAAGTAAAATATTATATTTAGTAGAGATGAAAACGCTTAATAATATATTCAGATCACGTATATAGCATTCACATTATCACATAACATAACACAGGCTGTGTGATACATACATAGATGCAGATATCTTCAGGAGTAATAGTAGAGATAATTTAGAATCTTTTGAACCGAACTTAGCGTAGTTCAAAGTCGCACGGTTTTCGAGATCTTAACTTTTTATCGTAAAACCCCGAGTTACTCAAGCTCTGAGTTCTATCATTCTTTTTTGTTACTTGAATATGTGTTTAGTCTACTTAACTCGTTAGTTTTAATCTGAAGAAACAATAATGGTACAAAATATCGGATTGAAGTTTTGAGAAAGAGATAGTTCAAAAACGAGTCACGACTTTGGAGGGAATTTTCGATAAGAAAAAAAAATGTCTGAAGATTAAGAAAACTTCGAAAAAATTTGGAAACGGGAAATTGAAAGGAAATGTGTTGTTCATTATGCATTCTTTACCCGTGGCAATAATGTATGGAAATTTGCTAACATAGTATAGCCATCTCTTTAAGTTATTGTATCGTATTTTTATGAAACTAATGTTTTTTTTATAATGTTTTGTATATCATCCGAAAGAATATTAACCAGAGAAGTTTTTTTCCACATTTCTGAATCTTTCGACAAAGTCATGCATAACTAAATTTAGAAATATCTCTTTCTCGAAACATTAATCCGATATTTTGTATCATAATTGTTTCTTCAGATTAGAACTAATAAATAATTCAAATAGAAACACGCATTCAAGCAACACAAAATAATGATAGAACTAAGTAGATACCTTTAGTTACGATGCTATCGGGGTTCAACTTGAGTAATTCGGGGTTTTTCGATAAAAAGTTAAAATCGCTAATAACTCGAAAACCGTGCGACTTCGGACTAAGCTAAGTTTGGTTTAGAAGATTCTAAATGACCTCTACTATCATCCCTGAAGATATCTGTATCTATCTATCAAACACTCTGTATAAGCAACAACAATAAAACATACAAATCACTTAATTAACCAACCATGGCATAGTATCAGGTAGTATGTATTGTAATGGGATATGTGACAGAAATAGATTCAATACTAGACAACATGTCCTCGAGACATTATAAACCCTACGTACTTACTTACTTTATTATAAATTATTAATATCTATTTCATCCAATTATAAACCCCTCTGATGCAGACATTCTAATCTAAGTAATACGAGTACACCAAGTTACATATTATACAACTGAGTGAGAATAAACGATCATCTTTGATTACCTGTACAAGGTACCTACGTCCTACATGTAGACCTATCTAATAAACTTACCTACTAATGAATCTCCGTTATTGTACTTAGTGGCCACTGCAAGTTATTAAAGCTAACAAGCAACACAAGCATTACGAATTGCCTAACCACCTACCTAACCTATGTTTTCGACCAAGATCTATAGATGTTTCAGGTATTTTCTCATGAATTTTCTGCTAGGAGCATGGGGAGCTATATTAAAATTGAGAATAATTATCATTGTGGTATATTATACTTTCAAACTAGATACATACTCGTATATAAATACATTATTGTTCTTAAAACGTTTATAAAATGACAGCATTGAAAGGCAATTTTATATACGAAGATAATCTGCGTTTTGACCTCGAACCTGTGATAAGGTCGTTCTAGCAGTAGGCATATTTTTAAAATGGATTGTTTAGCATCGATGTAGTCTCATATTTAAACAAAAACTAATGTTCTTCTATAATAAATCATTTTATGAGAACGAATAGCGAAATAAACATATTTTGTTTATGCGGAGATTAAATTTGCAGATTACTTCACAAAGATTCACTGCAGTGAATGTAGTAACATGTTTGTTTACATCACCAATGCTTGTTGCATTATTATCAAACAAACATCATAGGATAAAAGTTATAAGACTTGTAGACATATTGAATATGTACACTGTAGAGTACATTAGTAGATATTAACATATGTAATGCACTTGCATAAAATAACGATGAGAGGTGTACACTGTACGTGCAGTATTTATTTATATTTTTATTATTAGAGTATTGGGTATGGTGAATGTCTACACTTATTACTATTAGCGTATCTCTATACAGCTACACACAGCAGACAAAGGATAATACAATTAATTGTACTTAGTACTTACTAATACTCGTTAAGTTGCCAAGTATAAAATTTATTATTATATTAATTGTTGATTGTACTATATACCCATTACCCACAATGGTTTATCCAGTTTGAAATAACTATTTTACTTGCATGTAGGTAGGAAATATAAGGATCTATCCCTTGGTAATGTTTGGTTATTGCCCTGTGAATTATATGACTGAGGAAGGGTTGAATACCAAGGCGAAGTCGTTGTAGGTGTCTGTCTGTGCTATTTTAGACTCCAATATAGTACCTACTTACAATACAATATAGCCACGTATATATTGTAAATTTATACAGGTACCTACTATGTAATGTCTCGATAGATATTAGATACCTACAACCTACTGGTAAGTATACTCGTACCTATCTTATAAGAATATTCTAGAATGCAAATTACAAATTACACATATAAATAGTTTATAATAATTTAGATGTACCTACTTATGTGTAAACAGGATACTTATTAGATTATTACTTATGTAGTTTTAAACTATCCTTATCCCCCCTTCGTGTTCCCCTAACCCTCCGCCTTATCGCAATTGCCTCGGAGATGGCACACAATCGTCTCTTGAGGAATGCCGTTTGACAACTGGCAAATATCTGCATATAGACTACTACAGTCTAACACAATCAACATCTTCTATGTTGATACAAACATTAAAAATGAATCGACAAGTTGCTTTAAGATAATATCTCAGTTTATGTATTGAATCGATTTTTTGATGAAGTGGCTATATCATTTATAAAACAATGTTGAAGAGGAGGAGTAAAATGAGGCAGAGGCACTTTGTTAAAATCACACATTTTCAATAAATATACATAAGAAGTATTTATTTTATTTATATAGGTATACCTCTATCTATCTATCTATACCCTCACGCCACATCCCTTGCAGGGTAGGCAGAGAGGACAGAGCGCCAGACAGCCCTATCCTTACACACACTCCTAGCTTCCGTCACATTCATGCAATTAGTCATACACGCTCTCCGATTCCTTTTACTCAAAACGCGTCCATCCTTGAGGATCTGGTCGACATGATCGGACCAGGTCAGTCTCGGACGGCCGCGCTTTCTCACCCCTCTTCGCTCATTCAGATATATCTTTTTTGTCATCCTGTCATCATTCATTCTCTCAACATGCCCAAACCATCTTAGTTTGTTTACTTTCATTCTTGTCACTACACCAGTCTTGCAGTCACTCATTTCCCTAATAACCTCATTCCTTATCTTATCTCTCAGCGTTTTCCCGCACATTCTTCTTAATGACCTCATTTCTACTGCATTCAACCCTGATTCATCCTTCTTCATCCACGTCCACGTCTCACTAGCATACATCAGGGTCGGCACCAAGACAGCATTGTGCACTAGCACTTTTGCTTTCATAGACACATTGCTACTACTAACAATCGGACCGAGCGCACCATTCGTCCTAGTACCGGCCAGCTTCCTTCTTTCAATGTCTCCATCACAGCGTCCATCTCTAGTAAACAAACTTCCCAAATATACATACTCATTCACTTGCTCCAGACAGTCATTACCAACCTTTATCACACAATTTGTCCTTATTTCCTCTCTTTCGAACACTAATACTTTCGTTTTATTTACATTCATTTTCATACCATTCATATCGCAGCTTTCGTACACACAGGATACTATCCGTTGTAACTCACATTCATCATCAGCCATCAACACTAAATCATCTGCAAACATTAACGCACATACTTTCACTCCATTTAGGTCCACACCAACATTCAGCTCATTCAGAGGACGCATGCAGTAGTCGAAGAACAGGTTGAACAACCAAGGCGACATGACGCAACCCTGTTTAACCCCTTTTGTGAGAGTGAACCACTGCGACAACGCAGCATTCACCCTGACACAAGCAGAGCTCTCCGTATATAGAGACGCGATTGCGCCAATCAGTCGGTCGCTCACCCCATATTCCGACAGTACACGCCACAGTCTTTCTCGGTCCACACGATCGTATGCCTTCTCCAGATCCACGAACGCGCAGAAGAGCCTCTGGTGTTTAGCCAGAAGCTTCTCCACGACCATCCGTAGGGAGAAGATCTGATCGGTGCACCCCCTGCCACTCATGAAAGCACCCTGCACATCCCATACTTTACTTTCAGTCACTTTTCTTACTCTTTCAATCAATACCTTTCCATACAGTTTGCCCACAGAGCTCAGCAAACTGATAGCCCGATAACTGCCGCATTCCAACCTTGAGCCTTTCCCCTTGTACAAAGGGCAGATGACTGCCCTCCTCCAATCCTCAGGAGTGCAGCCACTCTCCCAGCACAAGTTGAAGAGCCTCAGGCACCACTCGAGAATCTTCGGGCCACCTTGCTTGATGAACTCTATGGCCACACAGTCATGTCCCGCAGCTTTACCATTCTTTGCTTTTTTCAATGCAAGCACAACTTCATTCATACGTATTTCCTCGTCCTCAGCAATATTTACATTCATACTATCTGCAACATTCGTCTGGTTTGTACTAGTACCACTTTCATACAATTCTTCGAAATATTCTTTCCATCTTTCAACAACTTCTTCTCCATTCATCACTAAATCACCATTCTTATCTTTGATGCAATTCATACTGTTTTTCTCACTTCCAGATCGCTTTCTTTTTACTTCCTTCCAGAATATTTTCAAATTCTCCTCGGCGTTCCTCGATAATTTCATACATTCCTCTTCCTCAAGTTTTCTCTTTTTCTGGCAAACCATTTCTTTCACTTCTTTCCTACACGCTTTATATATATTCTCCTTTCTTTCTTTCTCACCTCCATCATCTGGTTTCGCACCAAGCACATCATTCCACGCTTTCTTTTTCCTCACTACAGCATCCTTCACCTCATCATCCCACCACGCATCACCTTTTTTCCTTCCTACCAACGCTTCTCCACATACTTCTCTTGCACTATTTACTAGCACCTCCTTCATAACATTCCATAGTTCACTCGTCGAGCGTTCCTCATCATCATGTACTTCTAGCCTTTCGTTAGTTAGTCTTTCATATTCATCCCTAACATTCGTCTCTTTCAGTTTTTCGACCCTGATTCTCCGGACAGGCTCCAACTTCCGAGCCCTCGAGCGCCAACCGGAGAAAAGATCAATCCTTGTTATCACAAGGAAGTGATCCGTCCACAGTCCGGCGCCCCGAAATGCCCGGGTGTCCTTTGTCGCCTTCCGGAGCTCAGAGTCCACACATACAAAGTCAATCATCGACCTTTCAATACGATCAACTCTCTCTCTTTGCCAAGTGTACTGGTGGATCTCCTTGTGTGCGAAGAATGTGTTCGCCACAAAGAGATCCAACTCCAAACATACTTCTAACACTCTTTTCCCGTTATCATTCACCCTATCATCGCCATGCAATCCCAACACTCTCTCAAAATTCTTCCTTCTGACACCGACCCAACCATTCAGATCACCTGCCAATATTACTTTTTCATTCGCTCTTCTTTTATCCGCTGTCTCCCGCACTAAGTTCCAAAACTCATCCTTCTCATCATCCAAGGCATCATTCCCTGGACCGTAACCTATAATAAGGAACAGCCTGGTCATGCCTACCTTGAAACGAATCCAGATGAGTCTCGGTCCTACCAGTCCATACCCATTACGCTTCACCATACATTCAGTCATTCTTTTTGATAATATAGCACCCACTCCCTGACGTCCATGTTCATTTTCAGGCACTCCAGACCACATCTCTGCCATTCCATTCACCACATCACAATCTCTATCCTTTCTTTTCGTCTCACCTACTCGTAAATACTATACCTACTCGTAAATTTACAACAATTCACATGATATACATATATAGGTAGGTATATCTATACTACCCTAAACGCATTCGCAGTTTTAATCCTGGGGATTGGTTTACAGCAAAGTTCTGCATCTCGTTCTCCATTGTGCTCTACCTGCTGCAGTCCTCTTCAGCACAATACTCGTATGTACATAAGTGGCGTATTATATACGAGTAGCTCACCCTTAGCGACGAAGCAATACAATACATAAGAAATATAGATTTAAGTTTCTAAAAAGCAAGAAAATTCACCGTGCGCTTTTAACTTTTTTATGCTTTGGCATAACGATTAAATAAATAAATATAGTTCAGAACCAGGCCCCTGTAATTTAACAAAATCAAAATGTTTACATAATATGTTTTCGGTGTGGCCTTCGTTCAAAATTCTATGTAGTCAAAGCTCCCTTATAAAACTGTTAATATTATTACGTATTTTCAATAATATTAACTCAGGTTTGTACTAATTTGATGGAGAATTCCATCTTAATTGTTGAGAGAGAAAAATATAGGTATGTTTTACTTTCATATTGATACATAATATTAATATTATTATGTTTTCCTTATTCTGGTGATTCAGAGGAAGACTGCTAATGTGATGTGATGATAGTGCAGGTTGTATGAATGTTTTCACTTCATACAAGTTTCAATACTGTGTACGCATCCTATGACTCAATATTCGGTCCAGAATATATAGAAATAGTAATACTATAGCTACTGACTCTCGTAATTTGGTTTACTGCAACCCAAAAACTATGACATAGTCGTCTGTTTGTAATATAATATCTACAGTAAATTTTATCACTTCTCGTTAGTGTCCGACCGAAACTGGTTTTTATGACCGAAACCGAAACCGAATTTCGGCAACGGTCTCAGTTTCGGCCGAAACCGAAACCGAAACCGAAACTTTCTTACAAGAACATGTTTTGAGGGAAAAATAAAGAAAACGTTATTATAATCAGTCAGACTTTACTTTTTTACTTTTAAATCACATAACTATGCAGTCTTCGATATTTTCACTTATTGATAATCAACATAACAACCCCTTTTTTAAGAAAATATTATTGATTGCGCCTTAAAAATACTTAAAATAGGTGAGGTGTTTATTTGAGTAGGTAGATTCATCCTTTGAATATCATTATTTTTTTTTTTAATATTAAACATTAAATTACTTATTTATGTTGTTACCTAACATCACAATACGTATATGTACTTTAATATTTGAATTATTAACAAAACAAAATAAATCACTTGTATCTTAAGAACAAATTAACAATAATTAATAAACTTAATTCGTCATTTTGTATGACACTTCTTCAGTAAGAAAAAAAACCAAACGACTTAATTATAAACGAATGCAAAGGGCGAGACTAGGTACTAATGCTTAAGTAGGT
The DNA here is from genome assembly GCA_963576895.1 of Ceraclea dissimilis. Taxonomy (NCBI): domain Eukaryota; kingdom Metazoa; phylum Arthropoda; class Insecta; order Trichoptera; family Leptoceridae; genus Ceraclea; species Ceraclea dissimilis. The sequence goes on from OY756364.1 coordinate 10,415,315, forward strand.
ATCTGAAATGGTTATTTATTTATTAGTATTTATAATTAAACAATCTTATATTGTAGGTAAGAAACAATAGTTTTTCAGCATTTTCTCCTAGCAGGTTGCTCCTTCTGTCAGAATAAATTTGTCCAGCAGCACTAAATAGTTGTTCGCTGGAAACACTCGTCGGTGGAGCTGACAAGAATTTCAGTGCCACCTTTCTCAAAGACAGAAATGGACTAGAATCCCAGTAAGAATAAATATCTGCACTTCTCTGTAGCCTAGGCTCTGACAAGTATGCTTGAATGGTTTGCTTAATTTGTGATGATAAACCAGATAAACAATCACTTTTCTCCACACCAGAGGTTTCTATTAAGTAACAAGTAGATTTATCATGGGCGTCCCAAAGCCCTTCTATTTTTTCTGGAGACGCTATTCTAGATGAACAAGATGGCTGTGGATCTTCAGAATGACAGTTTTCACTTATTGTATCGCTAACGTCGTCCTTGCACATCTTCAAATGGTTTTCTATTTCCAAAGTGGCAATGTCAACTTCATCAGAATTCAGATATGTACTTTTAAATCTTGGATCGAGTAATGTTGAAGTTATTAGAGCAGGATGTCCTTTGACGTATGCAAATCGTTGATTCATCGATTCATGTAACTTCGTTTTCATGTTTCTCAGAATCTCACTTTCGTTTTCTTCTCTAGTTTGAAGCTTTCTATTTAACAGTGATATCAAAGGAATTGCAAGGGATATGCATGCGTTATCATACGACAGATCAAGTGTAGCTTCATAATAAAACTTTAGTACCTCAGTAAGATTCTTTATAATTTCCCAATCTGAAGGCGAAAGAATGTCGATACGGCCATGTTCCAAGCTGTATAAATTTATGGCAGTTTTTTGTTCAAACAATATTGCTAACATGTTGTAAGTACTGTTCCATCTGACTTCAACATCCTGAATTAATGCGTGTACTGGTAATCCGCATTGATTTTGACATACAGTCAATTTTCTACAAGCCTGCTCGCTTCGTTTGAAGTGCCCTACTATTTGTCTGCAAGTTTTAATGACTTGTTTATGTTCTTCCTCCGAAAACAATGCATCTTTTACTACCTCCCGAATGCAGTTTCGGTTTTGGTGTAGTTTCGGCAGGTTTGCCACCGAAACCGAAACTAAACCGAAACCCGTTTTTTTGCCGAAACTCGACCGAAACCGAAACCGAACATTCGGTCGGACACTACTTCTCGTAGATACTCTATTACCTTCTGCCATCATTTTATGTGATCTTTTCCATAGTAAAATGACTCATTTCACTGGGTTAGTTGATGGATTTTTTGTTCTGAAAGCTATCTAATGAAATCAATAAAACTGATTAAAACGTCTTCATATACACATAGTTAGATTATAGTAGGTAGTATTGCGAAATTCCTATATATAAAAATAATATAAAAAGATGGATGTATGCCAATATCTACTTTGTATGTCTATATATTATATAGTACATGAAAATTAAACAAAAACATTGAGCATTCACAAGATCCAGTTTACTTGAGTCTACCATACTAGTACTCAGTACTGGTACACCTAAATAGAATATATTGAACTTACGAAATCAGTTAAAGAGTCAAATATAAAAAAAAAGTAACAATGATTAACTTAGGAATGTATAGAGATGTATGGTTATGTATAGTTTTATATATTTGTGCGTAAACTTATTATATGTGTGTGTACAGTACAGAAATACTGGGTGAACCGTTATGTCACAAAGATACTTCAATGTCGATGAGCAAATGTTCTACTGTAAATACATACCTCTACTTGTGTACTTGTCATTCTACATAATTCTACATATTATAAGCATAATTATTAAGCAGGGCCAGCAGCCAGCACTGCTATACAGATAAGTGAAGCGTCCGCCAGGAGTGGCATTTCAAAAATCCAACCACCACGGTTTCTCGTAAAAGTTCGCTTGCAGCGCTAGAGGAGCTAATACAGAACTTTTTTTTCCCTAAAACGAACTATAGGTTTACATTTAGTAGTTTTATTATGTATTGCAATAAAAGAAACTAAATATGATGAATTTAAGCTTTAAATTTTCAAAATATATAGCACCTACGATGCTTCGCCTGGAGCGGCAGTAAAACTTGCACCAGCCCTGTTACGCACTGCGTAGTGTCCAAATTTAACCTGAATATTTTTTCAGATACTCTTTATTACCGAAATACCCCGAATACTGTTAACCAAGTAATGTGGCGTTAAGATTTTAGGTTATTACCATTTTAATGAACTTCTACGACTACACGTTAATAGTGTATAGGTACCATCTGGTACCATACAACAATAATGCGTGTAAAACTGTAGATTAAAAAAAAATCTGCGCAAATATTTAAATTTGTAATATTCAGAATGGGTATTGGTGACAGTGGCGTATATAGAGGGGGGGCCGAGGGGGCCCGGGCCCCCCCCGAAATGTCAGACAATGATGTGCCATCTGCTATAGAAAGATCCCAGATTTATTACTTCACCCATTTTTCAAAAAAATTTCGCCTGCGGCGCTTCTTTTTTGTTACATTTTTAACACAACACTTATAATGCCAACCTAAAACACAACCTTTCTCACTCCCCTTCACGAAAAAATTTCGCCTGCGGCGCTATTACTGATTTTGTTTGCTACGTCTATGTTAAAATTGTAAATGCCTTCCCCAGGAGTTTTTTCGGCCCCCCCCGAAATGAAAACCTATATACGCCACTGATTGGTGATGAGAAGATTGAGGACTTCACAAACATACATTTCCTATTAAAGTACCTTATACAAATAATATAACTTGAATGCGTTTACATCGACTCATCGATAATCTTTCACCACTTCTGTTACTGCCTACATAAAACCATTGTTTGGGAGAAATACCGATCCTTTTCGAAATATTGCGCTGTATTACCACCTTCCTCATAATCGGATCCCTTACCCTACATCTTACAAAATTACATTCATATACACATCTAGTCTGATTCTATCTGTAATAATAAGTGTATATAGATTATGTACTTACTGTACTATGTATTTATTTACATAGTGTATATAGCGCGTGATACACATTACATTATATTTGTGTAGAAGAGACGAGATGTAGAGAGAATTCAAATAGTTCCGTTTCATTTGGAATCCCTGGTGTCTTACAACGCGAAGGTCGTTGTAACAAGATATTGGCATTAGCAATAGTTCTTTATGTATCATAATCTACATACATTGTAAATAACATGTACCTATGTACCAGTGGTAGCCTTAAGTTCTGTTGGACGGGGGAGGAATTTCAAAAGGTGCAAGCGCCTATTAATTTATAGTTCAAAAATAGTTTTTTTTTCTTTTGTTCAACACCGACGACTGTCCAAAGGCTCTCCTTAGTCTTTATTAAAAATATAGGTTTACTTTTATTTCAGACTTAAATATTTCATTAACCTAAAATAACCTCAAGCTGCGGGTAAATTTTATTTTACTTAATAGATTTTTGCCTTCATGACTTTTGCGTTTTCAGACGTGTAAATTGAGGGAAAACCATTTTAAAACAAGCCCCAGCGTTGATTGAAGAAATTGAAGTTGTATTTGTAAACTGGGTCTTGAGATCTTCGACCTTTATAAACTGACTTTGTCATTCTCATAGATAATCTCATGCATTTGGATAAATAATCTTAACATAGGTATCTACAATAAATTACTCTGTTTGTTGACTTTTGCGCCCCCTCTATGTCTGAACTAAACCACCACTGCTATGTACATTGTACACAACTGGTCAGTATCCAGTATCTACATATAAAATTACTATGAGAGTATGAGACTAACGATAAAAAGTTACCTACTCGAGACGTAGACAGTAGACACATTAGTATCACTATTCGTATTACGTTCATACATATTTCCTTACTTTACTATAGGTACATCGAAAATTTGCAGATTAAAAATAGAACAACAAAATGTTTTATTTGCAAAACACATATTTGATATTTGTCGGTGGACAAGAATTGTGGATGTTGTCTCCAAAAAGCTCTTTCAATCTTTTAACGTTGATCTTTCTAAGTAGAGCACTTCTACAGTAGAGATAGAAGGTTGATCCTGTTTAACCGTAGGAAAAGGAAATGGCAATATGGTACACACCAACATTCATCTAACTTTAAAAAAAAGTAAATAGTTTTCTTTTCAACGACTAGAATTCATATACCTTTTTATCTATGTAGAGTCAACTGCTGAACTAAATCATAGAAACTACAGACTCACTGAAAAAAAGAAACGTTTGATTTCGACATGTCATACGATACTTGATTAAATGTAACCATAACAATTAATCTAATTTATTAGGAATTCTAAGAAGCAGTATTTCTACAACACTGTTGTAGGAAAAATCCAACGCTTTACAAGAATCATTTTTAAACCAAAAATAATACTAGGAATAAGCTTTTCATCTTTTCAGCTGTGAAGCTCATCACCCGCATTTCATATGTCCCACAATATAAATATTCGCTAAAGTATTTTGAAAATATGCTTTATTAAGCACCATGATATAGGTAGATGTACGTTACACCTACTACATACATCTGGGGTTCTTTTTAATTATTTTCTTCTTCCGAATCACGGATATACATATGTATTCAATGTAACCCACCAGTACCAATACTTTGGTAGGGATATAGTTTCATCATAAACTTACCCAATAAACCCAAAAAAATGTAGGAAATATCATACTCGTAGTAAGAAGAAAGAGTATTAATAGTGAGTACCTCTGGAATATACATACATTTCCGTGATCCGGTTTGAAGACAATAAGCTATTTGGTGTGATCATTGAATATATTACCTTGGAGGCATAACAGCTACTCATACGTGATTTTTAAAGTATCTAAAGTTGTTATGTATGTAGGAAGGTATTTGGTAGTTATCTAGTTAGTGATACATGAAGTAAAATATTATGAACATGTAAGTGTAAGTATGTATTATAATAATTTATGATATATATTGTGTTTCATAATAAGTTGGTCACCAACAAGTGTTCCGGCAGTGTTCCCCAATCAAAATTATATCGCAGAGTCGGAATATGTTTCAAGAATTGTGAAGTCTGCCAGTTTGAATAACAAACAATGGACGTTGACCCATTGTCATAATTCTAAATATCGCATCGTAAACAATACGCCTATGTATGGGCTGCGTGTGGGATGAAAAAATGTAATAAAATTCGTTTTTTAAATAAATTATTAATCAATAACCTTAAAAAACAATTTAATAACTTGTAGGTAATTGACAATATTCAATTTACCACTACTGCGTATAAAAATTCAGCGGTTTATTATTATTTCACACACAAATTGTGAAAGAGTTCTGAATTCGCTCCTGCTTTGCATGGTTGATTATCTCTTATGTATGACTATAATGATGAATAAAATAAAATAAAGATTTACAGTATTTTATATAAGGAATACTAAAAATATTGACATCGTAAAGGGAGGCCTATATTCATAAATGTATGGACAGCAACAGGGCTGAGAAGGAACTCAATATATTTAGTTACTATACTTATTAACATTTGGTGGGATAAAGTGTGTGGGTAAAGCTCAAACATGTCTCCCTGATTAGTGATAATTACTGTAAGAACATTGTTGTTAGATACATCTTACGAGAAACTACAAGTTTTTTTCGAAAAAGAAGAATTATCTCTTTAAAAGTCGAGCACAAATTGTTCCAACAACACTGATGATGCGGACTGATTAGTATTGCCAGATTTATCTCTTAGAATCTTATGAATAATACGATAATATGCAGTTGTGGTGGTGAGTCTTAAGATTTTTTGCCGTAAATATTTGTTATGAAAAGGCGAGCAATATAATAATGACGGACCTGTACATTAACATTAAAAAGAAATTCGCTCAAAAATACTTTCACTTTATTTAACGATATACGAGTTATTTTTAGCACAGCGTATAAATGACCACAAAACACTTGGTATGTAAATCCGCACCTTACTCTTGTCCTCGATAACAAAGCATTATTGCATTGTATTATATATATGTACCTACCTATATAGTAGGTACCAGTGGCGGATCCAGGATTCAATTTTGTGGGGGGCTGAAGGTCGTCCCACGCAAACATGACTTTAAAATTATGAATAGCACCACAGGCGACTATTTTTGAGATTGGGTGAAGAGGGTCATGTCATGATACCAATACCGATCGTCTGATTTATTTTCTTTCTTTAAAAAACGGTAAGTATCTAAAAATAGCGCCGCAGGCGATTTTTTTTTCTTCATAAAATCTGTGAAATAATGAACCTGCTTGTCTTTCTATAGCAGGTCTCGGTAAACTTTTTGGATGAAGGGCCATTTGCAATTATAAATGAGCGACTGACCGCAAGTAAAAGACTATTTATTAGGGTTGGAATAAAGCGCCTCAGGCGAATTTTTTTTAGAAAATTGGATGAAGTGATAAGATAAACGGATGTGATTTAATTAGCGCTGCAGGCGAACTTTTTTTACCAAACAATCTAGTAATTTTAGAAAATTCATGACATGATGAGAAAACGAAATGGTAATAATTTGATTCCTCGTAAATTACTTGTATTGTATAAAGTATTGTCACTCATGGTTTTGGGAGGGACTTTAGCCCCCTAGCCCCCCCCCCCTGGATCCTCTAGTGGTAGGTACATATATGTATCTGTACCCACTACCTAGCTACATTATTCATCTCTAACTTACTATTATAACATTCAGGGCCAGCCATAGGAAGCTGAAATAAGTGCAGTGTACAAGGGCTCTGGAAACAATGTCCGCCGCATTAAACAAATAAATTGAAAGAAAAATTACAATTAATTATTTTAGCTTGAAGAGATCGCTGTGTGATGATTTCGCCCTAGTGAGCTTTACGTCAAGTCATATTACCTATAGGTAAAGTAAATACATATATAATAAATAAATAATTAATTTCATTATTTTATGAGTGTGTAATTAAAAATATGTTAATAATAAAATAACAGTAAATTGAATTTATGTGAGACTCCGAGTGGATGCCCTGAAAGCACAATGTAATATATAAGAGTGAAGGTCGTGATATTCGAGTAAGTAGATCATAGTCGTGATAAAAGCTCAAAACTTTAAAAGCTATCATGCCAGAGATTGAAATATTGTAGTCTTATGCTGGATTTCACTAACTTTTTAGGTGAGGAATAGCAGAGATAGGAGCCACCTAGCACGAAATATGTATGAAAAATAATGATAAGTGGCTCTTATCTCCGCTATTCCTCACCTAAGAAGTTGGTGAAATCCAGCATTAGTATACTAGTCTGGTTTATTGTTTTTAAATATAAATGTTAAGAATATGTTACATAATAACAGGTAGCTATAATTTTTTAAGAAACATTTGGATTTTCACAACAATATTTCAAAATTCGTGATATACGACGAGAAATAATGGCGTGATAATATAATGTGGTTTTTGTAAATGAATGTAGATGAATTTATTTAGAATCTATAGATATTCATTCAATGGCATAGTTATTTACATTCACCCCTTGCTGGCGCTTATGCTTTTACCATGTACTGTACAAGTTATTATCTATTATCTTTAAAATATCGACATATCCATGCTTATGTAATTGTCCATCGACATAATATATTAAGTACTACCTAGACAGAGTACTCAATGCTGGAAGTGTAACAAAACCGTTGCCCACTAACTGTCAAATCGTATGGAAAATTTTGACAGTTTGTGGGCAACGGTTTCGAAATTTTGCTCTCATAGTTAAAAACTGTATTATTTTTAACGTTATTTAGGACTAAAACGATAGTTTTAAAGATGTTTTAGCTATCATGCCAGAGATTGAAATATTGTAGTCTTATGCTGGATTTCACTAACTTTTTAGGTGAGGAATAGCAGAGATAGGAGCCACCTAGCACGAAATATGTATGAAAAATAATGATAAGTGGCTCTTATCTCCGCTATTCCTCACCTAAGAAGTTGGTGAAATCCAGCATTAGTATACTAGTCTGGTTTATTGTTTTTAAATATAAATGTTAAGAATATGTTACATAATAACAGGTAGCTATAATTTTTTAAGAAACATTTGGATTTTCACAACAATATTTCAAAATTCGTGATATACGACGAGAAATAATGGCGTGATAATATAATGTGGTTTTTGTAAATGAATGTAGATGAATTTATTTAGAATCTATAGATATTCATTCAATGGCATAGTTATTTACATTCACCCCTTGCTGGCGCTTATGCTTTTACCATGTACTGTACAAGTTATTATCTATTATCTTTAAAATATCGACATATCCATGCTTATGTAATTGTCCATCGACATAATATATTAAGTACTACCTAGACAGAGTACTCAATGCTGGAAGTGTAACAAAACCGTTGCCCACTAACTGTCAAATCGTATGGAAAATTTTGACAGTTTGTGGGCAACGGTTTCGAAATTTTGCTCTCATAGTTAAAAACTGTATTATTTTTAACGTTATTTAGGACTAAAACGATAGTTTTAAAGATGTTTTAGTTTTTTTTATTGATATTTTGTTAATAGTGTGAGTTTTGCGACTCTAAAATACCAAAAAGTGCCGTGCGTGAAATTGCTACACTTCCGTTCTATTGAAAATACATAGAATCAGATCTCTAGTACTTAATATGTAATCTCTTTGTAATTGTCCTAATTAGTTAGATATACTCGTATCTTTTAAATCTATGATCTAACCTACTATTTTTCGTTAGGAGACAGACAAATAACCTGATAAAAGGAAAATGTAATCATCATTTTCCAGAACTAGTTTTGATACCCGAAATTGTATAAAATATGATTCTATATGTTTCTTCTTTTCTAATTACTTTTTAGGATCTCATAACCCCCGCCGTCCGGAACAGTTTTCCAAAGCCCTTGATGACGCGTCGTATACTAATTATAAATAAATAAATCTTTATTAAAAAAAAAAAAAATTCAAATGGTGGGTTTATTTCCCGTATTTTTATATTGTGCTTCAAAACGTATTTTCAGTTAAAAATAATATGTATGTACATGTACTTTGGTACTTAATAAAAGATTTCTGCTTTTTCCTTCTTTAGTAGGTAGGAGTACCTAGGTAATATTAATTTCTATTCACTCAGTAAAGATATTCAAATGTATTTTCCTTCAGTTTCAGGAGAAGGTGTTCCAAACATTTTCCACGTTGAAACCTCGCGTAGGTGTACTGTAGTGTGTCTGGTTAGTAGTGTTAGTACATAAACACGTATTATACGAGCCACAGTGTTGGATTCAATAGCCTTATAGTAACACATGATATAGTCACCGCACTCACATGTATCAAGCAAATGTTGAAAAAAAAAACTTGCTCGTCCGCATTCCTACCAATTCACCTGGTAACGTCGTGGCGAATAAAAAAAGCGAATGGTGCATAACGACCTTCGCAAAAGTTGCCAGCAATAGCGTTTATAAATAAATTGTATTTTAATACTCAAGGCGCAAATTGTACTTGACGCAATGGTGAAACATAATATCATAAGTTCATATACTTAATATAGGTTCATAGGTATTCATACATTATCTATTCATATAGATTAGGTACTTACCTTTAGGTATGTTTCAGAAAATATCTTCTTTAATAAACAATTCGACTTATGGTTAAATTAAAACTGTAAACCTTGCGAATGCATTCGTTGATGATATATATGGGTAGCAGACATGCAAAAGAAACATGTGAAATAATTAAATGTATCAAATATACCTTTTCTATGTATGTAGTGTATGTACTAATTCATTTTATTTATATCTACTTATATGCAGGTAATAAGCCCCATACGTTCTGTATGCGAGAAATATGTCAATATTGCCTGCAAAAAACTTATTCTTTTAATTATTTACACGCAAACCCTATAAATTTATTTACAAGTTCACATCTAATATGAATAAAGGATCGACTCGATTATTTACATGTAGACACTGAGTGTCACATGTTATTGTGTGTTTTCCTCCTCCTCATACTACTCTAGACTAAGTATTATAACTGATAAGTGATAACTATATATAGTAATCGTTGATCTTATACTAAAACTAGGTACGGTACTACGTGCGTATAGGTTCGTGAGATGCTGGGTATACAAATAGGTAAATTCAACCTTCTTGTTAGTACATATCTATAGATACTCTCTAGGTATAGATCTAAAATATCAACATGTTGTTCTTTTCCATAACAAGGTAAGGTTTTCGTACCTATAGTGTTTGCTTATATTGCGTAGAGCTGGCGTAGACCAAAGATTTCAGCTTATAGTAAGTCGCACCGTCCTCTAGTGGCTATTAATTCCGTTCTAAAAGACGATGGTGGACCCGAAAATGCTTCAGGACCAAAACAGTTTTAATAGTAGAAGGAATATAAAGTTTTGTGTTGAATATTTAATATAATTAACCATCCCATAAATTAAGATTATGAAGTTGACTACTATAACTATCCAAATAGCCTAACCTCTTTTTGTGATTCACCCTATTTTAGTAGACTTTTTTCAGTAGATCACAGCAGTGCGATAAGCTCACCCTAGTGAACAAATGTTACGATTTATATTTGTAATATTGACATATTATATTTCTGTATCTTGTTCACCAAAAGTGTAAATAAATAAATAGAATTGAAGTCGTATTGAGAGATGAGTAAGATAGAAAATTAGCGCAATTTGTTTTAATGCATTCAATGCAAACCAAATAACTTCAGAGTTGGTACATTTTTTTTATTTCACAAACTTATGGCGGCTTTATTATGACGAGTACGAATGGTGAATAAATTATATATGATAATGTTTTCATTTGTTAGATGTATTAATATGTAGGTAGGCAGGTAGGTAGGTGTTGGTATAGTGGTGTAAAGTGAAGTGAGAGATTGGTAGGTGTGTGTAGAGTGTGGACTGTAAGCTATAAGTAGATAATCCAGTGCTTGGTACACAGTTAATTAGTAACCAGGTCACAAGTAACGGTTATATGAATAGTATCCCCGCACAGGTGACTATTCAGTATTCATTCTACTCTCGCTATTAAAGGTGCCACTCCATAACACATAACATATCATAACATATAGTAAGATAATAATACAGCTATACTTACCTATTTATGCTACAGATCTATATAGCCATTACCCATGTACCCTACCCATACCTACTTGTAACACGCCTTGTGGGTCTATACTGGTAACTAAACTATATCCAATATATTATGTATCACATTCACATATAGCCAATACCTAAGTATAATAATTATTAATCACACATCTAATCTATGTTAGAGTTATCAGACACGTTACTTTGCCTTGGGCCTATGGCTATACTCTTACAGTACACTCTACACTCGACACATTACACAGCAATACACCACAGCACGAAGCATTGGATTGGATTGACATCGTTACGACGACATCTACATATTCACTAAATTATACTCCCATATCCATTATTGAAGTAATCTCTATAATAAGTAACCTAAAAAAGCTGACAATATTCTATGTAAGTAGATAGAAAGTTATAGTTTACAATATTTCAGTTTTTTAGTATCACCTAGCTCTATATACCTATCACGTCCATTTAATCAGTACATAATATACAACTCAACTCATAAATAATAGCTAATAAATTACTGCAACTAAATGTCTTCACGAATAGGTAGTGAGTGACTTACATCGCAATAAAGTTGTAAATACATATAATCAATTAATATATATATATATCAACTATAGCTATTATATATTTAAAAATACTTGGTTCTAAAGCGCCACAAAATGATTAGTTTTCTGTTAGTAATTTACTGAAATAAAGTTGTGTGAAAGAAAATAACACAATACTTAAAGCACATTTATATTACTAAGTACTATAATTACATAGATAACCAAACATTAAAATCATTAATATGGCAGTTTATTAAAGTCGTTAGTGTCAGTCGGTGTACGAGTATTATATAGCAGTCTATACGTACACATAGTCATAGTAGATGTCTAGGTGTTCTCGTATGTAAATATAGCATAAATAGGCTCTATTGATTTCAAAATAAGTTATTTATTTACATTGAGTCAGGTGTAAACTGTACAACATGACACCATTATAATTATTATAAAAATTATATTTGCAAGATTATAAACAAGCATTACATACATACCTGAGCCTGAGTATTCAAAGAACACGCCTCGGGCATTCCTTAACATTCATATTAAATGGTTACTTTAATCATTTAAAATCGTATTATTTATATAGATAGATATATCTGAATCTACTTTATTAATCTTAGTCAATCTACGTAATCCATTCAAAGAAAATACTAATGTCTGTTCGCTCTGGTACTTGTTTCCCACGTATATATAGAATTACAATGTTTCATGCAAGTTTCACTTTAAAAATAAAACACTTTTTTGTTAATATTTTTATATGTACTTTTTCTAGACAGTTTCACAGAAAAAAAATCAATAAAAAATAAAATATTTTACTTGTTTTCGTTAGATGTACATATTTTACCTACAGGAGCCAACTAGTATTTCTATACAACTGTAAGTACACGTAGTTAGTTAGGCATTGCCCAGGTGAATAAGTTATGTAGGTATACCTGATTGTATAAAGACCACATCAATATCTACCGCGATATCACTCCATATTCGCAGATTACTAATTAAATTGTTAGGTACCTATATTAATTGTGCACTTCAATTAATAATTCAACAGGTTTATAGAATGAAATATCTAAATTAGTAATATTATATTATGTCCAATGGAAACATTTCTTAACTCATATACGAGTATATGTGTACTAGTATGTATAGGGAGGAACACTCCGTATACCTACAGTTTTAATTAGTGATTCAAAGTAAAATAATATAAGTAAGTATAGAGTTATCTGATACTGGCGCTTAATTATAATTCATGTTTAATATGAGTTTTAGAAATCTCCAATATTAGACTATACGAATCCAAAATTCATAACATGATGGATAAGTCAGACATTATCATCATCTGACAGAGGCAGTGGGTACTGGCACTGGGTAGTGGGCACCAACATATATAATAATTAAGTACTTATAATATCATGGAGGGTCAAGGAACTCGCGGCTTGGGTCAAGTGAGGAGACCTCGTAAGTCCGTTGATAATAATGGTGATGGTGATGTTGATGTTGATGTTGTTACCGGTCTCTCGGGCTTGATATCCTTTAATTACTCCGTCCCATTAACCAACTGTCATCGGTGTATTTATGACCACCGGTAATTTTAGAGTCCGCATCACGTTTATGTAATGTCGACAATATGAAAGTAGGTAGGTACTTACATTCCTCTTGTCATATAACAACAACTGTACCTAATATATGTATAGCAATGTTTTAACGTAGGATAGATAGGCATACGAGTATGTAAGAAATATTCTAGAAGATGTTTTAAAAATAGGTACTTACTTAAATATATTGATACGTACCTATTAGTTTAATCGCCGACATCGAAAAACACATACCTATGGGTTAGTTGGAATAAATCGCAACACCGCAATAAGCTCGCCCTAGTAAACACTGCCTACCCCGCAAGGAATACGATGTGATGGAATGGATGGATGGATAGATAGATTATCCCAACCAGGAATATTTCCTAACTTTCCTGATCGATCAGAATGCTGCCTTTCGAATTTCCCTGTTCGTATACCATTGTGTGTTCTAAGAGTAAATAAATAAATCGAAAACTAAATAATCACTTGAAGACTTCTCTCTGTGTGGATACTCCATTGAAAGATTAAATAATGTGAAGGTATCAATTAATATTCGTGGGTAGGTACCTAGGTACACTTAACGAGAATATACAAAAATATAGTGTTGGTATTTTATAGTACCCGCAACACAACCATAACATAACATGAAGATGGAAAATGAATTTATTAATGAGATACTCGCCACAATGTCTGAGAGAATCACATTGGTCTTGTTGCGTCGTTAAGCTAAAGGAATACTCCTCTCATACTTAGTGATATGATATTATACGTACAGAGTACAGACTGATGGCTACATTGATTAAAATTAATTTAACCATTATAATATGACAGCATTACAACGTCTCGTCACTCACTTGAGTACTAACTGGTGACTGGTGACTGCTAATGTTAATAATGAAGATAATCTGTGTAATCTTGATGAAGAAAAAAGGACATTCTCAATACATTATATACCTAATAGTATAAGATAGTAGGTAATATCAAGTATGTATATTGTATATACTAATAGTGTAGGTAGAATTTAAAACGCACACAACGATCCACGGAGAGACAAATGCTGGGTGTGAGCCTCAGCGACAAAATTAGAAATGAGGAAATCAGACGAAGAAACCAAGTTGTCGACGTCATGGATCGTACAGCAAGACTCAAATGGCAATGGGCAGGGCACATAGCAAGACAAGACTAGGATAGATGGACTCCCAGACTCGTAAAGTGGAGGCCATGGGAAAATAGAAGAGGTGTCGGAAGGCCCCAGAAAAGATGGGCGGACGACGTGACCTCGGTAGCGGTTAGACAGTGGGTCAGAAAGGCGAGGGATCGAAAAGACTGGAAACGAATGGAAGAGGCCTATATCCAGCAGTGAGGGAGCAAGGCTGACGAAGAAGAAGAGTGTAGGTACTATCGAATGATTCTAATGTACTTAACGCAGATAATAAAGAGAATTATTATTGTTATATCTTTCATGGATTTTTTAGTCATCGATTTCTTTTAGTAAGTTCACAACATCGCCATCGTTTCTAAACCTTGAAGACATCAACACGATAGAATCTGAAAAACGTCAGTTATAGTATAATGGATATCACGACATGAAAAGAGAATACTAGTTCATATTAAAAATACACACATGGTGAAATAATATATTTTTGCTTTTTTAAAGAAAAATACGAAAACAGTTACATACATAAAATGTCCATAGGTACCATAAAGTGGCACTCTAAATAACACCATAAGACAGATTTTTCTATAGCAATCTTTCGTACGGGATGAAACGATGAAAAACTAAAAATATGATGAGCGGGGGGGCAGGATTTTAATACTAAATAAAACAAATCCAGATTTATATATAAACTTAGAAAAAATACTAGAAATTTTGAAAATGTACCTATAAATGCTAAATATGGATTAAGAAATACTAAAAAATACTAACTTTTCAGAAAATGCTAAAATAATACTAGATTTTTCAAAATACTTAAAAAATACTAGTTTTATAGTACTAAAGATACTAAAAACGGCAACACTGTGAAGTAGTTAAAATGCTAATATACCTAGTGCCTACTGGATAAAAATACACACATCCTGCCTATCAACACAGAATAATTTGTTGTATTTTCACTCTTCCAGACAAAACAGTTTGGCAGCAAATTGTTGAAATTTGTATAAGTTTCGTATTCTTCCTCGAATGAGATATATGAGTATTGGTTACTAAGTACTAAGTAGTGCAAACAGCACCAAACGGAAGGAGTATCGTGGAAAGTATTATAGTTACTTGAAGGACCAACTAAGATTACGACTGAGAAAATTGAAATCTGCAATTCAAGATTGTTAATAATATAAGAATTCTTCTGTTGAATAACAATGTTGGTAGTTAGTTATATAGATACCTATGTACATTATACCTATTATGTTTTACCTCAATATGGGAATTGGTGTAGCGTGTGGGAGTAATGTGTCTACCACTATTCACAGAATATGAGGGACACCGTAATAATAATATGTATGTATGAATGATACTCGTACGTATTTAGTGAAATATGCACGAGTAGGTAAGCAGTAAGCACTGTAGAGTGTAGAGTGTAGGTACACTATGATAATGTAAGTAGGTACGCCACTACTGAGCATCCGGTCATCAAAGAGAACAATAAATTGACACTTGTAATAAAGATAACATTTCTAATCATTATTAAGTAGGTGTAGGTACTAGGTATGTCCTATGCATCCTCGACTCGACAATAACGTGTGTAAGTTAAATCCCTACTACCTACTTATATACTACTACCTACATTGTTGCACGCATCTTGCAAACTACGACTACATCATTATATGGACACATTATTTTATAAATCTCCACTGTGTACTGATCTGATAATGAACTATGCTCTTATCTCTTCAGCTCATTATCAAAAGCAACGCGAAGGGTATACCTACCGCCACCAGTGTGCAAAAACGAGAAAACTAAAATTTCAAGAAGAAAATGAAAATGTATGTACAAAAAGATAGTAGTATTTACGAATAGTAATCTCGATGTTTTCGACCGTTGATACTTGGTGGGAGTCCATTTTTAGGAAAAAAATTAAAAATTAAATATTTAGATCCACAAAAAAAAATACTTTAGATTTCGAGACTAGTATTCAAGGAATTGCACCCTCACCATCATGATGATGCCATCATGATTTTGTAATAAGTCCACCTTTTGGCACACTATAATTTCCTTGTTTTTGTAAATATGCATATTTTCTCTGGCCAATAAAGATTTACTTATTTATTACAATACCACAGTGAAGCATTTCCTTCATTGCCCCCTTAGGAGACTAATAGATACTTCTTCCCCTTCCTACTCTTCAGATTAATAAATATAATCTGTCCAGTGGCCGTTAGGTAACGAGCTTTTTCCTAATCAAGAATTTTAGTAAAACTTTCTACGCAAATATATTATTTTATTCCCGATTGACTGCAAGACTCTGGGACTTTGCCATTATTTTCACGAAGTCATCTTTGGACCAATTTATTTATTTTATTCGTTGGAAATTTATGCAAAAGCATGTATCTTTTAAATTCAATACATTATCCTAAGTTTTTATAATTTATTTATGTAACTACTATTAACAATGTATTATTCGCTCCATATTTTCTATTAATACACCATTTATAATGTGAAGTGGATAGTTAATACGAGTACAATAACTGTATTGATTCCATATAAGATGAACATGTACCCACCATATTTAGTAAGCAAGGTTAGTAAGCACCTTAATAAGTATCTACACTACATACCTCGTCAGTCGTCACATAAGGCAGGGACGCCGTAGTGTCTGATACGGAGAGAATGATGCGAGGTGAGGATACAAGGTGGGTGCGATGTAGTGTAGAGTTCATGTCTTGTACTATTATATACGTAGTACTATACCTATTATTACAACTAACTAAATAATCTGGGCTGGGGTCTCTCTGTTTATACACTTGGGCCTTAAGGACTCTAGTCTCCAGTACAAAAATCAATCCATGTGGGTACCTGTACCTATCCACAATCTGCTGAGTTCAAATCCATGATCTGGTAAATTATGAAATGTATTAAATAATTTTTTTTTGGCATACATAATATTAAATTAATGAAGTAGTGGGGAGTGAAGTAGTATAGATAGGGATGTTTACTACTTCATATTATTACAGCAATTATACCGCACCTGTACAGTGTATCTACAACACTATGTTCATAATAAAAACAATTTGATTGTGTATTAATATAATAAGAAAATATACATATATTAAAATGCTTTGCTTATAAAATCAGGCTCCACTTGACCTCCAAAACTTGTTTGCAACTAAAGGTTACCTTTACCTACACAATATAGAAAATAGAACGATTGTAGGAACCGCAGGTGAGTAGGCACTAGGCAGGCAAGTAGATATACCTATGCATAAGTTGGTACTATACTCTTAGTAATCTACATATGCAGGTATGTCAGTATTTTATCTCAGGCACAATCTTTCATTTGTTGCCTTTCTACCTATTAGGTATTTGTGTTACATGGGAGTGAATGCACCCGACTGAAAATCGCATAACATTTTTTTAATTACAATATGAAAAATAGAAATGTGTAGTCTAATATCCAATATCAAGTTGTTGTATGTTCTATTAATAAATTAAATGATTTCGTTATATTGTTTTTGAATAGAAGATAATTATATACCCATTACCCACCGCTACGTAATATACCTAGTGATGATAAAACAAAAGTAAGGAGCTGTTTATAGAAGCCTTGACACGCTCATTTCACTCAGGAAACAAGTGGAAATTTGTATAGTCGATACGCTCGTAAGACCTGCACAATATTAGATAATTTCATAAATAATAGGTGTGTACCAGGTACCTACTTGGGTAATATAGAAATCCCATGATGCGTGCAGGTGTGGTGTAGTCATAGTCCATTCTCCACGTAGGTACCTGGTACACTCAAGGTCAGAGGTGAAAACATGTCAAGTACATAAAATAAAAAATATATTTATCATAACTTTTCCCACCAAATAACACACCACATGTGTTGTTACTTGTTAGTGCTAACTCGTATATTGGACGCCAGGCTGTCTGGTTAGGCCGACCTCGCTTGTTTCCATATAAAGACTCGGAGAAAATGTACGAGTAGGTACATTATTCTTTACATATAATATTATATAAGGTAACTCACTCATGTCTTGCCTTTCTTGATATAAGAATATACTAGTAGGTAACATAATAATATACTAATCATATATTTTTCTGTCTGATACTAGACAGGTGTACTTTGCTTTAAATAACTCTCAACCTACCATTACCTATTTACATTATTATGTAGATTGTTGTTTATATAGCTTTGGACTTATCGACGAATTAAATCAACGAGAGAATTAAATCAAAATTTGCATTGATTATTCATAAGTTTGAAACTGACTGTAGAATACTATAATATGTAATTTTCTTCTGTTTTTATTATAGCGAACTTGTAACTAATAACACGATACTTGTGTCCTACATGTCTTCAGGAAATTTTATATCAATGTACCTAAGTTTGAAAAAAAAAATTTTTTCCGGGTGCCCGTACCGTTTTATTCAACTTTGTATCTAACGCTGACACATGCAAGCTCGAGATAACATGAATATAATATTATTCCATATATTATAACTAATCACTTAATGTTTTCATTAAAAAATAGATAATTATACTTATAGGAAATATGCAATATGATATTATACGGCTAGTGTACATAATAAAATAATATTATTATGTACGTTACATAAATAACACGTGAATTTATAAACAATGTAACGCAGATGTACATGAAAGGATAATCAGTAAGTACATACGTATTTAGTAGATGGTTGGTATGGCTATATAACATTTATTTACATTCTAACATCAGAGGTGGTTTTAATTGGAAAATTGACAAGTTTTACATACCTACTTATACTATATGTTTTTTTTTTAAACGGGGAGGCCAGATGTGCCAATTTCTCAGTATTTTCAGCTGGAAGCTGGATCATTCATGATTGACATATAAACTCATCAGCCTAACACTTTGGAAAATTCACGTATCTAGATATAATGGATATCAAAGGATTAGGCTCTCAGATGCGCGGGGCATTGTACCGAAAATATCAGTATTTTGATATCGTCTTACAATATGGCAACTATTAATAATTACCGTTTTTTGCATTTTGTTGTATATATTTTTTTGTAAATTATTGAATTTCCCTCAATATGGATATTATACTTACTATCCACTCGTCTGAGAGTGATCTCAAGGACTCGTTATGTATTAGTTAGAAATATTATTATTTGCCAGCTTTGGCACCAGTCACCAGATTTTTACCCTGAAAAGTATAATCATGAAATATTTACAGAATTTACTCCTGAAAGTTTAAAGCATTTTCGCGCAAATGTTTAATAACAGAACAGTTGTCTATTTAAAATAAAATTGATTGGTAGTTGTGATTCTTCTCTTCTTCTCAGTCGGTCCTTCGCGGCCTCGGTTACGAGGATCGTGACCACCATGCTCGCGGATGAGTCTCTCCCATATCCTTCCCGGTCTTTCCCGGTAGTTGCGATTAGTTTTCTGAAATAAAACACTTCTTGGTTACAGATTTCTTTAAAGCTATTAAATTTAAAAAAAAATTAAGTAAGTACTATGTAATCAGTGAAGATAATATAAGCAGCGTGAGAGCCTTACCTGACTTTAATGTTTTAATAAATACTTATGGTTACTAGTGTAGTTATATAATTGCTATGACTATAAATATATCATATTGTGAATATCTAAATCTAACATTGTCTTGTATCTAGCTTACTATAACAATGTAATTTAGCCATCTGTCGTGGCAGATTGTTATAGGCTATTTAGTAGATATACAATGACACTATATTATGTAAACATTTGTACAAGAAATACTACGAGTAGATATATGTAACACCGTGTCGAAAGCTTGTGAAGTCTGTAGGTAGGTGAAATATCTCTTGATGATAAAATGATGTTAGATATCTATCTAAATAATAGTAAAATGTTCGTATGATGTTGGTCAATACAATATTTAAATATTTATATTCATAAGTTGGTACCATTCGGTATGTAGGGTACTTACCTGTATTTAAAGACACACCTTAATTTCTACCTAAAGAGTATTTCAAATAAAATACCACTTAATTAATAACAATAATAGGTGTGTTCCTTGTATCTAGACATATAGGTAGGTATACTAATTATATAATGCAATAATATATTCAACACCACAAAGTAAACAATTCATATTTTATTGATGACATTATAAAACATAATTAATTATTAACACTCAGATTTAATTATGTGCCATCGTTTATTATACTAAGAAGCAGTAGTGTAAAACTAAATATATAAACTTCTATCTTACATAAAAATTAAAACAGATCTTATAAGTACATAAAGTTTTCAACATACTGTAAATAAAATTATTTTAATATAAAGTGAAAACGGTAAGCTGAAAAGCTTACAGAAGGATATTATACTCGTATATCAGAAGCTATGTGCGTACTGCTAAAATTTCAAATAAAACCGCTTCCTAAAACTCAAAGTTAATATCCGATATAAGCCATTGTGGTATTCGTTAAAAATTTCGCTGACAAAATTAAGTTTCAATTATCTCCCTATTATGTGCCCGTCTTTCTAAAATAAGTAATACCAAATAATTTGAATATATTCAAAGCATTGGACTAATATGAAAAACATATGTCTTACAAGGAAAAGTGTATGGCTATATAGCTAGAAATAATTTCAAAGAACTAAAATTATCTAG
This sequence comes from Ceraclea dissimilis, assembly GCA_963576895.1. NCBI lineage: Eukaryota > Metazoa > Arthropoda > Insecta > Trichoptera > Leptoceridae > Ceraclea > Ceraclea dissimilis. Next base: position 10,436,339 of record OY756364.1, read on the forward strand.
ATTTTAATTTTACCGTAAATTAATACAATATTAAATTACCAGGAAAATTGCTCGATGTAGATTACATTTATACATAATTAGATAGGCACATATTACAATACTTTTTAATTCAACCCATTGCAAATCATATAGAGATATCAGTGATTACTGATGTATATAGGTAGGTACCATTCGTAAATGTACTCGTCACACATTCCTCTGGTTTGAGATATCTGTTTTATTAGAATGTTTACCACAATTAATACTGGAAATTTACAGCAACCTGACGTTGAAATATTTAATACATTATTGTAATACGGGTTGATTTTGTATAGATGATTATTATTATCATGAGTATGTTTGTATATTAATAAATTATGCAGAAATTACGAGATATAGTACCTACATTAACATTCACTAGCTAATACGTAATCACATTTTTCTTTTAAGTAGTATCTAAGAACAAAATATCATGTTTACTTTTAGTCTCGACTTACAGGTGCAGTGTAACCTAATTACATTACGAATATTTATCTCTCTGTTGATGCTAGCACTATTAAATGAATAATAATTACAAAATCACAACTAATATATTATTTTTGTTGATTTCTACTAGAGAGTTTCTAGGTATAAGAATAATCTAGTTGAATCTAGTCTTTACCGAAATACACCAATGCTATGGCTTTAATTTCTCCCACACATGAAATATGTACCTGCTTAAGTACCTAATGATAAAAAATTGTAAAATTATTACTGTGCGTCATTGTTACGAGTATCTTCTATAATTGCTACGCACGCGTCTTTTATAATCTACATATTGAGATACACGAGTACCTACTACGAGTGTAATATGATCTATTTTTGATACAATACTGAACTTTGATGTTGTATTATGTAACGTTATTTTCTTTAAACGATATCAATACACTGACAAACTGTCCATTAATTAAAATGATACCTAGTATCTATACACTGTAGGTATAGGTATTCACTATGTAGAATAGGCATGTTGAATTATTTATTGCAGGACCATAGACGAATTACGTTATTGCGCCGGAAAAGCGTATAAACATCATCATGGTAGAATAGGAAAGCTAAATGGTTTGTAAGTTTGTATATAAAATTTCACGGCTTGATTTTTAATATTATAATTTCGCAATGAAGCTTGATCCTTGCTCTGTCCTCCTTGGTGGACGTCGAGAAGTCTTTTTGAAAGCTCAAGTTGAGTTATAAAATACTGAATTTCACTATCGTGAAAAATAGTAAAAATCATTGATGTTTTTTTTTATAATTAACGTCTGCCACTTCCTGACCTCAACAACTTGGTGACTGATGCTTCATGCTTGCGAGTTGACTGTTTTCAGGACTATGGCCCACAACAGAGACCAACGGAAAGATCCCACCCTATGCTTCCCCAGAGTCCAAAGAAACATATGACGATGAGGATGCTTCCTCACGCCTCTACTTTCACCCCTAGATAATATGTACATATATAGTTGGGTTCATTGAATTGAAATGTTATTTTACTGTGAATTCAAATAATTAATTATTGGTGCAATTATATATGTAATAATAGATATCTATTTCATTAGTACGTAGTACGTACGTACAACGTACCTACCATCTACGAATACTTCGATAGTATTGACGTATACCTATCGTCAACATTGATCGATCGTTCGTTAAACAAATTTACACGTTACCTATAATGCCTACCTGATAATATTATTATTAAATTTTAAATATTGACATAACACAAAGAGAAAATTCTCAGAACACTTCAAAATTAATATAAAAATATTATACAAAAGCTACGTTAAACAAAGCTTTTAAAACAATTAGTCCCTTCTGTTCACATAGCATAGCATAGAACAAGTATTGTTTAAAGGTAAGTGTTTGTTTATATCAGTTAATCTTGATACTATTTTATTAGGAATACCTTTTTTATCTTCCTGGAAGGTACCTACCTATGTATAAGGATGTAGTATATAAGTACCTATGTATGTTTATCTCTGAACAGTGTACATATACCACATAGAGTGTACATATTATGTACTATGTAGGCAGTTGAGGTGAGCAATTGTGTGGAGTAATAGTACAAACTCAAACACTATAAAAGACATACAAAACGCAGTGTCGTCAGGGTTTTTAATATTGACTTGTACTTCTCTACTGATTTACTCGTACATACATTAAGATAGTAGTGGAAATAAATCACACAAATACGAAAAACCCTCCCTGATATTCTCATAAAGGTGGCGTTTCAATCAATGTCTCCTCTATGTTGATTATTTTTACAATGTCCAGTTTTTGTACATTAGTACTTCAATGTGCTGTTATAGTGTAGTGTACATAATATGTACACACAATTTTGTATTTTAATATGATTATATTTATATTATGTACTTATTATTATTTAAAGGTGGCTATCCCTTCCCATACACAAGTACCTACTTTTTTGGGAAGGTAGTGCGTTAAAAAAACTTGTTGATTTGATTTATATGTATGTATGAAATGTACTAATATGTACTACTTTTTTGAATAAAAAAAAATATTATTATTATTAAAGTAACAAAATGTCCCAATGTGGTTTGATAGGATAGATGACATTTCAGTCATGTAATAAACTACCCATAACGCATTCTTTATGTATATCTGTTCCTTCATTCAGTCGATGTATTTAATCGGCTACTCATGTGCATGGTTAAAATTTTCCTCATTTTTTTGTTTAAAAAAGTATCTGTGTTTTCCTCATGTGATACAAGAGGTGTTGAATAGTGTAAAATAATATTGAAAAGTGGAGACTTCCTGGTTCCCTGTCTAGCCCTCCCACGATTCCCCTCTAATTACCACACCCTGACCCCTCCCACCAGATACTCCGCTCTGCTCTCACATGCTCACTCTAATCTAACTACCTATCCTACTATAATACTACATTACATACTACATAACACACATTAGATACTCATACCTAAGTACAGTTCCTTATTAGCTACACACGTCGAATCATTGCGTAGGTCGAGGATTCCTAAGAATCACAAATCTTGTCATGAAATAAAATGTCCTTATACATTATTATCTCATATTGACTTATTCGCTGGATCATTGTTGTCAATGAAGAACAGGACAAGAAACATAGGTATTTTTACAAATTCTTTATTTTTTGTCTCTAAACATAAGACAAATTCCGTTCAACGTATGCATGGTTGATTCAACTAGATATTTTCTATTCATTATGTGCTACGAGTATAAAGAGATGTGAATATTGAGTAAAGAAAAAATAAAAGGTTGTTTATGATCAGGATCACCAAAAACACTACAGTCGTCACTGAATTTAATAAACAATACACTCATTCATTCACAGGTGAGTGAAGAAAAAATTTACAACTGCATGAGATAAAACTAAACGCGATTACATTGTGACATTCCTGCCATTGGCGCCTGGAGCCATCCTGCTGCCTGCACTAATCACTAGACCACCGCACTTCCACACCAACTTTACAGCTAACTTCCTTCAGTCAGTATAGCCACTATATCCATTGTCCGCTATACAACACAATATTATATTATATATTCATCATTCGTTAGTGTTATTTTATCTACAATAACTCTACCATATACTTGTATTGTAAGAGTAGTTTTCTTCATCTCGTATATTTTTATGACTTAATTAATAAACTTTAATGAATGAATTGATAGATACCTACGCAGCTCTAGAAAATTGGTGATTGTGCTATAGTTATTGATTATACATTATTTACCTACAATACCTACCCAATTTTTTATTTATAACTTTCATGAATGTATACTATCGAGTATCAAAAACACAGTTTGCGATAGCGAGCTTTCAATCGCTTTATGGAAATTTTTCTGTAGTTTCTAGTTATACTGAATTATTGTAATACATTTTCATTTTCGCGAAATGTTTTACATTCTCTGTAGAAACAATAATAATACATATATAGAGTGTTCCCACAAGAGCGGATGAGTAACAGAATGAATCGCTTAGTTGGGAAGTATGAGTCAATGATCAACAAGAAACAATCAAACAATAACTTAATATCTACAACAAACTTACTCACATATCTTAATATCAGTGTTGCAATTCTTCTCCTGTAATCTCCAGTCGCTACAATTTGTTATTAATCTTAATACTAGAGACTACAGGTATAATACATTATAATGCTTGTGCAAACTGTGCAAGTTGAAAGAGTATTTTTCAGATTGTTGAAAATACAAAGTTCGAAGTGCATCTTTCTGCATTTGGCACTTTCAGTTAATATAATCTCAATCATATAAAGATTTTTAGGCATTTAAACACACATTTTACAAATTACTAAAATGCAATTAAGTGCTAATTCTGTTGTTTTATCTATATTGTCTACTCGTAATGTCATCATGCATAATGAACAATATCGCATATTGCACAAATCAATGTGCCACCATGTATTATAGTAAATCTACGTTTACTACAGAGTGTGTGTATTTGTATGATGCGGTTTTGTACACCCGTTCAAAAACTTTCAGAACTGAATAATGTTAGTTTCTGTAACAATCATACATTTTCCTAGATTTCAGTTCGAACGAAAAGCGAGCTGGGTTGTTGATTTCTAATTAAACCAGTACCAACCCATATTATTGAATGTCTTGAAAATTGAATCGTATAAGGAAATGTTGTAGAGTAAAGAACTCATATCAAGAGCTTAGTGTTAAAATAATTATTATATTAGACATGTTTCAAGACACGTGACGCCACGAGGCTCATCGGGTACAACAGCTAGTATGAGTATGATAAGAGATATTATACTCATATGTATTGTGTTCTATTCGTATGTGTTTTATGCCACACTATCTCTTTTTAATAATTAACTATATTTAGAACATAATCGCGTTCCAGCAAAATTATGATACATAATCATAACATACTTAAATGTCTAAAATAACACGCATAATATTATATTATATACTTAGGTAGTAAACACATATTTTCGATGTTTTTAACCTTTATTAATTTTACATTGTAAGTTAATACTTATATTCAGAGTACCTAATGAACATTTTCCAAGAAAACCGCAAAATGATTTCACATTAAAAATCCATTTTTATGTGGTGTTGTAGGTTTTGTATGTGTGTTGGTCAGGCATAATGGTTTTCTTTTGTGGAAAATGATAAATTTCAAGACCTGTGTCTTTACAAATTTAATATTTTCTATTCCCCTTAAGCTTGTATGAAAATGAATTGACAATACTTAGGTATGACTATTAGATAAATGTCGTGGTATTCTTCGTGATATGGAATGAAATTATGCACATTAAGTTTTATAAGACTTTGCTAATTTTTCTTTTTACATACAAATACAGAATTTGAACATAAATTTTTCAGTTTCGTCATATAAAATCTAAAACGTATGAGAAAATTTGCAGCTCAATTTTAAATATTTGACAATAAGATAACGTTTAGCAGTATTATATCCAACTTTTTTTGGTTTGTTTGTTTTTTTTTTATGTTTTTTATTCAAATTACATTTACTGTTAGCAAAAAGCATGAATGAAAAAAAACTCGGTGTTTTAATAAATAATATAATATGTTCATACGATACTGTTGATATCTCGATTACGTAGCTACGATGTGTAAAATTTTTGTCGGGAAGATACTGGAGTTGTACCTATCTTTGGCTATGTCCACTCCACATCCACCCCGCTTTAAGACATTTCCCAGTTGATCCCAAGCCCATCCCTCTGGCTAGAGTAGGTAGGCTGTAGGTTGCACCCGCATCTCTATTGGTCGCCGAGTCGATATTGTTTGGTCGTTGCCTCCCGGGTGCCCCGGACCGGAGTTAACCAGCCACATCGGCTCTATTCATTTCAGTATTTAGTTGGCCGCTTTAGTGCGATCACTCTACGCGCTCGTGTGCATCACTTACTATTTGTAATACTTCTCGTATAAGAGTAAAGTTGTAATATTTACACGCGTTGTAATCGAACAGTCAGTGAAATCAAATACTACTTGTACGTAACTACATGAAACCAAACATATTGTGATAGTGACAAGGGAATTTTGATATTATATCATTCAGAGTGTGTGATTAAGTGAATAAAACAAGTGAAGACAATCATTACTTATCTTATATTGTTATTATATACAATGAATGATTGTTTGTTGTGATCATTGATCATATTATTATGATAAAGCTACAATATAATCTGATCAATGGTGGTGGTGGATGTTCACTTATCTTAATGGAAACTAAATATTATTAATACAGTTTATGTGAGATGCTATCGTTACTATTTGTGAGCAGACAATTGAGAACTTTTCTAACGGATGACGAAATATTTTCCGAAGGTATTATAAAGTTTTCTTCATATAACTCTAAACATTTTACAACTACTTGCATACGTACTTTACAATGTTGTACATATTCACAATGAGGAGCTTTAGAATTACACCGACATATGTACAGTACTAAATATTCAATCAATTGAAATCTCATTAAACAGTCGTCAAATGTTTACGAATATGTTAAATTGAAAATATTTATAAGAAAGTATGTATATTATTTAATTGGTGTTTTGTAGTAAGAATTACAGAAAATGCACGAAAGAAGGCATAGCTACAAAATTTAATATAAATAGGATATCAATATAATTAAAAACTTATTTTGTAATCAAATTAAATAGATGAATATCCTCTTCGGTAGGTACCTACTTCCATCTTCGTTGCTCTAAATCTCAAACTTAATAAATAAAGGAGCTTTAACGGTACTATGAGGAACGTGCATGAGAATATCACATAAAAGGGTATATGTAACTCTAGAGACATGATATGTGGGCATTTGATTGATTAGGTAGGTACTGGTACATATTATTAATTGAAATATTTTGAATAACTGGAAATCACGAACTTCATGTCAATGATGAAAATAACAATTTGAGTTTGCTCTGGATCCACTGCATTTGATCTGAGTAATAATATGGACTAACCGCATTGTGCAATAATTAGTCAAATTTTGTTTTTCTTAGATATGTTGATCTCTTAGGTACATAATAATTTGAAAAACATATGTTATTTCACAATATTATGATTCAATGGATATATGTATAAATTATTATTTCGTATTACAAACCACTTTCAGGAATAGACTCCGTTAGGTACAGTCACATTTTCAATTACTACTGAAAATATTCTTTCAGATCGTCTGTTCAGTCATTTTAAGATGTAAGAGACAAAATAATGTTTCATAATATTACACAAAATAATGTTTCATAATTATCCACAATCTCTCCTTACAATACCATCAGGTGATGGATGGATGTAATAAATTTAAACTGAACTTAGTATATGATAACAACTTTTGCATAATCAGTGCATTTCCACGTACCTAGTATTAAGTACCTTCTGTGAAAATACTAGGATTACTTTACTAGGAATCTCATTTAAAATCTACCATCTATATGTCACGAAGCCGTTACTTTATTTACATGGAGGAAACACTTGCCAACACCCTTCTCAGTATTATCAGCCAAAAGTGTATATATGTTAGGTATCATTCATGATCGACATATGAACTGATCAGCCTAACACTGAAAAAAATTCACCTATCCATCAGATATCACCGATGCGCGGGACCTAAAATACAAGCATTGCGCCTGAACTATCAGTATTTGGAAATTGTCTTACATATTGCAAGTAATTACCGATTTTTGCATTTTTATGTACCCATTTTCCGGCAAGTACCTAATTTTCTCTAATTGAATCTAAATTTCCGCCGTCAGCATGCGTATATACTCGTATGTATCTCTAACCGTATGAACTCTGGAACTTCATAAAAAACGTCTACATATTTTCTCGTTACAGACTTTTCAATAACTGTTTCTGATGATTACTTTAATTTTTACGCGTCGAATATCTTCAAACCCTAGACCTCATAATATAGGTTAGTTACGAGTATTTGATTGATTTTCTTAGAGTAGTTTAAAAAAATATATTTGGAAGCGCTATTGAGGTTGCATAATTAAGAGTAATTTTCCGCCTCCATAGTCCATAGTCAAATTGTATCAGAGGTGCATTTTAGAAGAAAGGAGATGAAAAACTTGGAATAATCTGACCCATTACTATGACTCTTATATGTTAGACATATGTTAGACATACTTTTTCACTAATTTGGAAATACGTATCCTAAGGATGCAATATTTTGGATTTTACAGATACTAAAACACAATATTCCTAATATTCCTAAAGGCGAGAGCAGCAATATTAGTTTGGAAAATACACGTATCGTTACGTCCGAAATAGGGGAGGAGCATACAAATAGAGACGCGGCCTGTGTTCAAAGGACCTAAACGTAGCCGACAATTGCACAATTTTGATTTATTTATTCCATACATTTTTACACATGAGAATAGAAAATAGGTTAGCCAGAATAGTTGGAATAATTTAATATACTTAACAAAAATAAAAACGAATTTCAGATAACCTTGTTGTATAGAAAACAAGTACTTAGAGTATTATTAAATTAGGTTGCATGGTATCCAAGTGAACGTGTGAATTATTATTGTGAAAATGTAATTTGATAAAGTAATTTAATGTCCAAAGTATACCCACTTGTCTGAGGAAATGGCGGCGGTAGACATTTGAAGAGAAATAATATTAGGTATTTGTTGCTTTGCAGATGATAACGCATTATAATGAGTACCTACTTAGTAAACATGAATAAGAACAATGATTGACTTTTAGGTATACCTATAGTTCATACGAGTATATCACATCACAGTATTGTTGTATTACTTGCGGTTTATCATTATCACTTATACTTTTACTATTATGTGATGCGATACACAGATGGTAAAGTGGCGACTCTAGGCACAAAGTAATTACGAGTACATTATGTGATGGTCACGAATATAATATCTAAGTATGTAATATAAAGAACTGATTGCAGAAATAAACAAAGAAATTATTGTTATTATGTCAATATTCCTAGTATAGATAATATGTGTATATTTAATTTACATACGTTATAATAATAATGTTTTATTCGATTTACTTCATAAATTGATAACAAAATTATTGTTTATATCTTTATTAATTATTTCACAAACAATTACAAGTATCTATTTGATATTTTATTATTCCAACACTTGTTCCCAATTTGCTAAAATATACCTAACAGGTATATGAATATACGATATGAAGTATTTATAACACATAATACGAGTATCATATCACAAGTTTGACTCGCGATTCATTCATGCGGTCCATAGAACTTTCCTTATAATTATTTTATCCATAAAGTAAACTAGGTAGGTAGTAGGTACTCTGTACTGATGTCCAGGTACGAGTATATTTGTACATATTATTTTATATATCCTCTTCAGCAATCTTAAATTACTCTTCCACCGAACTTCTGCTAATTGTTGGTGGGGACTAGGGAGATATGTTTTCACTTATAACATTTTTGTTGTAAGACGAGAAAAACTGTTTATGTACCATCACCGGGGGTTATTTCGCCTAAATTTTCTTAAAAATAAAGTTTAAATTTGATTTGCCATTAATATTTCTATGAAAAGATATGAAAAATATGATTTTAATCGATGAGCTAGTGCAATAGTTAGATACTTTGAAGTATATTTTTTAAGAAATATGTATATTATATACCTTTTTCATGAAACAAAGTAGTTAGGCAAAATAACCCCGTGTTTGGGGTTATTCTGCCTACGCGTATAAAACCACTAAAAGTTTATTTCAAATGAAAAGTCAAAAAGGGAAAAATATGGAAAAACATCGATCCAATTTGAATCCAAAATAAAATTTCAGAAAAAGATAATCTAAAATTAGTTATTGACGATTAGGCCAATTTACCCCTGGGTTCGCGGTCATTTCCATACAAATTTACTTTTATATTTAGGGTTGAACAAGACTACTAAAATGAAAATATTAATTTTATTAAAAAATTGTTTTTATTGTATAACGTTGTGAAAAACGAGTTAAACAAAAGTTGTGAAAAACGAGTTAAACAAAAAAAAAGAGTTAAATAACAAAACCTAATGTCGTCGCCACACGCTTGCGAGCGTCCACAAGTTTTTTGTGTCTACGAGTAAAAATACGTCAACGGTGGGTTACGTACACGAACCAAGACAAACGTTCCATCCACACGCCTTTTTACTTATATACCTACACAAAAAAGCCGGGGACGCTCGCAAGCGTGTGGTGGCGACAAAAGACTAAATTATACCGTAAAATAAAAAGTACATAAGAACCGAAATGGTTTAGACTAAAAAAAACGTAGAAGAATTACGTACAATTCCTGTATGCTTATTGCGCCTATTAAAAACACAAACTTTTGACAAGAATAACAGTTTCAAGACTAAAACATCTTTGTTATTTAAAAAAAAATCATTAACTGAAATCTTTTTAAGAAACACATTCTGACGTATTGTGCGCGCGTTCGGTCTATCCGCAGCCGAGCCGAGTGAAAATATACCCTTTTTGGTACTTTGAAAAAAAAAGTTCTGACAAAATGTGTAATATGTACCTATGTGCGGATACCTAAGTGGCTAAAAATATTAAATAATATTAAATATCACCGAAGTAGGCAACCCTATTGTAGGCAAAATAACCCCGAGATTCTAATAATGTTGGGGGTGCCTACTTATTAGTGGTATATATACTAGTAAAATTAAGCAAAATACATTTTTTTTTTCGCTAATATTGTTCTCAAAACATCAAAGTATAATATAGGAGAGTATTAGAGAACATGTTCCAAGTATTTTCGGATATATATCAAAAGTTTTCAGCACTTAGTTTTCTAGACGTTTTGACAGCTTCCTGGAAAAATGCTTCTATTGAAAGGTTTGTGAAGTTACCAACAAATCATCATGCTTAGTGCACCCAGAAAAGATGTGTTTACATTACCAGAAACAAAAAAATAACAAATTAATTACCTATGTCTTCTGGTAAGCGGTTAAACAAAAAAAAAGCGTTAGGCCAAAGATACCCATGGATAGGCGAAATAACCCCAAACGACGGTACAGAACTAAATAAAAAAATGAATAATTAGTTAAGTTTCCATACGTGGGGTTTCCAGGTTTTATCGTCATTAAATTACCTTTAAAAAATGAACTTCCACTGTGTACCGTCGCGTCGGTCGAAAATCTGAATAGTATTCCATTAGTCGTTTTTCTTCTTTTTTAGCGACAATATTTTCTATCGTTTCTTATATACGTAGGTACGCCTTTAACTGGTAAGTGGCTACCCAATGCTGGGGATATACCGTGATGGTGTATAATAGTGTAGCTTCTATGTAGTTTAATCAATCATTTAGTTTGATTCCAAACAGCTTGTGAGGTAGAGACTTACATAATATTGCCGGAAAAATGAGTCCTTGAGTAACAAGGAAAAAAGCTCTGTCTTACGTTAGAAATATACTCGACATTTGATACTTACGTAGCGTAAATTTAAAATATTACCTAGTACGTTTAAACAGTGCTTTTCCATAGACCGCACGAAGAGACTTTCTTGTACACCTGCGTACTACAACACTTGTCATAGTCACTTGCTCACCAATTATATTATCTTCCGGCGCCAAGTGTTTCCTTATAGTTTTTTGTTCCCTCCAAATTCGTTTACAACTAGCTGTAGAGGGAAGATTGTTGAACAATACAATTCAATTGATCGTAAAAAGAATACGAGATCATAAACAGCTTCAAATTCTCAATAAATTTTACGATATTACCTGATATTTTCATAGTCACGTTATATTCAATGAATGAAACATGAACGTTAGCTGTACAGTGTACATATTAAAAGTTCTAACGTAGTATGGAAATTTATTATAACTTCCACCTGATTGCCCATCTCATCCAAAATAATAATGTTATATATTCTGCTTAATTGTACAATGTACCTACACCTACCTATGTTGATGCGCTAAATTCTTTCTAATCTTCCGAAGCCGAAATTACCTCCGCCGCAATGTCTGTAGTAATAAAACAACAAATTATTTATTACCTTGTAATTTCTTACGAGCATATTGAAATACATATCTTAATCTACTATGAACTTAGCCGGTAATAGAATATGTAGGTATGTTTAAAACTATCTTACGTTACCTATATTTTAGAAGTGGCTATACGTATCTATCATAGAATTAACAATAGATAGTTCGCGCAAGGCCAGGTCAAGGTAAGAATTGGCGATGATGATGATGGTACATATAAAGTATTTACGACTACATTGAAATGTTTATTAGGCAAGTGAACGGTATTTTCTGCAATGTACGGGTACCTATCTAACTACATAAATAAAACACCTGTGTGTCTATTATTTTATTTCTCACCCTATAAACATCTACTGCAATAAAATATTGCTAGTAATTATCTTATTAAATAGGTAAAGCTTTAATTAATAATTAGTTAATAACCTAATGGGCTAAAGGAAATATGTTTATACGTAACTAATTAATATCCATTCGGCCTATATTATTTTTATATTATATCGATAATAGCCTATATTATTTATATCTGGAAATCTAATTTGTATCATACTGATTACCAAATAAATTAACATTGTCAATATTTTCGTATTTTATAAATATTGGCATTGATTATTGACTTGATGTTCATTTAACGTTAATACAAAATACCACGTGAATTCTATGACCACGTGTCATAGATATGGCGTGAAAACGCATTTCTATTATAAGTGCATTTTAATGTACTTTTCTGCTTACTAATATTAAATAAAATAATATGTAGAAGCAAATTCTCTTTGGAAGGCATTATTATAAATTTATCGGATTTTGATGTGCCTATTTCAAGGCCTATTTCTTTAATACATTAGGACTAGGGACCAAACTATGACTTTACGTCAAAATCGAATGAACAATCGCACAATATAATATTAAAAACAGCGTTATTTTTTACTTTTTGGGGTTAATTTTGCTTCCTTCAATAAAACTTTTTCGGTCATTCAATTGAATTTAATCCATATCATCAATACAAAAAAATATCTGTGACTTTCGGGAAACGAGTTTCTGTCTTTCGGAAAACAGATCAGAGGTGTTTTTCACAATTTTTTTTAGAGATCTATACAAGATATAAAAAATATTTTACGGTCATTCTCTAGATAAATATTCAATGTATCTATCCTATTTTTTCCAAAACATACTTAGTAAGGTTGTCGAGAATTGAGGTCTCCTTTTTTTAATGTCAATATGTCTTAAATCTTAATACTATACTCTCACGATACTAGCAATAATAAATAAATCTTTATTGACCAAAGAAAAATATACTTATACATACATAGTTACAAAAACAAGACGGTGGTAGTGTGCTAAAAGGCGGACTTATTGCAAAAGCAATATCTTACAGTCAACCCGAACTATCGCAGCCTTGCAGAAATACTCGTACCTCTGTTAAAGGTACAACAAATCTATGAGACAATCTTCGAGAATTATTGCCTAGTTTTCCGTTCTTCAGTTTTGGGAACAATAATAGAACTCGCCTGAAAATTTTAGATTAGATACACCTAGTGTTTTTACACATCGTCTATCTAAGAGCGAGGTGTGGGAAGCAAAAATAATATAATCATCATCTATGATCTTTCAAACCAAGCTGGGTCTTGGGTTCCTGTAGAGATCACTTCAGTCGTTGGCAGAACCATTGAGGTAGCTCCCATGAGTGCAACTACATTGGCATCAATCACCCATGCGGTGTGCAATTGTGCATCCCTCGCTACGCCGCGCACTGCCCCATCTTCTTAATGTCCCAGCCCCAACCCAACCTATGTTTATTGACGGTTCCTTCAAGTGTTTGTTGTTGGGTAATTGAAATATGATAATAAATATAATAATATTTTAGCTGCTAGTTTTAAAAGACAATACTTTTTATCTTTTCATAAATAATCTTTATTTATAACTTCTTACATGCACCTATATGTTTCTTATTTTAAATAACCTTTTGCTGAAAACAAAAAAAAAAGACTTGAGAAAGGTAGAACTACAAAGTAGCCATAAAACAACACACTTGAGCCTTATCCGCTGTAAATAATGGATAATGTCGTTTATTTTATTATTATATCTATTAGAAAGCTTTTTGAATTTCATCGGAACAAATACCTGACTTTTTAAAGTTTCGAACAAAGCATGCATTATTATCATCATATAATCTGCGGTTCCTATGTAGGTACATTATACCTGTGTCATTACTTCACAAGATAAAGAACGTATTATTGATGTTCAAGTTCTGGGATTTGATAAATCACAGAATACTTAACCCCAGATACTCACAAAACAAGAAATTAGTATGTATTACTTATCATTAAAAGTTTACTATATAATGAATCAGTAAACTTTTGGAATGGTTTGAGTTAGGAAATGGAAATCTCTTATTAGCATACTTTTAAGCATGTGTGTATTATATGTATTATTAATTCTCTTATGCGATTTATAGAATTTAACACACACAGCTCATTATTCGTCTTACTCAGTAATAAACAATTATCAAGTATATATTTTTTTGCAATGAATAAAATTGTACTTAAATGTATTTTTTTTTAAATGTCGTAAAGTTTGCATATATCCAGGAATAATAATATAACGCAGTTCGTAAGGTAGTTTTAATTAGCTTCTCTCCTATTTGATAATAGAACTTTTAAAAACATTTCCTAAGACCCGAGCAATCGGTACATACTCGTATATTTATTGAACTTTGAAGAAAACCATAAATAAGACTTTTGTGTTACTGACTAAAAGAAATCGTAGCATTACGATAAGTTCGGCCCAGTGAACATTTTTTTATCTGATTTGAATTTATTCACTTGGAAAATAAATAAGTGAGCCTTCAAAATACTGACTCAAACCAATTTATAATTATTTAATCATAATTATTAGATTAAATTTAGTGGCACCTATATTTGTATAATAAAATTGTTGTAGATTCTTACTCTTGTCCTAAGATCCTTTTCTCAAAAGTGCACAATTTCCATATTATAATCGAGTTACTGAAAACGCAGAGATTTTCATCTGTTTCTCTCGTAAGGCATCACTTTTACAAGTAACAATGGTGAAAAAAGATTTAAAACCTAAGAAAAACATAAGAAACTCTAAGGAAAAACTTCTACATATTTTCACTTCATAAAATCTTCAATAAAAGTAAAATACTTTACTCAATAGGTGAAATTGTATTTATATAAACTACAACGTATGCAGATATAACTCCACTGCAAAGGCTAGAAACTTCGCTGGATAAAAGTGTTACCTCACCCCTAAATTACGTTCCTTCAGTGTCCTTATCCAAGAAGGATACAATTCATTCTTTTCACGTACAGCAGGATATTTTTCTTTGTACAATTCAGTGTTGGTGATGGTCGTAATATAGGTAATAAAAAATCTTAAAAGTTGCTTTTCACTTCTTAAATTTTACTAAATTACTCACTTAAATATACTTGGAGTAAATAATACATTAAAAATAAGATACTTTGCCTAATAATTTTTTAATCGACGAATCATTTTAGCTTCATTTTTATAAAAATATATCTCTTTATGTCTGCACCATTACAGAATTATCTACCATGTAGAGTAACTAGCAATTGGTATGCATTACAATTAATTTTATCTTTTCAGTTTTTCTCTAAACATTCTGGTGAGGATTCTACAAGTAGCGATTCTACAGGTAGCAATTTTTGTCCAGGGCATACATATATATTATTATTTTTTTGTTTTGAGTATCACGGCACTGCCTTGTTTTGTTGTGCAAGGCTTTTTTAAAATCTTGTTTATTTCACTCTGCACTACACAATCACTCTCAGGGTTCCGACAAACTATTTTCCTTCATTTATTATTTTAATAGTTCTAACAATGTAACCCAAAAAGTCCAGAAACTGGCGCGAAACTCTCTCATGCAGGAGGACAGACTTCGGACATTTGATACTTAGTCCGTACTCTCTCAGAGCCATTTCGAGGGCATGCCTATACTCACAGCGAAGATATCGCAATCCCACATAAGGTGTTGAATCGTTTGTGGTGCTAGGCTGTCACACGGGCACTTGTTATCTTGTCTTATTTTACATTTGTGCAGGTAATCTCTAAACGCTCCGTGTCCTGTTAATGCCAACTCGTAGTATCGCCCGGACTTATTCAAGACCTCCACCGCGTCGGTAGGACTTTCAAAGAAAAGCTTTGTGGTCATACCCTTTTCAACTAGGGCAGATATTATGAGGATGTTTTTTTTTGAAAGGTTTTTCAGTTTTTATACAAACCAAGATATCACCAGACATCCGCCCGTGGAGGTGATAAGAACATTCGAAATTTCAGTGAAAACTTCTCCCCCTATAGTAATAAGATAAGTTTAGGAAGTAGCATATGATGAGTAAAGTACATTACGTTGAATATTAATCACCGATAAAAAAATTTGTTGTGTTTTGATACATATTAATATTGAGTAGTTTACGTGTTTTCGCACGTGAATATATACTCGTACATCACTGATATCGGACAACTTGGTGAATATTCAGGGTAATTTCAAATACCTTACGGGGCATTTAAATAAACTGCGAATAAAATTTATAATCACCTATAAAATGTATAATGGTACACGGTCCTCATTATATCAAAACTTGACATAGGCTTCTGGCCTTCAGCCACTTCCGGTTGGTCAATGGAGATGACGATCATCATAAGATTTATTTAAAAAGGAAGAGATTTTACGTAGTCTATATGGATATATTTTACGATTTTAAAAATAAACCATTAAATCTGTATCATGAAGTGAACAAAGACAATATCGTGAACGGCAGTGGGAATAAAAAATTCCAGCAATATATCACATGACGTCCCTTTCCATCTGAAAATTCAAAACTGACTACGAAGCTATTTCCGGTTAGTTTGGAGAAGCGGATGTTAAAGCATGTGTACTAAAAGATGTACACATGGACTAAAAGAATCCCAGCTTCGAAAATCTTTTGGTTTTCACGAAAAATTCCTGGTATGCGGCTGCTCAAATCACCGGTTATAAACTCGTATTTGTAGGATGAATTAGATAACTTACATAGGTGTACATAAGTATAAAATAAGACATACTTAACTACAGTACTTACGTATTGTTAGTTTGGTAGATATGAACCATGAACCCCTACCATACTAAACGCTGTAGCATCTATACATAGGTATATATTAGTAATTTTAATAAGACCATGAGACAGGTCACACAATGTATAGCAAATGTTATCAATGTTTTGTTATGAGATGGTCTTATTAATTAATATTCAAATGTTATTTACTAGATAATACATACGAATATTTTGTAATATAAAAATTCACGCATTTTATTAGATAACATTCTGGCATTTAGGTACCTATTATTATTCTCAAATATTCGGAAGTCACACACGTCGTTTTGTTATTATGTTTTGTATTTATATATTTTCGGATCTGAAAGAATTTCACAAACGTAGCTAATGTGAAGAAGAACTTCGGTGATTGATTTGTAATCTGTAATTTAAAAGTCTATAGTATTGTAAGTAATGTATGGAATAGGTGTATTTAGTAGTCGGTGTAGGTATAAGTATATGTATTGAATTGATACATATTTATCTATAGTATAATATGTAGGAGAATGAAGAGAACGTTACACCACATTCCTCTGCGTTCCAAAATCTATTGATTATGATTACAAGATAACTTCACTACATAATCTGTAGGTATGCTATATAACTACATATTATTGCAGGTACCTACTTGTATTGTACAGCTACATAGTATGGATACCAAACTTTTCGTTTTTTTGTGGCATAAAAAGGGGTCAATTTTATGAAAACATTTCGATTAAATTGTATTGCAGTGCGAGGTACCTACCTAGTACCTAATTATACTAGGAAATCACGTGTGTGTAGTTTGTATGTTGTGCTAGTGCTGTCAATGTTAGTAGAAATATTGTAATAGTATATCATGTCATACTAATTTGTAAACACTCCTCTCTCTACTCAAGTATTCATTTACTTATTGAGAGAGCAGGACAAAGTAAAATGTATACCTTTGTACCTATCTTCTGAAAAATATATATTTATATAAAAAAAAATATCATTTGCGTTACAGTCCGTAAGAAGGCAAATATTCTACGTCTTGTATGCAAATGGTTTGGTTTTTTTTTTGGTATTTCGCCACCCTCCGCCACCCGCCAGTGACGTTACCAAAAAACCTTAATTTTTTTTGGACTTTCAGTTTTGTCGTACAGAAAAAAAAATCTTCTTAACTATGTAGAGAAGATTTTTCTCAATATGAGCGCAAAATCAGCTCTCCAAAAAATAAAGTTGGAGGTACCTACTAATTAGATTTTTTTTTTTTTTTTAAAATAATCATTTTCTGTTTTGACGGGTTCTTAACATATGATTTATGATGGAGACATATTACATACCAATAAGAATTAATTTCATCTAAATATTCATACATCCAATTTATCTCGTTTGTAAACAGTATTTATTTATTTATTCACAAAGCACACACATAACACTATACTCGAAAATTGCGTAATCTTCACAAGTTATAATCAGTTATTATTTTGGAATTCACAATTTATGTTTTTTCTAAGAACATCTGAATTTTCAACATGTCGTAGTTGAATATAATGTAGTTATCTCAACTACAGCAAGGGATGGACTTTCTATTAGGCGGCAGATGGATGGACTGGAATTGATGAATGTTACTTAAGTGTAAAGTGATCACATTAAACCAGCCGACGATCAGTCATATGCCTGATGGAAAGTCCATCCTTGTTGTATATCTGTTGAGATAACTACTTGTTACAATCAGTGTTTTTAAGCTTCACGAATGTCTAGAAAGAATCAGAAACCCATATATTTCCCGGTTTGTAAGCATAATTACTGCTGATGGGATCTTTATTTATTTGTTATTTTACTCCTAATAGCTAGTTGATTTCTATTGCCTATGCCCTAATGCATGTTCCAGACTCTCGGTTGAAATTATCCTCTTAGATATTATGTACCAACTACCAACATATTAATGTATTACTACTGACTGCCTACTACTTACTTTATTATTTCAATAGTGTTTTCACCTCACTGTCAGGTGACATTCAAGGTGGAGACATACCTACTACTAGATATTGGATATTGTACGAGTAGACATACTACGGATTATTTCCATTACTAAAAAATAATACACAACCAACCGGTTTGAAAGTAAAATGAAACATGAGGAATGTGTAAGTTATTTGTGTCCTATTTCGTATTATCTGCATACCTACATCTACAATATACTTACCTAATATGACCACTTCATTACCTGCAACCATAGATTAAATCATGGTATTGTTCCACCATAAAAAAAAATACAGTATCCAATTACTCCTTCACCGCATTCTCTCACATTTGGACACATAAGGAAAATAATCCGAAGAGTGAAATAATTAGATATGTACAATGTCGTTATCCGAGTTGTGTGGAAGATGTCTTCGTACAATATATGTACTCCATTAAAGAACCTATCCAAAGGGCTTGCGTAATAAAATTATATTGAGTAGTGTGGCAGCATTATCGTCAAGACAGATAATTTTTTATCATGTTTTATAAAGTTCGACATTCAAGATCTCGATCCACCCTTCTTGGGTCTATAATACCTGTCTATCATGTTAAAATGCCGTTGTGGCCATGACGTGTTAAGATGGTTACCTTTCGTTTGCTATCCCACATTAGGAAAAATTCGGATAAAGCACTTTAATGTTATAGAAATTGAATTTTGCCTAAGTACAAATGATCTGGGAGTCAGTGCTATAGAGTCAATATTTCTCAGATATTCAAAGTGTAGGTATAGGTAGGATGAATCAACAACCAAGTAGTTATAATGCTTTATCATTTATGACTAGATGGGGGAATTAATAAAGAAATGGTTTTTATTTTCAGAGCGGTGAGGAGCATGCAGTGGTGGCGCGCGGCGCTGGCGGCGCTCGCGCTCGCCTCAGCTTGCGGTGGTGCAGGGGCGGGAACGGGATCAGGGACACCAGCACCCTCAGGAGCATTAGCAGAAATGATTCAACGAGCTATGAATCGCCGCTCTACTTCCACACGACCGCCACGAAGACCTCTTATACCAGAGGCAATGCGAAGCCTATACAATCAGCTCAGCGCTCCCAACCCTCTACTTCCAGATGCATTCTTGTTACCGAGATCACCTCTGCACAAACGCATGGCAAATACTGTGCGGAGCTATACACACATAGGTACGTCAATATTACTTCAAATAAATATTTAGATTGCAAAGTAGTTGTGGTAATAGATTACTGATTACTACACTATTAGGATTATGCTGCTAGGCGAATACACAAAATACCTACAATATTATTTTTCGAAATCTTGTGTCGGTAATATTTTTACTTTTTCTTTTTCAGAAAGCGACATCGACCGAAGGTTTAAAGAGGAGCACAGGTTTAGGTTGTTATTCAATGTGTCAGTTCCAGATGATGAGTGGTTAAGAATAGCTGAAATAGTGTTAACTAGAGACAGTATAAATAATTTACCGGGTGATGATCCATCAGTACATAGACATAAAGTGCTAGTGTATGATATAGTGAAACCAGGCAGGAAGGGGAAAATTCCAGCAAAACTAAAATTATTAGACTCAAAGTGGGTAAAACTTTCACAAAATGGAAATGTTAAAATAGATATCACAAGTGCTGTGGAAAGATGGCTGTGGAAACCCGAAGAGAATTATGGTGTTTTAGTTCACGTTAAATCTCCTCCTCATTTGAAACAACACAACCATGTGAGACTGAGAAGAGCGGCAGGTGAGAGGCGGAGTACGTGGCGAACTAAACAACCTGCCCTGCTAGCATTCACGGACGATGGAAGAGCGCCAATCCTCAAACCGCCCTCTCCCCCGCTTGTGCCTGCCAGAGCTAAGCGAGCTGCCAGAGGGAAGCATAGAAGAAAGGATCATCGGGAAACTTGCCAAAGGAGAGCACTCTATGTTGATTTTGCAGACGTGGGATGGTCAGACTGGATCGTGGCCCCAAGCGGATACGATGCTTACTATTGTAATGGAGACTGTCCGTTTCCATTAGCGGATCATTTAAACTCTACGAATCACGCCATAGTGCAGACACTGATGAACTCGGTATATCCAACCAGTGTTCCCAAAGCATGTTGTATTCCAACCTCTTTGTCACCGATATCCATGTTATATCTTGATGAAGTGAACATGGTAGTACTGAAGAATTATCAGGATATGGCTGTAGTGGGTTGTGGATGTCGGTGATATCAGGAGCTGCTCCGTTAACTATCTCTGTGATTTAGCCAAGACTTAGTTGTATGTATTATATTGAACTAGTGGCATTTTACCTGTAAAACTTGTTATAAGCATATCGCGACACTCCGGTTCGTTTGCCGGAGAGCGATATTAATTGTTAGTGAGGCCCTCTCTTTCTCCACTCTAGTGCAGAGTATCTCTACCACACACACACATATACACCTGTACATTATATACCATGAGATGTACAATGGATCTACATGTCCTGATGTCATACTTAACTCACACTTTACACTGGTTTACTCACACTAATGTATACCTATATTATTTTTATGTTTAACAATTTTACATATTAAATAGTATCTCTACTTTAAAAATTGTTGGTCCACTTGATAAAAAATAAAGTATTGAATTCAATGTAAGTTTATAGACATTTTTTAAGTAAAAAAAAATGCTTGGAGAACATGAGAGTTAAGTATTTATTACGATTAGTTTCATAATTTAGGGGAATGAAGCGATCATTCCGTGAGAACGGGATAACTGTACAAGATAAAGATATTTATGCATCTATCAACAATTTTATAAAGCCGTAAGAATAGTACTCGGACTTGTTATATGCCTCACAAGATAAATGTCGTTGTAGCCGTTTTTCCTCATGACTGAGGGCCCCAACTCTTATACCCGAAGTTGACTACTTTCCTCCGCGAACTTCTGTCCGTAACCAGATGTGGGGCCTCATGAAGAATGGTATTGGTGACTGCTGGCTGCTCTAACTTGGTCGTACCGTCGATGTGCCTTTTGATATTCTTCGCCAACCATCTGTTTTTTCAAGACATTTTTATGTTCCCAACGTCTCTATATTGTGTAGAACATTTTGCATTGTTCTGAAATAATGGAAGTAGAATCGCACGACAATATTGTTATATTCGTATGTCTCTAATTTTCAACCACTCTACTATACAGAGTGGTGTGGCTTCCAATGTTTCTATTCTCTAAATTACGCGTAAATTACGAGTTCTGGAACAATGCTGAAAAATCTGAAGACTTAATATACGTAATCGAAATTAGTCAGTATCGTTAGATCTGACTATCAATTATGTGTAGGTATCTCACTTAATACCTATCTGCAAAATGAATTATAAACAATGATATACCTAACAGTCCCATGTACACGCAATATACCTAGATATGTGGGCTAATAATTATATTAGGTAAAGAATACATGACAACAATCTTAGATTTAACACTCGAGTCATAAATTAAGTTAAGTTGTAAGAATATTAATACTAGACAATATTACTGATTAGAATATGTCATTGCGTTTTGGAATTTTAACGACGCTTAATTGCTACTGAGATTGTTTGATTTTCTCAATGCCCCCATATAATTATGTGAATTAGGAGAAGTGCACACTAAGTAGTAACTTGGTAGTGAGAGAAATGTCTCAACATTAAATTAGTAACAATTCTCTTGTAAATCTTCCAAAACAATTAACCTTATATCTAGTCATTTGTGTTAACTGTACATTACATTAACACGCATAGATAATTTTAATGTATCGATTTTTCTCATTATCTTATGGCCTATATTAATATTATTTCATTGTGTGACTAGATATAATGGGTTTTAATATAAAGTGTTGCTGTATGTAAGTAAATATATTATTTGTATAAGTTGATACGTATAATAACCACATCGTATCTTTAGTATTTTCAAGTGATGCAGGCGATGTAATAATATATCTACCATGAGGTAAATTGTCTTAATATGTCATTGTACATTAAGTGTTGACTGTTGATACAATTGGGAAAAATATGGAGTAATTCTACTATCTGTTATTTCAATCATGGAGAAAATAATAATCATGATTACACATTGTAAATAGTATCGACGTCATTATTATGTAAATGGTTTTCCATATTCTGAAAAGAAAGAATCAAACAACGGTTATTAATTTTTTGAGTTGAATAGGTACGAGTATACCACAACGTTGATCTAATTCACTTTACCCTTATTATGCCCAGGTGAGCAATATTAGCAATATTGATTATACTTTACAACCTTGTCAACCATTAACTAAACTAAATACTAAATGCTCTTACGTTTGATAAAACTGCCACAACATTACAAGGAATTTATATTGCATTGGGATCTTAATAATAACTGTACTAAAATCTGAAAACTTATGTGAATTAATTCTCCCTGGATCAAACTGCTTTAATTATATTGGAAGATATCTGTTCTTAGAATAATTTCATATTACTTGATATCATTACAAGCAAATCTAATTACTATGAAATACATACAGAAGTATTCATTTAACAAACTTTCATATTCACAGTCATAAACACAGTCATATTGTCGTCTAATAATGCTTACAGAATGTCAATGAAATCATAAAGCTTCGCATGGATTTTATTCAACACTAGATATTATAATGTACGCAAATTGTATATATGTATTTCTAAGGAAAGGAGTGTATTTTGAAGTACGAGTATGTATTGTTGGTATATATTGTACTGAATTTTTTGAAATTACCAAGTTAAATTTTGTAGTTAGGATGGTGAGTTATTTATTTTATGAATAAAGTGTGTAAAATATTAGTACCTGGTTTTAAGGATATTTATTTAAATTGTTTATCGTTATTTATGTACAAAATAAGTCATAGTTAAGGTAATTACAGCATCGTTAAGTTATTCAAGTTTTATATACTTATCGAAATCGTGAATGTGTACATAAATACATTAAATACCTTCTTTATTATGTTATGATACCTACTATGTATAATGTGTCGTTATCGCCTTGTTCAATATTGTATATATATACAAGCTGAATTATGTAAATAATTATAAAACAAAACTGAAAACGTATAAAAATAAATAAATAATTTGAAAGTAGTCTTTTTATTGCAAATAATATTAATATTCCAAGTAGTGATTCATTAGCGCATCCATATTCTACTTGTCAGTGAGCAGTAGCAACTATGAGATAACTATACGAGTATGTCAGCTATCCATGGGGAGGCATTGTGACCATTTCCTTCCCGATGCATTTTCTCCTGTACTAATATAAGGAAGACAGTTGCACAATGCACACTGCACAGTGTAGTGGGTACCTACCGAAGTACCAGTGCACACTGCACAGTGCACACATCTACTTTGAGTTTAAGAATTTATTACGAAGTCAGTTGAAATCCTGTTCCTGTGTTGTGTGTATACTGAGGAGACTGAGGTATGAGCGAGGTAAAGTAATAAGGCATGTTGTTGGGTAATGGATCGTTTGGTATTCAGGAGTACCTACGTAATGTTTACTGCATTATTCATGAGTGCTAAAGGAACACCTGGTCCATTGCAAACCTGGTCCATTGTATCTATCTGCAAAACTCCTGGCGATTGATACTTAACATCCACTTTTTATCCATCGAGAGATGAATGCAGTTTCGTTTACCTATACCTTAGCTTGTATGATATACATCTGCACTACCTACAGATGTTTATACTTGTACAGGTATAGAGTAGTTCTTCCTATACCTACCTACTTACTTGCAATATTATATGAAACTGGTTACAAACGTTAACTGAACATATTATACCTACAATGGTAGTAATAATAAAACAGAGGTAGGTATGGATACCGCATACTCAACATTTGGTTGTTAATTAGTATCAGAATCCAAGAGAAGCTTATAGCTGATACAATGAATATAGCTTCATGCAACACAGTGTACTCTTATAATATAACTGCTTGTAAATGGGTTTTTTATTGATTCATGGTCTCCATACGCAGTTACATTATCCTCAAATAGTAAGTAGAAAGATTTACTATGAGTGATGTTTGCAGTAAGTATTCAAGATTTTTTTCAGCATAAATGATACGGATTTTCCAATTGTTTCCATGAAATCACAACCATTCATGAAACATTGCGATGCAGGTACCCAATCCCTAATACAATGAATTAGTGATTACTTACATACATCTTAAATACCTACATAGGCCTACAAAGATTTATAAATATTTTGCTATATGTAATTCATGCAAGGCACAAACAGATATCTAAGTATTAAAAATATTATGATATACTACAAAGATATAATACCAGATGGTACCTAATGTTATAATATAACATGTAATGTAATGATACATCCTCGTAATAATAACCATAAGTAACTCCACGGTCCCTGAGAAGACAGGTGCTACTGTGATATAAATTATTTCAGTTGACTGTCATTCTGATATTATCATCTGATATCCTACATTCCTATATATACCTACTCATCATATTTATACATCTACCTACCTAATAGAATATAATAAATTATCTAAGTAATTTATAATCTGCCTCATCAGATTTATTGTTTGGTTATCATCTACCATCTACTTATACAGGGAAATAATATAATATTAAGATTTAGCTTTGTACGAGGCAATGATTCCATTCCATTATACTAAGGATGTGCTGATCAATAGATAATAAATTAAAAGGGGACTAATGTTATTTCCCACTGTTAAACCATTTGCATTAATTTTTTATTTTTACTGTAGGTACTTATTATCTCACAGATAAAAAAATACACCAATTAAATCGATGCGACATTTGAAAATAATTAATTTTATTAAGTAATTAAAAAAGAATCATGACGTATTTATATACATTACGATTACACAGTCATTATAGAATGGATCGAGTTGGATAATTTCTGAAACCACACCACACTCTCATATAAGTCATATATGTATAATTAAGTATATTTTTCGTCTTATAAAATGAATTACCTACTGAAGTCAAGTACGCGGTACGTGTTCTCTAAAGATGATAAAAAAAATCCCTCCCCACACACGAGACTTGTCTCTATTGGGGAGGTATCTCGAAACATGTGTAGTTTTAAGTAACCATATTTGTATGTGTAAAATATTGAAGGAAAATAAAAAGAATTTTGAAATTGAAATATATTAAGAGGTGGAAATGTTGTGGAAAAACGTAGGGAATTTATATAATATAAATATGAAGATGCGAGTGAGAGAATAAGTTTAGCGTGAGGACAGAGGAAGTGACCTCAGGATCGGAGGGTTCAAACCCCTGCTTCAGGTAATGTCTGGTTAAACAATCTTCTGGTCAATCTACTACGTCAATTTTAAAACTGTCAGTATCTTGGTGTCAGTTGTTGGTTGGCAGAAATTGCCTACCCGCATTAAGCCCGCCATTTGGAATAATGTTCATTATATCCAATAAAGATTTTATTTATTTTATTTCAATCATTCGAGCATCATTAAAACAAAAAAGAAACCTACTGTGAAAACGGACATTTTAAATTTTATTACTTTGTTATTTTCCCCATCAAATCTATTTTAATAAAAATACTTAATATCTACATACTTAATGCCTCTTATGATTTTAATATTAATATTTAGGAAGTACCTAATACCTATAATACACTTCTCAGAATAGATAACTACAGGATTTAATGAGAATTTATTGTATTATTGGACTTTAGATTCTTACTTTGAGTTTAATGCCTTTGCGTATGCCCATCCGCAAAATTATACCTAACAAGGAAGTAAATGAATGTAAGTACCTATATATAGTACCTACCTAGGTGTTGTGTTAGACTGAATGATAAAATGATGCCGTGATGATATTCCAAGTTCCAAGACCACTCCCATGTACGAGTATTCCAACATTCTTGAACACCTGGTCATCTCGTGAAACAAACAAGAGGATATTCATATTAGTGATAAATACCATTTTCAATATACAACTTGTTTCCACGCAAAACATCTTAACTCTAATTAGTACCTACCTACACAAAAATTCCCTGCATACTTACATCAAAATATTTGCCAAATTTAAAGTGATATTGGTATTGGG
This sequence comes from Ceraclea dissimilis, assembly GCA_963576895.1. Lineage (NCBI taxonomy): Eukaryota > Metazoa > Arthropoda > Insecta > Trichoptera > Leptoceridae > Ceraclea > Ceraclea dissimilis. The sequence goes on from OY756364.1 coordinate 10,463,440, forward strand.
ATATAAAATTTCTTTTGTTCAAGTGACCTAATATATCACCATAATATTTAGTATAGGGCTCTGCATAGGTACGAGATCGATTATGTCCAGGAATCAGTTTTATACGAAGGAACTCTCAGACTACATATTTTGAGTCAAGATAGAGCAGAAACTTGGCTAGGACATAAGCCATTAAAAGAATCGAATATCTAAGAAAAAAATATTTAACTACAAAACAACATACATGCTGTAGTGGTTGCTTATACCTAAATCCAGGCGCAAGCCCTCCGGGCAGAAAATCTAGTAATTTAACAATGTGAAGATTTTTAACTAGCACTAGCTTACTAGAGGAGACGGAAGAATGACAAAACCACTGTACAGATATGTGGTAGATAATTTAAAAAGATGTAATTATTACATGAAACAAAGTAAAGTTACAGTAAATGGTGTTGTGAATGAAGATGCCGGTATTAAAATATACTTACCTATAAGACACTATATATACTCTAGGTACCTACCTATGTACACTACATTCAAATATTTAAGGAAAATCTCTCCCAGCAGACATCTGGCCGCCTACAAGACAACACTGGAAATACAACTTATTGTTAAACTAATGCTAATGGCCACTAAATAAATATTGATCAATCGATAGGTATATCAATAGTAATCATTGCCTGGCTGCTTGGCTGGTTAACATAAAATTATACTTAAGTAAGTAGTTATATCTATCTATAACTACAAGTATGTATGTTTGTATGTGGAAAATGTTAGATAACATGATTGTGTGTTAACTAATGCAATAATTATTGAATGTCAGCATCTTTTGTATAATTTTATATAATGCAATGTGCCGTATATTCATAATTCAAGTAGGATGATATGAGGATGATCTACACGAGTATGTATTCAAGAGGGAAGGTACCACGAATACAAAAATGTCGACCAGATGCACAAGGGTGAACATTTTGTGAATGAATAGATTGAGTATGATGTGACGAAAGCAAGAAATGTGTTTACGAATAGTACGAATAATACGAATGTGATAGCCTGAAAATTGTTGTCTCTTTGGGCAAACATTTATATGTATATGATATTCAAAATAGGTGGCGTATCTCATTATTCTCATTGCTGAACAAAATATGAAATGTGTTATGAAAGTGTGTTTTACTTACCCCCAACACTTACAGTAGGTACACTTGAAAAATAAGCTAAAAATAATTAGTGACTACCCTGCTATATAATACCTATAAACACAACTAAAAATATTCTAGAATATTATATGCATCGGACTAAAATGCTTGTTTGCACATGTGAGATAATATAACCAATCTATAATATAATATTTATTTCATATACCTACGCTATTCATATCAATGATATTGTGAGTTGAGACAAGCAAGATAATAAATGAGTATTTGTTATTCAGAATATTAATTAAATATGATATGTGACGTGATTGTTTCTAAAGCTTGTTCCATAAAGAATGAAGTTTATATGTGAAGTATAGTGTGACATGTTGAGGATAACTCAAGCTGTTTAGTAATGTAGATAGGTACCTGTCCATTGTAATGTAATGAAGTATTTACTTACATAACATAATAATAGGTAGCTAGAGGTAGAGCTACTCAACATAGTATAGGAGTAATATGCAATGCAATCCAATGATACCAAACAATCTTTGGCCCCACACTGTCTACATGGAATGTACGAGCAGACGAACAATACGCACTTAGTTATGTCAACATTTTTTATTATTTTACAAATAAATTATCCACAATGTACAGTGTACACACTCCTATTATACAGACATACAATCCGCAGAAATAATAATAAGATGCTGTACAATGTATAGTAAATATTTAAATAACCACACATCAGATCGTCAGCTGGCAAGATACGAGTGGATTATTTATCCAAGTATATAGGTGCGGGACTTGGATGAATAATCGATATGGTGCATATAGGAAATGTAACGATTTACCCTTATTAATAATTATTTCAAGCAATTCAGTAAACATTATTTACCTAGTAAAAATTAATCCACCTCAAACCCTACATATTTGAGAAGTTTTAGCTCTTCATATTATTAATTACATGCAAGTGAATTCACACTGAACTTCGCGTCAGGTGTCGACAGCTAATCCACGCGGCCACAGACCCTTCAAATAAATATGTCATCTAGACTTTGAGAAGAGTTTTTTTCTGGCTGGGCACAACATTTAAGCAAAAACATGCGCTACTACAAACCTCTCGATAATTATTCCATTATTCTTAGCACCCTTCATCCTTATTGGAGGAAATCATCACTCTTCAGGGGTTTACACACTACCAAAATTTTCTTACAGCAAGGTAGCTATTCCAAATTATTTATTGAGTAAAAAATGGAAAATGAAATAATAAAAAGAAACGAGTACCTACTTAAAATAATTAAAATAATAAAATTCAACGATTTTTTATGATAAAATTAAAGTTAGGAGCAAATAGTGAAATAACTACTGTTTTGCAATGAAAATTGAGAAAAGTGCATTTTTTTGTTAAACAAGGAAACCCAAAAACCAAAAGTCGTGAAAAAGACACTGAGCTATGGTGTGGGTGTCCCTATATCTTCGACATCCTATGTAGAGTGCGTGGATGGTTATATTTTTGGTTATTCTACTCGACTATTCGACTTATTGGTTATTATACTCGACTATTCGACTTATTGGTTATTATACTCGACTATTCGACTGTATAGATGAATTCCACATGCACACTGCTTTTATAGACAGTTACTTCCACAAGAGATATCTAGTAGGTAGGTAGTATAAGTACTTAAATGAAGGAATATAAGAATTATGTTAAGGTACAGGCCTCAGTGATGACGAACTTTCATTTTGAGATAAATTAATGAAAATACATACAATGTATCTTTTATCTTCTAATGAGAGAACATTTTATTTTAATATGGTGAAACATTATAGACTTACTTATACATAGGATGATGGTATTTACTAAAGAATACAACATAATATAAAATAATAACTATTATTTTGTTTTAATATACAAGATATTATAACAAGACACATAAAATATACCTACCTATATTAATATAATGATGGTCATATTTTACAATAAAACCGGTAACATAATATGTGAACACCTGGCCAAAGCCGAAAATATTTAATGTCTCGTAATGTATAATAATAATGATGGAGATATTGTATGGCTGTGTGTATTTGTATTTAAAATAATACAATAATTTGTGTAGGAGTCGACATTAAGATATGACCCCATGATCTAGATGTCATTATTATTAACTTCATCCAGGGACCAAGAAAATCCCAAGCGTACAGAGCGTAGGTATACCTACCTTACCTCCCTACTCGAATTTTCGGTTTCTCTCGTTCTATGTACACATTGCTACTAGAAATTCAATTTAACTTCTGCTTAGCCGTAGTCATCATCATTGTCACAATATTGACATGATAATACTTTATTACCTAGTATACTAGACCTATCCTGCAGATTACAGGTTATAAGTAGGATGTCTCTATGAAAAATAAATTCAGTAGGTACTCGTATACGTATTGTATCTACATCAGCAAACGATTTGTATAGCTGCGTCTTGGAAATGAAAATCGTGTAAATGCTATATGTTTTATGTACCTACTACCTACCCTACCTGTAGGTATAATGTGAAAATAGTGCATTACATAGGTACCTGTTGACAGATGCAATCTGCGCTTATGCACATCAACCAAAATACTTTCCTGATGCTCACTTTAGAGTAAGCTTTATCTTGATGTATCGTCAAGTCGATCGTCAGCACAGAGACTCGAACCCCATACCTCCAGATTGTAAGTCTGCGCTCCAACCAACTGTGCCAATAAAGAATTTTATATAGAATTTACTAAGTATGTATATTTCAATATATGAAATGAGAAAACAGATGCAATGATAGAGCAGTGAGCGCACGTGCTCGAGACAAATATTTAGGAAAGGTGGTGGTGGTATACCTGATCCTTTAACTTAGTGACCACATGGCGATATCGAGAGTATACACAACACACGTACCTATTTTGTAATGGGTACATTAGATGAGCAATCTGATCTGATCTGATCACTGATGAGATGATCAGGGATCCATGGCAGGTAAGTCAGACCCGCACACGTATATAGGTAGGTAGGTACCTACTTAAAACTGCGGGTGATCTTAGCAGATGTATCCAGGTATACCTTCCTAATAATAATGTTGCATGGTGATATGATATCATTCATTATCATTAGATTATTACAACATTAGAGTGGAGAGTCGTGTCATGTGTGAATTACAATCTCTACTATAACATAATACTTACCACTATGTATAATGAAACATGCAGCTTTGAAATCAATTCTAATAACAAAATATAAGTAGGAATCATTTATACACTTTATACAGTAGGGATATTTTGTATTTACCTACTGATCAAATAAATTACACAGATATAAATAATATGTAAAGTATTCATTACTATATGTAAGTACATATGTATCTACTAATCTGAAATCGTCAATAGTATAATGCAAGTCAAATAGAAATACTACATTAATACTTTTATATAGGTATGTGTAATAATAATTTCCCAAGCACCTATCATCATAGTATTCGTGAACAAAGTATTTGGTATTTCGATAAAATTGGACAATTGAAAAAATTGATAATGAATTATAGGTTATAGGGTGGTAAGGGCTCGAGGCGCTCGTGTTCTTGTGAGGTCTATAAAGCCATTAGACGGCTGTGGGCCTGGAATGTTATAAATTATTATGTTGATTCATTGCTCGTTTACTGCATTTAAGGGTTGAGACAACACAACACAACTTTATATTCAACAAGCTTTAAAACAAAATACAAATAATATAAAATATGCATTCGTTTTATATTTGAGTTGTGTTGGTTGGCGTAGTTGGTTAGAACGCACACTTTCATCAATCGGGAATAGAAGTGACGAATTCAGATCTAGATCTTGACAAACAAACTATATAGGTATAGGTAATGCATTTCACGAGACAAGTTTTTTCACTGTTTTTTTATACTCATTCATATACATTATTTCAGCAAGAATATTTTCAATGTGTGACTAAATACTGAAACAATTAGGTATTTTTATATAGGCACTCGTATATACAAGATACATATTATACATAATCTACTTACATACTTACAACCTTCAAATACTTGCAGAAACGCAGGAAAGTCACAAAGCTTAGTCAGTCCTGGCGGTTTTGTATGTAATGTAGTGATGTCTTCTCTTCTCACGCCATTCCTTAGGGTCTATGCTACTCCAATAGAAAACATGAAAAATATATATGTATACATTTTTTTAAATACCTTTTGAATGTGCGGTAGAATAAATCTGAGATAAGGACTTACCATTTAGCGTGGTATACAAAGGTCCATATGTTGTGATCTTAGGTCTAATTGTCATAGGTTTGTTGTTTGAAGGCATGGGATCATTTTCCAATCTGTCAAGTATTTAACAGAGGATAACATTATGTTGTAGATAGCCCTAAAAGTACCAACACGGTATAATATTATTAATATGTGTATGTCAGTACGAGCATGTATGTATAAACATAATATATTCAATAAACTTAGGTGGATACCTACCTACTCATTTTGAGTGGCTTTCTAATACGGGGAGAGAAAATGATGATCACGAGTTTCGTAATTGATGGACATAAAAAAACGTAACTTGAGCCTATATAAATAAATAATCAAAACTTATTATGAGCTTCAAACCTTTGTGCATTATATTATATATGTAAACACATTCTCATAATATTATTATTATTAAACCAACATACATATGTTCACATAGATAAACAATCACCTACAGGTTATTTAATGTTAATCCTTTGAAAATTAACGCTCTTAAGTACCTTGTACCTACCTACATATATAGTGTTTATCAACTAATACCGTTATGCCGCGATGTAGGTTCAAAATTACAAAAAAGAGAAGCTAGAATGTTGTTTTCTTTTAATCTTACTTCAAAAGCTGTGATTCCCTGCCTTTAACTACTATTGTCTGTGCCTCAAATTGTTTTTTGTTTTCGCAATTTAATGTTTAATTTATTAATTTATGTAGGTACTTACAAATAATTATCTCGGTATAAAAGGGAACCTCAGACTGGGCTAATCTGTGAGAATAATCTGGAAAAATGTATTGGTACCTGGTACATACATACCTCAATCTATAAATTTTACTCAGAGAACAGCGAAACACCTACCAATATTATCTGTAATTAAGTAGCCAAAAATCCATAGGATTAGGCGAATTGTAATATGAAATATTCTTTTGTGAAGCTTAAATAAGAAATACAAAAATAAAAATAAAATGTAATACCTAATATCTTCCAGATTATATTTTCTATATAACTTGTAGGTATTGGTAGATGTGTCTCAAAAATTTGTATTGGTATCCACATATCCAACATGTTTTTATTTTGCGTGAAAGCCTACATGCTACGCAATTAAGAAAGAATTGGCTGTATGCACGTCAGTATTACTATATATTATTATACCTACTGTTAGGTAGGTACCTATTACCAGCAAATGGTAACGATGAAAATAAAATTGTGACCTAAACCTATAAAGATTCGGCGGGAACCTTTTGTCAGGTCCATTATTATTTTATTCCATCGATATTATTTTTATTTGCTCCTCTTCTCTTCCAGCCGTGGGAAGATCAGACCAGTTTATTTGTATAAGACTACAAGTTCACTATAACACCTGCGAGGCCAACAATATCCACTATCCACTAATGACCAGCGTTCTCATTATAATTTTAGGAATTTTTGCATTCCATAATATAACTACATAAAGTACGTATATTATACATATATCTACTAGGCAGTGCGTACTCAATATTCCGTTTCCAAAGAATAATATTGATGAAAATAGCTATACGCACATACCAGTGGCGATTATGTAGTACATGTACATAAGCCCGGCTTGCCCATGAGAAATACAACAAACAACAAAAAATATGTTCTAACAATATTGCTTTTCATAGCGGAGATAATTACATATTATTCAATAGAGGAAAGAAATTTAAACTTCGCGCGCGCGACGTGGACAATGTTATTATAATAATAATATTCTCTCTACCCATCACGTCGCGTTCGCGAGATCGAAGCGTCGTAGTATTAGAAGAATAATAAAAAAATAATGCTATTTCTCCAAATGTTCTACGCCTCTCGCTCTAATGCACAGGTTCAAATAGGAAAATTAGCTATTCATATCTTAGCTTAGATCTAGGTAGGTGCGTATATGTCATGTTCTCTATGGGATAAAAATGTGCGTACATTCGTTGAGATTCTTTAATGGTATTGGTGTGAAGTGCGAATTTGTTAGTGATTACCAACACACACAGCCGCTCGTGATGTTGAAGAGTGAATGAAATAGTGTATTACCCCGTCCTTGTCTTTCGGTCCCCACTCAACGCAGTGGGTTTGTAGAAAACAACAATTTATTGCAATACAATGCATTGACTAATTTATTAAGTGTATGCATACCGACATTTCAAAAATTTCTCTTAAAAAAATCTCGACAACTGTTACTAAATATGCGTTGGAACAAAATAGGGTAGATGCATTGAACATTTATCTAGGGAATAACCGTAAAAGATTTCTTATATCTTGTATAGATTTCTCAAAAAATAATTTGAAAAACACCTCTGATCTTTTTTCCGAAAGACGGAAACTCGTTTCCCGATAGTCGCGGAGTATTTTTTTTTTGTGTTGATAATATGCATTAAAATCTAGGAAATAACCGTAAAAGTTTTTTGATAGAGGCAAAATTAAGCCCAAAAAATGGTAAAAACGCTATTTTTACCATTTAATCATACGATTTTCACGCGATTTTGAACCTTAATGCAGTGGGAAATGACTGTGACGTCATTCTTGATACCAAGGTCTTAATTTAAAAATAATTCAGTTGTTATTGAATAATAGTATCTACATAGGTATGAAGAGTACATTAGTGTACTGTAATGTAGAGTACATAGTGGGAAACCATATTTCGCAAAATTACACAGGTACCCACTAGTATTTCCTATTGATCACTCATCAGCTTACCCGACTACAGATGACCTCCAACGCCACTGGCACATACTTACCTGTGGATAATACATAGAATAATTATACAGAGTAACATTTATCGATAGGTGGAAGATACAAAATGTTTTACAAATATTATGAAATATTTGTAATTTATTACATCATAATTGTTATATCTACATAACGTGAATATATCTATTATTTGTTATTGTGGACTTGACTAGAATCGGCCCTGGATGTTTACTACCAGCAGGAATATCTACCTACATTTTGCTGCGTAAATTATTTATGTCAATCAAAAACTCCTTTACAAGTTGTTGAAGAGATATTGACTCTGAGTGAATGGCTTCTAGTGACAGAATGTTTATATTCCATTTGAAATGTTGATAATTGTTTTAATAAATAATATTCTTCAACACTTAAGTGTTGTGTATTTTTCACAACATACTTTCCCATATTATATTGTATGAATATACTGTAGTAAACATTGTAGGTAATATACTATAGTAATGTTTAGTTACACATACAATCTATCAATAGTATTTTGGTTTCAACAGTGTAGTTTCCTACTCAAGTAATTACTATTAATAATATAAGTCTAAAGACTATCTACCCTACACAACACTCGAAATTAATTTATCAAGTTTTCCAAAATACAGACATACTATGACTTGGTAATCTGAATATGGACGTTTTTTCACTTCATTCTTCGTAAAGATGTATTATAGGTATGTAAATAATATGCTATATTTTGAATTATATAGTAATTAATATAAAAATACAAGTTCATAAATCAAAAACTTACCGGGAACTGAAACCTCCCCTTTCCTTTACATTTCCTTCCACTATTTGGATTGTTCTCAAGCATATTTTTACTCTGTGTTTGTCTTAAAAAAATGATAAACCATTGATTTTAAACAAAAAATAAAATACACAGAGTATAGTATAACTCGTTGAAAAGATAACCTACCTATTAAAAATTCTTCTTCAACGAAATATTCATATACTTGTGTAACATTTTCCATAAAAAATTGCCACTATTATCAAGATATTCGATTATATTTGCATAATATTATGTGTTTGAAATCATTTTTAACGGTGACTCACACAGAATACCTACTTGAAACGTGATATCTTTAAGATGCATATAGATTTTATTGGTATTTTATGATAATACCTACTTAATTATATCTGACTGAGTGTTTTCTGCCGCAAATAATTTACATAAAATTCCTATTACATTCTTTAAATGACAAAGTGTTTTTCTTTGTATTCGTATACTAATAATATTTTATAATTGGTTAATTGATTTCCATCGCGTCTAAATACGTCCTTATACCTACCTATACCTACGGATTGATAAACATGGTATATACAATAAAATTATAGAAATTTTAAATTTTACAATAAAATGGCAGTCACGTAGTATGACAAATACGTAACAACTTATGAAGATAATTTTGATATAATTGGCCTTTTCTAATAACGTCATCAATAGTAGCTGTATCGTAGTCACGTAAGTCACGCTTTACCAAAGATGAAAGTTTAGGAAATTCGTAAATATAAATACTATGCAGGTGTAGGTACATCAAATACTGAAGGTTTTCCTTCATTACCTATGTTTTAAGTATAAATCAATCTATTCATAGGAGCCACCGCCTAATGAACTGTGCAATATATAAGATAATATATGTATGAACCAAGTGTAAAATTATTATTATGTATTTTATTTCGAGAGACAAATGAATAAAAATAGGTATGAAATAACGAATGCTGTGTTCATGTATTCCATCATACATAAAATATACATTGCACATCGTTTTAACAAATAGATAAAATAAATGAATAGATAGGGGGTGTATTAAATAATCCACTGATGATATTGATGGACATATACTTCTTTACCACCTCTGTATGGATCTGGCCCTCTTCCATCCCGTTCAGGCAACTCATCTCATTAGTCGATCCATCTGATCAAAGTTATAAGATAAAATAATTACATAAATAGTAAGCTAAACTCTAGTCTCCTCCAATATCGACAACCTTTCTCTTTTCAGGGAAGTTGTTATATTATTAGGTGGGTATTTATTTTTGTATGTACATTAAATTTTCTAGTATAATAGAACATCAGATTCGGTTGATTGTAATTGACGATTTCTTATTACTAATGACGTTGATAGTAATTATTGTATGAATCTTAGTGCAATGCAACACATAATGTATTAAGATGAGAATTCCTATTTGAACCGGTCTTTGCAGAGACCGGAGACGCCATGTAGTCTACTCATCCGCATGCAAGATACAACTAAATGTATTCGTAAAGTGAACTCAAGACGTATTCTCAAAAGGTTTACTTTCAACACTCAATTCCGATGGGTACTTTCAGTTTGATAAATATTTCAAAATAATATAATGTAAATGCTATTGTAATCAGAATTATCTGACATTAATTCATTCAAAATCCTTGTAGTCAGTTACAACTACTATTCCACATTAATTTTCTTCCAAGTAGTCCCCTTGGGATGCCACACGCACCTTCCATGTAATATTGTACCACTATTGGAAGCAACTCTGGAACGCATCTTATAAGACTGTGTCCACTGTGCAGTCGGTTGGCCACATTTTGAATTGTCTTCTTTGGACTGAATTCTGGTTCACTAGTCCATTAAACAAATTATTATAATTATATATTATCTGATCTAACTCTTATTAATTATATTTAATACGTAATCATATTTTCGTTGGTACTATTGTTAAAGTTAGTGGGTTTCTTACTCGACTCTGCGTTGATGTTTTTCGTGGAAACTGAGAATATAACTTTTCAGCGTGCGAACTAATACGGCGTACCAACCCCCTGTCATGTGGCGTTCGCGAATCATCTGTTACTTGAAATATTTTACCTGGTAGTATATACAATATAGATAAGTATAAATATTTTAATGTCTTAGATCCCTAGTAAGCGATCTAAGACTCTAAAATCTAGTACGTACATTTAATATATGTGTATTTCATAATTTATTGATTACAGTTTTCTAAGAAATATATACCTAGTTGAGTACTATCCAGTACAAATAATTCCTACTAGAACGAAGAATTACTTTTCTGTCCTAAGTAAGTACAAGATTTTCCTTTTGAAATAAGTCCGCCCTTTAGCATACTACTATTGTCTGGTTTTGTAAAACCTAATGTGTGGCTAATAAAGATTTTTTTATTTATGTATAATAATTAACAACTTATTATGAACGATAAATACTGCAAATGGAAAACAACAATTGGATCTCTCCTCAGTCATCATTGTGTAACAGTTGAAAACGAGCTACCTTTAGATTTTAGGTAATAAATACAAATACAAATACTGCAACCCTTATTTATTCGGAATGAACATTCGTGAGACGAGAACATAGTAGCCCTTTACCAAAATGCGCCTCCATGGCTAAAGATTAATGAGGTCTAAGCTGGCCGTTCTTCAATAACATGACTTTTCCAGTATAAATAAACGTATTTTCCTATTATTTTGAGAAAAATGTCTAAAATCTCCCTTTTTACAACCTGCCCTTTGCTTAACGTCAAAATGTTTTATTGGAAGCCAGCAAGAGAGGCAGAGCCTTGATCAGTGATCACAGAGGTCGTGCTACGAGACTTCACGCCGCCTGCCTGACTGCGCCTGTCCAGGTGTGTGCCCCGGGGCTACGCTCAATTTCAATCCTAAAATACTCATAGGTACGATACAGGTCTAAGTATATCAAGTACTCTGTCTCGCTGTAGCCACAATTATATCCAATTAGTACACCTACAATCTACATAATATATTTCAAAACAATCCTTCATGTAACTAATTGAAATCAATATAATCATCGTCTAATAGGCAACAGTAGACATAATAGGTACTACGAATATACCTCTACACTTGTTCCTGTTTATTATTGGGTAATTATATTGAAATAAAATATATACCTATGTATACCTACTCGTATATTGATGAAAAATGTCACATGATAGTGATAGTATATGTATTTTAGTTTTCACTATTAATTCTGCTAATAAATATACTGTCGCTATTAATTCACGTATTAAGAATCATCTCGTAGTTTCCTACCAAGGATATTATATAGTGTCTACTTTCTACTTACATCTACGTTTAATAGACAATCAACTATAGATATTTATTTATTATTTTATTTGAGTTCTCTTAAGAATCGTTATGTGCAAAATATTATTTACCCTAATAAAACTTTAAAATACTTTACGACGCAGAGATTTCAGGTTTGTAATATTATAATATATTAAGAATTATCTACAAAATAAAAGTATTTACATAACATTAAGTAGGTAGAGGACATGGCCACTAGAGTCTAGAATACACGCCAGAAGATATTATCAAATGGACAACCAGTTATTTACTTATTATTTCTCCAAGTAATACTTTTATATACACATATTATTTGTATAGCCATGTATGTATGGGTACTTATATGTTGTTGTGTATTGCCACTTCTTTGAGAGTGTAAATATTAACTATATCTACCTGAGGATATTTTTTTATTAAAAAGTTAGTGCCAATATAATCTATAGAATAAAATATAAAAAAATAATATATACCTACACCTGCATATTCTAAAACCTTATAAATTTGTTTGCTGTGTTTCTTAGAGTAAATTTTTTTTAGTAAGTACACCTATTTATGTATTTATTTCTATGAGAAATTAGTTTGTAAGTATGTGTAGATAGATTGTAATATACGAAATGAGTACGAGAATATTAGGTAAAATATCACCTTATTATTTTAGTACGATTGCGTAGGTACTAAATGCATGTCTTCGCCTAAGAATCAGTTTTACACGGGAAAACTCTCTGACTACATATTTTGAGTAAAGATAGAGTTGGCTATTAAAAAATCAATTACGTAGGTACGTATTACGATCAAAGAAAATAATTCCTATAATTACAAAACAACATGCATGCAATAGTGGTTGCATCAAACCTTAAATCCAGGCGCAGGCCCGCCGGGCATACAATCTAGTAGATAATAAAAGGGTATCTGAACTGAATATATATTTTCGGCGTTTTGCTTTTAAGAAACATTTACTTTTTCAATCTCTTTGTAAGTTAATAAAACCATTAAAACAAACAATGACATGCACTTTCATAGTACAAAGCACTCTTTCCATAACTCGTGTAATAATATTCTTTCGAATTAAAACCTATTACAGATTTCTTCCTTATCATGCTCGCTTGACTTAGTCCTCGAAAACCTATATATTATACATATTTACTATACGTTTGCTAATAATAAACTTTGAATAAACTACATTAGATGTCATAAGTTAGCCCCTCCGAACGTTTAAGTGTATACATAAATAATTAAGTAGGCAAACATTAAAAGCAAAGTAGTTTTGATAATTTACGAATACATCCAGGCCTACATTGAATTAAACCACTCCTGTTTTATAATTTTGTATGCTACCACATGATATTCGATTGCATGGACTTCCAATTTGTTCTATATGTAAATCTGACAATTCCAAGTGCCTTAAATAGAGGTGATTCAATAACGATCAACAATCAATAATTGCAAAATTTAATCCACGCTCAACAGATTATAGCATCATGATAGAAAATTCAATATCGTCTATGTCGACCTATGGAGTCACAGAAAATAAATATTTTATTAAACAAAAATTTAACTGATCAAACCACGTCCAATATCCGCACTGAACCAAAATTGATTCTTGTCTTTTTAATGTTTGTGGGTTTCGTAGTTACTTTGCGTTGATGTTTTTCATGCAAACATGCTAGAAAGCTTTTCAACGCAGAATTAACAAATACCCTGTTGTGTTAATAAATATGTTACCTAGTAGTATATAAATAAATACATAGATAGATAAGTAGGTACATTAGTGTTTTAGATCCCCAGTAGGCAATCTGAGGCTGAAAGATTTACTAGAATTTTCGTAATTTTAAATTGTAATTTATGAATAGGTAAGTATTTTAACCAACTATAACAAGTTGAAAAAAATGTATATGTAGAGAAGTACTCGTATACGAGTATACTTATGCATCAGCATGTAGAAGGTGATTTAGACCGCTCCTGTTGTAATATTTATTCTTGCAATATGACGTGAAATGATAATACATATAACATTACTTTTCATAGCGATGCATCATTAACTTTTTACCTTGAACAGATTTTTTGCCACTACCACTTAGAGAACAAAAATTTGGAATATTTCGATATAACGATTTTCGTTTTTAAAAGCCCGCGTTATTAAAAAGTATATTCACCTAACACGATGAGACTATCAATGTCAATCCTTGCTTGGGGCGACGGAGCACTGTAATCAAGAACACAATGTAAGCAGGTATATATAATACTTCAGATTCTAAGATCCAAATATTAACCTCCATATTATCCCAACTTGAAATCAACTTGATGAAATCTAAATTAATTGTAGGTAATTTTTTATAGTAGTATAATATAAACTTGCAAGTGATATTTAAAATTATTTTTGTTTCCAAAAGTTTAAAAAATAATTAACGATGTATGTATACATTATGCTACCTTCGCGATGATAAATTAAATAATAAACTTGGAACGTAAACTTGTATAGGTGCCTATAATCATAGAACCTTGCTGGTTGTCGTGCGAATTAAATACCACTACTTCATACCCTAAAATTTTTAATGAAATAAAAATTATGTATAATAATAAAAAAAATATCATTATTTTAGATTAAGTGTTTAGGTATGACAGCTTAAAAACTAAACAACACTAAACGATCTACAAGTAAAGCTGAATCCATCTACTTGCGTTTCAAATTATATTTTCCATATTAATTTTATTTGGAAAATTTTGTATTATTGCTTGATTTTGTGAATCAATAAAATTCCTTTAACTTTTAGCATATCATTATTGTTACGTGTCCCTTCATATCGTGAGAAAATATTTCTATAAATCTGCAGGAGATGGCCTACAAAACAAGGAATGAATCACACATTCTTTAAATTCTTGCAGCGATAATGAGTAAGATTCATTCATTTATAAAGTAAGATAATGCATGTCCTTCTCCTGCTCCTCACACAGGGGTGTCACTAGCTTCAAAACTAGGAGAGGATGGATAACTTAAATTTTGGCGTATTAGTGGGATAAAAATATCTCGCATGCGGCGTTTTTTGTGAGTATATGAGTAGAGAAAGTTGTGATATAGATCCGGTTTATTTCTATAAATAAATGTATATTTATTTACCTACATTATCCTTTTTTCTTTTGCTACATTTTTCTGTTGGAAGTATTTTTCAGCTCATTTGCACAAACAAAAGTATTTCACCGGTTACCGGTATCTTGGTAGGTACAATCTGAACTTATTTATGATCCCACAATGTGTTTAGAAAACACTTAACTAAATAAAAAAAGAGAAGATACAGAAATTAATTAAAATGAAATACATAGAACATCAACAGTCATTCAACAAACACAATCACATACATATACAAAAATACATTATAAGGTAACAAACCAATTAGAAACTCTTTTATTTAAAAACTTGATACGATCAAATTATTTTAAATACTAATAGGCAAGTATGTTGCAACAAATCGTCTCAATTCCGATGACATTAAAATGTAATTTGACTCAAACTTAACAAATTAATTTTAAATTCTCACGTTGGCTCAACGCAGAACACCAGGTAGAATTCTGAATAAAAATATATAGACATTACAATAATTAACATGGTAGGAGGCACCAGAGATGTTTATCGGACCAGAAATGTGTACAAATGAATATGTGAAGATCACAAATGTATATCAACCTACTCAAACATTTTACTCGGACGATAACATCTTTCTACACCCAATACAATCAAATTTCACAAAGCTTGCAAGTAGGTACTACCAATTCTTCTATTTCTTCTTCTCCTTAGCAAATATCCCTCCACTTACCAATTCTATTACTACAAAATGTAATCAAATGTACATTTTTTTTAATTATCATTCAACGAACATAAGTAAAATAAGTAGTATGAAGAATTTCTAAAATGTATGTAAATTGAAGAAGAATTTTCAGATTTACGCACTACCTACATAATTCAAATACAGTACGGATAAAGGATTCTTCACACAGACAAAGCTTAAATATTTAATTTTATATTGGGAAGACTTGATAGGTGGATGGCGATAATTTGAATGCAATGTAGATAATGAGTATCACTTAGTATTGTTGTAAAGTACATACTATGGTGATGTGTGGCTGTTGGTGGTAAGTTACATAATAATAATAAATAATTATCAAGCATCAAGATCAAATACATATAGAGCTGACACAAAAGACACAGATCTATACAAGCTTCCTCCACACACACAAACAATTAGTTAGCGTCACTCTCTTATCTTTGTAGCATTCCTTCAAACAACTTAATTGATCAATCCAAAATAGCTTATTCATGTTTATTGTTTTTACGATTCCTATGGAATGCATCCTACTCCCTACTGATATATTATTTCCTTGACTGCGCATTCCATTCATTCAACGTTTCCCACTACACAATAACCATTAAGTATTAGACCATTAGACCTACACTACATCTACTATCAGCTATTCTCTTATATTACGTGCCTAATTTATGTCAATAATTATCTGAATAATACATTATTTACTTTAAAGTCAACTATAGGAATAATAATTCAATTTAATATCAGATTCAGAAATGACTTATCAATATTATAATATGTAGTAAGTAATCAGCAATATTACCAGCTATCTCTACCAGCTAACCCTTACATAAAGAATGTGGAAACAATCCAGTATTTCAAAATAAAACTCACTCGACTGACTCTTCATTCTCTGATTACAGGTGATACGAGTACCTACTATAGTTCATCTACTCGTATAACTGCTACAGTCTCCTGTCGCCATTCAGACTAACTCTGCTGATATCTAGAATGACGGAAAAAGGTCATATTTGTTGATATCCAAAGAAGATCATATTTATTTCAAATTTCAGATAATAGTCACTTATTGGTAATTTAAAAAAAAATATTACTTATCTTATAACTTCTACGTTATGAAGTTTTCTGCATCCTCCTAGAGGTGTTGATAGTAAACTGAATTTTACAATCGGAAATGTTCAGAACGATTGTGTTTGTTATGGTACGGGTGCATTTTTAAAACGCAAAAACATATTTTCTATCTTGAAATATTCGAAGCATTTTAGACAGTCCCTGATACTATACCAGTATTATCACTCAATTAAAGTCATATTTAGAGATTTTTTACTGTCATAAAATACATGCATATTCTCGAGTTTATAGGGTCATAAAAATCCTGTTTCTGGCGATGACATAAATGAATGCAGGGAGTCCAATGCTTGTTGGTTGTTGGTACTTTCATCTACGATATCAAACATCGATACAAGACAACATGAACTTATCTCGCAGGTATTGATGGTGTATTATATGGACCTTGTAGGTTCATTCGTACGTATTGACTTCCTCGTGAAAATCCTTATATTCTGTTACCTTCTACCTTCTTAATTTAAATTAATTGGAATACAATACTATGATATATCTAATCCTGCGAGTCACATAGGAACCCTAAATTGATGACAGTGGTTTAATATTGATAGGTACCGAGATCATGCATTATTTCATTTTGTATTATGTAATAAAATAATAATAAAATCGTCCGAGATTTAAAATATACCAGCATAGATACGAGTACTATCTAAAAGAATAGGTTTATTGATAATAATTGAAGACTTTTATTACTTATGTAAATGTTTGATAGAAAAACACGCCTAAGTAGATAGGTACTACAATCTTTATTGAGGGACTGTACAACAAACCATCTTCTACTGTTAATTGTGATAGTTACAATCATTTGGAAGAATTGATAAAAACACTATAATACATAGTGATATCAGTTTATGTTTTAGTTTAACGTTTATTAATGTAAAACACTTAGACAAACGTTTTGTTTCCTACATGTATATTGTACAATAAGCGTGATGTTATATAGAAATGTGGAACATGTATAGAATGTATATTATGTACTGAACACGCATACGAGTATATTGTTATAGAAGATGGATACTGGTATATGAACCAGGGACCTATAAGGGTGGTCCAGAGTGAACCGGCCGTGCTCATGCGATTAATTTGGATACTAAGATCGTGACGTAGATTGTACTTACTCGCTTCACTATATTATCATTATTCTATTACATATTTGTATCTTCGGATTGTTTCATACAAAAGCTAATATAATAATTAATCTTTAAAGTTAGTTACATATCGTTCACCCAACTTTCAAAGGCATACCCACTTATATTAAATATAGGATAAAGATGTATATATACTCGTATACTATAAGATGTTTTTAATTGGTAGGTGTACAACATTTGTGCTTGTCTCCCTAAGGTCATCAAGGTACATAAGTATAATTAGAATAATATGAAAGTAGAGTAGGTAGGTACCTTCAGACAGCGGTAGGTATGCGAAAGTATTGTGGGTGTATGGGGTGGAGAGGAGAGAGGAGAGGCCAGGGCCACCACCTGTGGTCCCACGCTGACTAGCAGGCAGGAGGCAACAGGCATCGGCCCACCAGCATTGCTGAAACACTAACACTACTCTACCTCTGCCCCGCCCTCATACTTAACAATCCTAACACAATGCACGCATTCTCAACAAACATCTTCTTACTTGGATTACTTCGATACATTCATATTCAATATATACCTACTATTTTATTATGTAGGTAGATTCCAACATAAAGAATCATAATACTCAACTGGGTCTCTTCAAAGTTACAGATTACGTTACATTCAATTGTTTTCTTCTTTGCTTCATTCTTCTGTAGATAAATAAGTTATTACTTATTTATGTATTGGAATAATAGAACCAGCTGGACTGTATTATTTTCAACTTATACTGTAGGTTGTAGGTATTGTTTTATTTTCTCTAAACTCTCTCTCTTAATTTTCTTTAAACTTACTCTCTTTCGTAATTACCAATTATTATTTATGCCTATGTTGTAGGGAATTGTTTGAGCTAAAGGTCAACAAATTATTTTTATTCCAAAATGCTAGATCTCCAAAACGTTTCACTTAAATAATTTTCAGATTATTTTTATAGTGAAAAAAAAAATATTTTCAAAATTTGGTAATTGCCTATGTAAAATTATCTGCTTATTAGGCTCGGTTTTTTTTTAAATTAACAATCTCTATTTGCTGATGTTGGAGTAACTTGAGATAATATCACAATGTTTGAGAATATGTTTTATATGTGTCTTGGGGTCTGGATAAATCTATCGACAGATGAATATGTATAATAATAATATAGGTTAGGTAGGCACCTACTTACCTTTTAAGCTGCCATTATGAAGATATTCCCGTGGCCCGAAACAATCCCAACCCAAGCATTACTCATATTATTTGTTTTTCAAGATGATTCTTTATCTCGTTATATTGCCTACCGCATCATATTAGAGCTGAATCATATTATCATCACATCACATCACTATACATTGTTATTATTATTATTAAAATATTACCCAACTTAAGCTTTTGAAGCATCAGGTAGAAATATTCCAACATGACACATCATTCTACGGGTAGGTGTACTGGACAATATATGATTATAAAATTATCTAGAATTAAAACTAAAGCTATGTAGAGCATCATGCTGTCGACACTTAATTGAGGAATTGATTCATAGGCATTTATTAATCATTTATATACATACATTCACACATACGTGCACAATAATGTCTCTATCGTTAGCATATATGTATCTTCAATAAAATTATGCAAGTGTCTCTGCAATATTTTGAGTGATTGTGTTAATATCTTAGTCTTAGATTGTGTTAATATAATAGTTAATATCTTTGCCTAGGTAAATAACCTATATGCAATTTTTAGCTACTCGTAATTTATTTCTTAATCACTAAACTCGCATCCAAGCTGTATCTCCACAATGACATCTTAGTACATTTCATTACTGAATATTTACGTAGAATTCTGAGATCTTATCTAATCAGATGTATTAGGAGTATAAGATCTTGAAACAAATTATTGGTATTATTCGGAAATAATATTGGTCATCCTTGTAAGAGCTCATCAATACACAGCTTTCCCCCTTTTATTGACGTTCTGATCGAATCTCTTTAATGAATGAATATTATTTAGATGAGCATGCATATAAGGAAAGTTACACATAATGATGAATTTGTTCACGGCAGCCACATTTCTGTATATTGCTGATTTTTTATAATTATATAATAAAGTAGGGAAAGCCAAAATTCAAAATAAATCCAAACAAAGTACAGTGCGTATCTGTAGCACAAATTTACTTGGATCTGTGGTCATTAATAATTCAACTTCACCAGATTGCCTCCAGTCATAAACTTCTTCTTCTTCTTAAACTGCATCTAGACTCAGCGAGTCTGTATTGACAGGATTGTTCTCCTGTGATGTGGAACTCCAGCTGTCTCTCCGTCGCTTCGGTGGTCTTCCTGGCGGGCGTTGACCATCAGGCAGCCCATGCAAAGCGATGTATGGGAGTCTGGCATTGTTCATTCTTGCGCTGCGAGCCATTGCCGGGAGGGCTCTGAGAGATCGGGTGAGAAACACTGCAATTCGAGAAATCTGTGATGTCCAAGATGTAGTCAGATGGGGACGACAGCGGCGGAGATTCTGGCACCAACATGTATCAAGTCATAAACGATTGAGAGAATTAAATTAGTAGGAATGTTATTGTAGATATGAATGATGAATATGATCAAAATATTCATTTCTCCATAATCTTCTCCTTTCAATCATCTACTAATTAAACTTTCTTGGGGATCTCCTTTATAAGCTTTGTCTTTGAATTGAATTAAATCATTAATTATTATCTAATAAAAATGGTTAAAGTGAATCAGCTCAAGAATTATGAATTCATCGCATCGGCTTCTCCGTAAGATCCTCAACTCGTATCAGACGGCGCGGCGTGTTCGTGGAAAACTCATCATCATTATATACAAATAAATTAGATGAATGACCAACGGATTTTTTTACACGAGACATTCCATAGATAGATACTAAGTATATGTATACATTAAGTATGTATGTGTAGGTATCATAAGTGTAAGGAACTAATGTGGATAAAATATTTACTTTGATAAGCAAATACCTAAATATATCTTCCCACTATTAACACTGTATATGTATTACATTATCACATAATTTTATTATACCTTAGTATAGATAGAATAGTAGTTATAATAAAGAAACATTCAACCCACTAATGTCTATATTTTATATATCTACTACATCATGTGTGTATGGTTTCTCCCTCACGCCAGCATCTTTTGAGGGGTAGACAGAGAACATAGAATGCTAGACTGCCTTTTTTTCTACTACGTGCTGCAATTTGCAATTGCAATCTACACTTTGCAATTCTTCTGTCGTAGGTACATACTCGTCTATTCCTTTTGCCAAATACGTATGATCAACTTTGATAATCGGTCTGATATACTCGTACTCGTACCTAGTTTTAAAAGTTTTGCTCATGTTTTTAATTCTTAATTGAATGAAAAGTCATTTGGTTATATGACACACTGAATGACTGAAGAATATAGAATAAAATTAGGTGCGTGATACTTGATGAATATCATAAATCACACTATTACTTAACATTCTATATACTAATAATAATAATGCCAAGAGCCCGTTGCCGAGCATGTCTTAAGCTCAGAAGAATCGCTGACACGTTTTTATTCATCCTCCCGACGATGCCATTGAAGGTAACTATGAAGGCCGATTCTGGACATGCACACTCTGTCACACTTTGGACAAGGCTGCTCCTCATTTGTAAAGGGTCTGAGGGTGGTTCTGTTTTGTGGGCCAGTGTAGTTATTTATGATCCTCCGCCAGTTTTTTTTAGAAACTACATAATTTGTACAAAAATTTTAGCTACATCAATTTTCCACTAAATAATGATATATAAAACCATGTAGGTATATTTTTAAAATATTGGTGAACAGAGGTGACCCTGTCACGTGAATAGGAATTCAAATATAGATATAGGTAGATACAAATGCTAAGTATATAGATAAATTATAATATTATAAATAACACAAACATATTTTTTGTTGAAGCCCACCTCAGTTTCTTTTGTTCTCGTGTTTGTTCTTTACAATGCCTCTTGGGCGCAGCCTGTTGTGTCCACTTGCGTTTTAATTTATATAACAAAAAACACGGTATCATCCTTCATCAAAATAATAATAATAATAATATAATGGCCAAATATTCACACGATGATATTATTATTATCCATTTACAAACAGCTAATTTATTTTCAAGCAATTAACTCATATCAACAATATATCTAGCCGCTAGCGATATAAGTAGGAACATGTATGTAAGTGCCTACCCACCTACGTGTCACTATCATTATTTATACCTACTCATTTATATTACCAACTCTCATCTTATACCTCTGCTATTTGCAAGTCAGTGACATAATGCAAGACATACTCGTATATGACCTAAGCATTTCAAGCAACGCGGCTCTAACTTGATTATTTGGGTCATCATAGGTCATGGTTAGTGGGTTCTGTACATCAGTGGTGTTTGGTACATACAAAGTCAAACCAACGCCAATGGATTTCCAGCTTCTATGGAAGACTTTGTTTTCAATGGCATGAAGTTGTTGTGATATTATATGGGCCTCGGATGCCAAAAGGCTTGAATATAGGCGAGTATTAACGAAAGGTGGAACGCATTAACTTAATTACATAGCCTGCATTTCGTTGAGATCATCTACTGATCGTCTTTCAGAGGAAATACAAAGAAAACCTAACATAACCTACGAGGTTTGTAGCATATACTACAATCACAATGTTACTTATATGAAAACAAGGTAAGAACGCTAAGAATAAGACCCCTAGTAGGATTTTCCGTTGCACTTTCTTAAGAAGGCAATGTTATTATAAGGAAGAGAGGAAGATAATTTAATTATGTTCACACCTTCCAGGTATCTACAGACACTTAATGTGAATAACCTACTTAGGTTCGCGGGAATTAATTACTAATTTAGATGTTTTTCCTTTAAATTACAGGTAGGTACTTCGCAGAACAAATCTTAAATTTCTACCAGTACCTACTTACATATATAGCAGGCGCGAGGCTACCTAAGAACACGATATCCATCGAGTTACCTTTTGTATAATAGTATCTAATCTGACGTAACCCAAAAAGAAATGTTAGCCCCGGCTTCCCTTCTGCAGAAATTCACCCTTCGCCACTGATATATAGGTAATAGGTAGATATTTATATTTTATAGAGATCATGCCTACTGAAAAATATTAAGATTAAAGCATTTTTACCCTTATCTTATCTCTTGTTATAAAATGCATGAGGCAGTCAAAAAATAAATTGGCTCGATCATGACGATCAGATTCCCGAGGACGGACGCGTATTGAGTAACCGACAAGCATATTTTATAGGTATTTATAACGACGTATTACTTGTGATAAAAGCAAGGAAAGATGGTATAGTCTTGTGTTCTAATCTCTCCGCCAACCCCGCAAAAGACATTGCGTGAAGGGAAGAACATCAGAGTCTAAATATCTATCTTCATTCTTTATTCATTTCTCTCGCCTCCTTCACGTTTATGACATTCGTCTGCGAAATGTCGTGCCCAAAAAACGTCCGTCCTTGAGTACCTGGTGACTCCTTGACGACTCTTCTCTTAATTTTCAGAGCCAGGTAGGTAGGTATATAATTTATTTGTCATTCTACATGATAAGGTCAAGGTAAATGTATAATTTATTATATTATACTTACACACTTATATAATTTAGAGGTGGGATAGTTCGTGAAACTCTAAATCGTCTAAAAATGAAAAAGGTTAGAAACCTTTAATGTCTAAAAGGCCCACTTAAGAATTAATATCACATTTACCACATCCGCTTTTAAAGTTTCATTCGGTAACCGCAAAGTAATATTAATAATAATAAGTATTTATATGAATCTTTTCTCAACGTGAAAATCATTCATCTAATTAGGTATCTACCTACCTTCTCCTAAATATTAAATTATTAGTGCTAATTGTAATATCTCCCATAATATTTCATATCCCCGAAAAAGGAAACACCGCTTCCTGGGATCTGGTCTTTGATCTCGGAGACTACAAGAGGTAACTATTAGGTGTTAATATATCATACTTATGTACGTATTTCATAAGGAAGTTTAATAATTATGCATAGTAAAATTGAATAAGTGACTCCATTTCTAAAACGCTATGAAATATGAATATGTAATGTAAAACATGGGCGTTGTCAGGGGGCAAGAGGGCTGCTGCCCCCCCTAGAGATTGAAATAGGTATAAGTATAATTTTTCACACTAAATGATAAAACTTCACAAATAATCGCATTACTACTACACATTTACTTTCACTCATCATATCATTTTTTTTAATTAGTAAGAAAATCCAAAAGTTCAATAAAAGAAATTGCCTGCGGTGCTATTTTTAATTACTTTTTTATAAGAAACATGTGTCATACAAATTATTGTGCAAAGTGTTATGTACATTTTCAAATAAACAAACCACATCATGACCTTATTCACTATATGTCTCACAACCATTATCTATATAAAATTCTATTAACTATAAGGAGTTTAATTATTATCCCTCAGACATAAGAATGCAATGACTCTATTTTCTTTAACAGGGTATAGTAATGAGATTTTCCACCTTGACTTGTGTAACAGAGTTACAATACTTACAAAGTGTCTGATAAACCTATCTGATAAATACCCATGCTTATTTGTTGTTCAACAATCCATCCATACCATCTTGACAAAAAATATTCTACTGATATCTTTATTATTACAAAAATAAACGATGAAAATTATCTTGCGAGGGATCATTTCTATCGAAAATATTTTCCTTTATAAGATGTTTCTATTTAAAACACCTTTACTACGATAGTCGGAGTTATGTTACATGATCCCACTTTTCCATTCAAAAATCCAAAGCTGACCCTGCAGATAGCTATAGGTATCTATTTTATTAAATAAACCGAAATATATCTTAATACACTACACAGTAGGCTATAAAATTTTATTTAAGCTATTTTTTATTTTGTTATACTATGTAGTAAAGTAAGTACCCTAGACCTATGTCTGAATAATGTATCTGATGGGAATTTACCCCCGTTTGCCGACCACTGGTTTATCATTCCTACCTATAGTTTTAAGAATTCATCGACCACACACAACAAGGGCCATGCCAATTATATTGATTTCCAACGCTTATTATTTGTTTATGGCGGTTCCTTTTAGAAATGTCACCCCTCCCTCTTAGTTATATAGGAAGGTATAGTAGGTAGTAGATACTATAAGGCTTGATGCGGAATGATTTCAAGGAAATTAACTTAAATTTGCAGGATTGTTTTATATTCATACAAAGCATTTAAAATTCTTGTACCCAAGTCTTGGAGACTTATTCATGTATATCAACTCGTATGTGTAAATATCTGCTAAAATATAACAAGGATAGGGGTACCTAATCTATAATGGTAGGTATAAGTACAGCTACATGTATAACATGCCAATAACTAAGTAAGTATATAAAATTTGTAAAATGTATCAGCTAAGTACCTCTCTACTAACAAGAATTACCTATAGCAATCTTAAATTCCTATTAGTATAAGAATCAAAGATCTTGAGGGTATACTCGACACTTTGTAGGATTATATAAACATTGGCAATTGGCATATATTTCCGTATAAATATGATAGTTATCTTTCTATACAGTTTGGCATGTGCAATGTACCTACATTGTTCACATAATGCCATTGATAACTAATACCTAGGTAGTTATAGTCCTCATGTCCACGTAGGAGGTATCGGTATAAGTAGATCTAGATATGTAGTTGTATAGTCCGGACAAGCAAAGGACAGATAGCATTCTATTGCCCAAGGCGGTTAAGATTCATACCCAGTATCCAGTTAGAGTTAGAGTATACCAATACCTAGAACTCTAGAAAAGACTGAAAGGCGGCATGCGGTATCCCTAGTGAGTAGTGCCGGCCAGGGAATATAATAAAATACAGCGGGCTATATAAGCCGCTAATGGACTGCGGTACATAATAAAGGATATAGATATATTATATCTCTTTAACGCCACCCTTGATCAATCGCTTGTTGTCCTAAAATAAACGAACCTATAAAGGTACCGTAAAATTTCAAATAAATGGTGCGTGACATCAGACATCCAAATCACATCACATCACATCATATGAATTATCATGTAGTGATATTCTATTGCATTGTCATATAGTAAAGTAGTATGGACTTGGTAAATATACCCGCACTCAATTAGACAGGTATCTATTAAAATGTTTGTTTAAAACATACTTTATACATTTTATCCCTGTATTCCCACGAGGAATGTGGTGGACGAAGGTATCCAGTAGTTATACTTATTTAGAGGAATATTATGTGTTGAAACAATATTTTGGTATAGATTTAAGATAAAATTAATTTAGCCGTAACTTTTAAATCTTCCAACCAACAATTATTGTTATTCACACGTCATTCCTATACCCCCGGCACCGTTCCTGAAGTTTTGATTTCTTTGAAATAGGAACAGTGCACAGTGAAAGAGGGTTTTCCAAACCGTCCATAGTTAGTTAGCTTATTCCCCTACCATGCAGGTGCTGTAATATATCCTTCACCATCCTATATTATTTGGATAAGAATAAAACTTTGTAATATATTGTATATGTACAGTACATACTAAGCAATTTGATCTACCTATGGGTGTTAAGTAGGTATCAACTGTGTGCACTCAGATATAATTTTATCGTGAAACTGAGAGAAATATGTCTTGTGATAACATTGGACTTGTCATTAGCTGAATACAATAAAAACTTTGGTATTTCGGATACACATCAAAAAGACAAAGGAAATCTTATCCAGAGTCGAATCTTATATTATTTATTACCTCAATATCAACATGCATCTATATTATTTTTGATACCTACCAGCTTTTGAGCCCTGCGGTATTGTGCCTGGTTTTTATGCAAACTTTATTGCTTCAATGCTCTTTTGTAATTCAAGTCAGTTTTCTCTTTAATCGTATGGTATTGATTTTTTAATAACATTATTCTAGGCAAGATTCTGCTCTATCGTTACTTGTAATATGTAGTCTAAGAGTACAAAACTGATTTCTGGAGAATGGAGATGCAGCCTTAAATGGTGATAAATTAGAGATTAAAACAGAGATTTCGACGAGTAATCTAGGCACCAATTGAATAAATAAATAATTCAATATTCTAAAATAGATCAGTTATATGAGAGTCATAAAGATTAATAAATCAATCTTAATTACCAAAAAAAGTTTACAATTTATAAAACAAGAAAACAGTACTATGCCAAATGGCGGAATTATTGCAAAACCTTGATCATTTCCCACATTATACGAGCAAGTTGAACTGATCGGTCTACGCCCTAGAATGCACCTACACCCTACTCACCCTAGGCTTCCTAGACTGAGTCTGTTATAGATGCATTGCATATATAGGAGGATAAATTTGTTAAATAATATTATTTAACCGGCTCTGGTAAAGCATTATCTCCTATGTCAACCCCCAAGGAAGCTTTGATTCCGAAAAGTGGCAAAAAATGCTACATTATTGTTAAATATACCAAATATTAAGAACAACAACTTCACTTGTTATCTCTATACGCCATAAATAGTTCAGATAGCAATCTTTCTTGTGGAATTTCTTTTATCGTACCTACATACCTACACCTATATTATATACAAACAACATGAAGAATTCATCGGTAATTTAATAAGCATTTTCTTCCTTTATTCTAAACATTCCTACACGTCAAATAAGTAGGTACCTACCTAATTCAAGGATAATATTTCAGTACACTTACCTATTGTGCAGAGCATCGGCACGGTTCTGTTAGAAATTAGAAGTAGGTACCTAAAGACCTGGTAATCTCATAAGAATTTGATATTTGGAGGTAAACTTAACAGGAAAAGTTACTAGGTATAGATAGGTATATTTTATCACAATCTTCAGTAGTCTTGCCTGTCTTGCAGTCCAATATGGATGACTATAGTGCCTATGCGTGTGCCTAATCAGTATCTAATACCGCCGGAAAGTCTTAATGAGTTTATATGTAGATCACCTTTAGTGAAACTGTGAACTGATACTCTGCGTAACTGCAGCTTCTATTCCTTGATATAACGCGGCCGTACAGAGAGGTAACTTCAATAACTTCAAAATATTAATCACAAAATATATTCTATCACAAAAAGTTACTTATTACAAATATCCGTTCAATCACAACTAATCTATTCTATTCTATCCCGTCACGCCGCATCCCTTGCGGGGTAGGCAGACAGAACAGATCGCCAGATCTTCCTATCCTTACACACACTTCGGACTTTCGTCACATTCATGCAATTCCTCATACACACTCTACAATTCCTTTTACACAGAACACGTTCGTCCTTACGAACATGCTCAAGCCAATCACAACTTTTAATTAAAAAAATGCTTGCGGAGCTAATTTATTTTATTTTATTTTATTACAGGTATAAGTGCAAAACAGATAACAACAATAGAAATAAGTAATTGAAAGCCTATATTGTAGTTTTATGTTATGTTTGTCTTTTTATTTACCTACGGAAAATCAAATTTACATCATG
Source organism: Ceraclea dissimilis (assembly GCA_963576895.1). NCBI lineage: Eukaryota > Metazoa > Arthropoda > Insecta > Trichoptera > Leptoceridae > Ceraclea > Ceraclea dissimilis. Next base: position 10,492,216 of record OY756364.1, read on the forward strand.
ATCTTCCTGACGAAAAAAAAGCATTGTCAAGATTTTAATCCCCTCCTTGAGCTTCGATAGATATTGTGAGACAATTTATTTAGGAAAACCTAATTGAGGTTAGTTGATTGTGGTGGACTAATTTGCCCACCACCCACCACTATGGCAACCATGAAGGCAACAGAGGTAGGTGGACTCAACACTCAAAGCTTTGAAATTTTATTAGTACCTACTAGCTATATATTATATTCGGCATTCCTCTCTGACTTCGTCTTATGTGAATTCATCATGTAACCCTATAATTTACTAAGTATTAACTTGGTGAATGAAAAAAAATACTGAATGGTTGCTAAAGAGGGGTTTTATTTGTCAAAAAACTTGATTAATTCTCATATAATGACAACTTTGATTACCACAAAGGTGTATCTCTACCTTCATACTACACTTATATTAAATATTCTTTATATGCCATCCATTCTAAATAAGGGAAATTATTTTATCGACTCAAATGGATCAATTCTTACAAAATGACCGCTTAAAATTACTGGTTTAGTATTTTAAATTTTCTTCTCATCGAAAGATATGGGACTAAATAATACTTAATGAAATGTATTAAATATTATTATAGGGTATGTAGGTAGGTACCTATCTAGGTATATTGTTATCATTCCGACAGAAGTAGAGAATCATTGGTTAATGGTTACATATGAAGGTACCTCTACGTATCTAATATTTATTTATCATTCATTGATCTCTTATTTGTTTTATGGTTATAATTAATTTTCCGTAGAACATCGGATTTTCCACGTGACATACTTAATTAAACTGATACACAAAGAAGGATGAACATTCAGTATTCAGTAACTATAGTATTCTGTTTTGGCTGAAACACACGGATTGAACACAAGAATCAGAGAAATATGCGGAGGGCATCGAAGGAGGTACTGGCATGCACATCATGCAAGGAGAATGGAACCATCCAGGCTTCCTCATATTGTGCTCCGGAGCCAACTCCAAAGTAGATAGCTCCCAGGGAGACCACCAAAGAGATGGATTAACAGTTGGGAGTCGACCTCGCAAGAGACTAACTCCTTTTAAATAACAGACCAGTCGTACTCTAATTAGAAGAAGAAGACTTGCTGTTGCAACACTGAAGTGAGCGCAAAGAAAAGGTGCTTATGAAACGTACCTACTAAGTATAGTATATATTAGGTAATTGCGGTCGATATTAAAAGGAAACTCTGCCACTTTTCGTCCATTCAATGAAAGTGGAGAAGTAAATCAGTTTTTTGACATATTGTAAGAAGTGGGTGGAACTGTGCGGATGTGTATGAACCAAACTTGCCCTCCACATTCGAAAGCTGAGTCGCGATAATCAAATGAAAGAAGTAAATTATGTTCAAAACTTGGTGATGATGTTACTGTCTACAATGTCCACTAACATCTTCTTCTTCTTCTGGTGTCGTGTCAGGTCCCTGCAACTGGACAGAAAGTGTCCTGGGCAGCCCGAAACAGCTCTAACAGCAACTTACATACATAAACTATTTTTTATAATATATTGATTAATGTTAGGTAGGTATAGGTACTACAGGTTCTTTAAGCATACCTACAGACCATCATCCGCACTACCATAATCTATAAAGATAATACCTACAAAAGACAATTTTGCTCCAAAGATAAGCGATATCATTAAGGAGACGAGAGAAAGAATTTAAGATAGGTATATACCTACCTACATCTCTTACATACCTTGGCTAATAATATACAATTATAATACCAATAATTCAACAAACGATACAATTTTTTAAATATCCATTATTGTGTTTATATACAGCACATAACTAAATTATATCATGCATACCTATACGAGGATAGAAAAAGACTGGCTTTTTAATTTTGGGTTATCATACTGGATTCTAATTCTCCCACATTATTTTAAGCTATAATAAGCACATTTTTATAATATTTCTTTCAAAGGCACCCTAATTTAGAAAACATAGATATCATAATTTCTGCGATTCTTTTGATTATAAAAACATATTAAATATTATAGCTACCTAGTCCAGGACCGACGCAAAGTTTTCAAGCACCCTCCGTTACCTCAATATCGGTTTTCCGGATGCCTACGCTAGGTATTTTCGTTGGCAATTATTTTCATTAGAGGCTATCAAAATTGCAAGCTTTCTCGTCTTTAATTTATCATTTTATTCAAATGAAAAGTTTATAATACAGATGAAAATTGAACGAGAAAGGGAGAAGGTTTAAAATAAATATACAATTTTACCTTTGGAATGTAAAAATAAGTTTATTTAGGTATGTATTTATTTTAAAAAGACTATAAGGTTACAAATTATTTGTTCACAATAGGGCAAGCAAGCGATTCCGCGAGTCCATCCAGCTAGCCTCAGTTAGATACAGTATACTTAATATTTATTAACAATATTTATTTAACAAATAATAATATAGTTAGGATACAGTCGATCGGCCTAATACTCTTGGGTTATCTGATAGAGATCGCTGTATAGTGTATAGGTACTGTATAGCGATAAGCTCGCCCTAGTGAGCATTAGGTACTTATTAGTGTGGTTGTGTATCTTGCTTATATTTTATATTTTTCATGAAATGTTCACCTAAGGAATTAATGAAATACCAGCCCAGCATCTCTGAGCCCCAGGCGATTGCCTACCTCGCCTCTATGGTAGCATCAGCCCTGAACTAGTATTTATCTGTTCTGTCTGAATATATTTAATCATTCTCAGAGAATCCTCCTTATTATTATAATAATAAATTTCAAAAACGGTCACACGGATATAGTAAAGGTAGGTACACACGTGTCATACCTACCTTTATAAAAATTAAAGACTGAAAAACTGCAGTGTTATTTTTCTTAGGTAGATAGATACATAGCAATCTGCGGCCCTGTAAGAGACCATAACGGCTGGTGTCGTCGATACAACAGGGAATTATATGACATCTATGGAGAGCCCGATGTGATCACTGATCAGCTCTGAGCTCCATCAAGGTGGGGCGCCTGAGATGGGCTGGTCACGAAATCAGAATGGACGACGCCAACTCTATAAAACGCCTTAAATTCACTGCGCCACAGGGACGTAGAAGACCAGGAAGGCCGAAAGTGCGGTGGATAGACTCTCAGCGCTGATACATCCACACTGCAGGTACAGAATTGGGAGACAAAGGCAACAGATAAACAAGGATGGAAGAGACTCCTGGACTCAGCCAAGGCCCACCCAATGGCACCCATGGCTGTCGAGCTCATGATGATTATATGATAAGATAAATAAATAAATCCTTATTAACCAAAAAAGATGCAGAGTTACAAAACAAGACAAGACTTATTGCAAAAGCAATATCTTTCAGTCAGCCCGAGAATATAATAATATACACATTAATGTAATTGTAATTGTAAACACTCCTCTCTCTACTCAAGTATTTGTTTACTTATTGAGAGAGTACATAGTACAACGTTAAACAATGTAAATCTTGTACCTATCTGCTGAAAAATTATAACTGTACTTATATTATATTACTGTACATATATTACCAAATAAATAATAAAAAAAAATGGACAGTTTTACAAATATAAATGCACGCTTACATAAAGATAAAAAAAATAATATGAAATGTGTATTGTGTTGAAAATTGTATACTTACCTATGAATGTATTGAAAAAATATAGAAAGCGATTAATAAATTATTCTAAAAAGGAAAATGAATTACGAGTAGGTCTATTACCATCTATTATTATTATTTCTCATAAAAACCTCTTATTATTTTTTATTTATTTAATATGTCAGCATTTACCAAACCGCAAAACAGTTTCAGTTAATTTTATAAACCTAATAAATATGGAACTTATTAATTAAATATATAACAATTAATACCATAGTTTCAATTTTCTTATCCGACCACAATCGTAATTCCGCAATCCATCTTTTTAATTCATTTTTCAGTTTATTATTTTTTCTTATGCCTTTTAATTATTTATTTTGGTGCTTTGTTCATTAATTTTAGCAAGGTATGGGCCAGAGGGCCCTAGCCCCGAGGCTGGCGACGCCCATGGGTATAATATCGCATCGGTCTTCAATAAAAATGGATTCAAACCTCATAGTTGCTGATGTTGTATTCTCTCAGCAAAAGTAAGTACCTATGTGCTGGAAACATTCCTCAATGACCGACTGAGTAAGAATTGTAAGAAACTTCAGGTCCGTATCTCAACACCAATGATCCGTAGCCGTATCCGTATCCGCGGATTTATATGTTCTAACGATCCGGCACATCACTACTGGAAAGCAAATAAAATGTTTTCATTGGCATTCATGGAAACTAGCTTTTTTTGGGCCCAGCGAGCCTGCGCCTGGATTTTATGTTTGATGCAACATGCAACCACTATTACACACATGTTACGAGTACGCATACCGACATAAAAACGGGAGACAATCTCGCTCGACAACTGTTAGGTAAGTACTAAAAAATATGCTTTGAAAAAATTAGAGAAGATCCGTAGTTGATCCTTTTTATCTAGCGAATAACCGTAAAAGATTTTTTGTATTTTGTATATATTTCTCAAAAAAAAAAAATGTGAAAACACCTCTGATCTTTTTTCCGAAAGACAGAAACTCGTATCCCGAAAGTCACGGAGATTTTTTTTTATTGTAATGATAATATGCTTTAAAATCTAGTGAATAACCGGAAAAGTTTTTTGATTGAAGCGAAATTAACCCCAAAAATGGAAAAAACGCTTTTTTACCATTTTTTCACGCGATTGTTCACGAGATTTTGAACCTTAATGCCGTGGGAAATGACCGTGACATCATAGTTGGGTCGCGATCTTAAGGTCAGTTTTCTATTTATAGGGACCTACCGTAAGAACTACGTATAATATTATACTCTGATCTATCGTTAACATAGTCTGAAAGTTTCCCGTGTAAAACTGATTCCTGGATATACCTTACGAAAACGTAGATGATGATCCAATATTCTTACAAAATCCACAGACCTTTCGAGTGATGTAATCGTTGCATGAAATCAGATGCATTAAGGAGCATAAGTAAAATGATAGGTAGGAAAAATACGCTATGGCTAACAGTAATAAGAATGGAAAACAAAATACGGTTTTCATGAACCCCTCTCTTCCTGGGCCCTAAATCCAATAGTGGATACATATAATGTTTACGGGTTATCAAATCTAAAAGTAATACAATAAATAAGTTATAGTGGAATGGTAGATTGGTAGCCAGTCTCCAAATCTACACCCGCTACCCTACCGAGTCCACGTACTGCTCTATGTGCTGACTGCTGCCACACTGAGGGTGGGACTACAATACGCCTATTGGTTAGAGAGGCCACGCCTACACCATATACAATACAATACATACCTATACCTACATTAGATTCTATATTTTATGTAGGTAGATCTATCTAAGTCCTACAAGAGGATTATCAAATGCCATATCAATATAAAACGATCGCTGCGCGTGTGTCCTGTTACAAAACTTTCAGTACCTATATTATGCATCAAGATAGCTACATACTTTGTACCCATACTAAATTAACTAATTAGTAATTACTAAAACATTTATCATAATTTTAGAGATTCATTAAATTATGGGTACATTGAATAAAACTAGATTTCATATTTAATAAGGACTTATTCATTGATAAAAAATAATTTGATATCTAGTAAAGCATCCATAAGAACACACTACTTAATGCGAAGAATGTTCTTGCATCTCCTTTGAAAGTTTGTTGTGCCAGAGCCACACAGGCCACACTCAATAGTTCAAAGAGCCCCATGCGGCTCCGTTGCCGCACTTTGCCGACCTCTGATTATTATTGGCCATAAGTTTTGGGGTTAGGTTGATATTTGTTGTTTTCTCGCATTTGAGCGAGTTCGTTATATTGTACGACTAGAAGTTCTCTATATCGTACCTCTACGATACCTATGAAGGTTATACTTACTTAGTTAATTTTAAATTACGTTGTATTAGATCAGGGATTTTTTAGTAACTTATATTTTTATTATAAATATAACTGATTTTGCATCCAATTTTGTTGTATTTTACAAAAATATATTTTTTACAATTTTGTTTGAAATTTGTATGGAGGTACGATTTAAATACCAGTGGTACGATATAGTGACCCGCTCGTTAAATCGTACCATTTACAACTTTTTTTCAGACGCGTTATTGTTATTAGTGACCTTCTTGAAATAAAACATTAGATAGCCAACTAAATACACTTTCATTTGATATATTCATATTTTACGATGATCTTTAGTTTTTACGAAAAATGAGTTTTTGCAAAACCGGTACGATTTAGCCAACTTTCCCCTATTATTGTATGGGGAACATCCATATGGATTTTCCCCATGAATGAATATTCATCTATAAAAATAAATCATAAACTGAGCATGGCCGTAGGCAGGGGTTCGTTTTTCCTCATCTGTGAACCATGGCTTTGGGTTTTTATGTTCCCATTAATACCTATTGACTTTTCTTTTTCCAAGGACTTCAACAGCAGCGTTATTTATATTTGTTTTTTTTTTCCCATGATTGTTCAACATCATCCTGATGATCTGTTATATCTTCTTCTTCTTTTCTTAATATAGGCCTTGTGGCCTGTTATGAAGATGGATTAGCCTCCAGCGATGTCGACTCCCAACTGTCAATCCATCTCTTAGGTGGTCTGCCCGGGAGTCGTCTACCCTGGGGTTGGCCGTGCAATGCAATGTGAGGGAGTCTGGATGGCTCCATTCTCCTCATATGGTTTTGTCATAAAATTTTATCCGAGATCCTATTTAGATAAAGATTCCCTCTGCTGTCATCCCCTATAGATTCAATATATAGTTTATCTGAGTTTTAGGATCTTTCGCGCTTTCTTAGGCTGATCCATTAATATTTTGCACAATACTAGATGGAATACAGATTTTTTTGTGAGAAAGAATACAGAAGGTCATTATGTAGATAGGTTGGTTTATTATCTTATTCAAACGTACTTAAAAATAGCGTCGCAGGCGGATTTTTTTTTGTTAAATAATTGTAGATATTTAAGGGCTTGGCACCAAGAATGACGTCACAGTCATTTCCCACGGCATAAAGGTTCAAAATCGCGGGAACAATCGCATGATAAAATGGTAAAAATAGCGTTTTCTTTCATTTTTTGGGGTTAATTTTGCGTCTATCAAAAAACTTTTTCGGTTATTCCCTAGATTTTAATGCATATTATCAGTACAAAAAAAAATTACTCCGCGACTTTCGGGAAAGGAGTTTCCGTCTTTCGGAAAAAAGATCAGAGGTATTTTTCATTTTTTTTTAATAATCTATACTAGATATAAAAAATCTTTTACGGTTATTACCTAGATAAAGGTTCAATGCATCTACCCTATTTTGCTCCAAGGCATATTTAGTAACGGTTGTCGAGATATAAGGTCTCCAGTTTTTAGAAATTTTTGAAATGTCGGTATGCATACGCTTAATGGATTTTTATACTAATTTTAGATTTTTTTTGACATGAATTAAAAACGTGTGGTAATAATATGATTTTTCAGAAACTAGTCAAATATAAAGTTGATACTGTCACTCATGGTTTTGGTGGGGGTTTTCCCACCCTAGCCTCCCCCGCCCTGGATCCGCTAGTAAACATGATGGATAAGTGTTGAAATAAACAATAATCATATTCCCTCAAGAAGTTGGAGCGAGTAGATATACGTACTACCTATACAATATCAGTAATTTAATGTTCTACCCATGGGCATCGCCAGCTTCCGAGCTAGGGGGGGAGGGGGGGCAACGAAAACTAGAAAAATTGATGTAGCATAAAAAAATAAGCGTAAATACCGCCTCAGACGATTTTTTTTTCTGAGACACAGTTAAGGTGGTTTGTTTGTTTTTGAAAATGTATAAAATATTTTGTACAACAATATGTGAAAAACGATTATTATAAGAAATAGCGCCGCAAGCAATTTTTTTATGAAACTGATGGATTTTCATACTTATTTTAGAAAAATTATGATGTCGCCGCTCGCTTTTTACTTTGACTTAAGCGACACAGGGTCAACTTTTCAGGAGAGCGATTTAAAGTTTAAAAAAACAGAAAAACCCTGATAACTTTTTTTATTTATGAACCGATGTAAATAAGTTGTATGGGGGTTTTGTTGATGGATTTTTTTTCTATTTTTTAGTATATAATGTTAATAAATATAGTCTCTTTTGTGTGAGTTAGATGGCGCTTAATGCCTTAATGCCTAACCTAATATTTAGTATAATTCGAAATTTATTAATTCAAATCAAGTAAATTACCACTTTTCTTAAAATCATGAAAATTCAAAATGACTAGCATGCCATTTGTACTCTTCCTCCAAAAAAACAAAATGACTTACACGTCATTTATATATATTTTCTAATAATTCAAAATGACTAACACGCCATTTGTACTCTTCCTCAAAAATATCAAAATGACTAACACGTCATTTATATATTATTTCTAAAAATTCAAAATGGCTAATAGAACTTTTTGTGACAAACTGTATCAAGCAGAATGTCTGAATTAGCACTGAAAATAAAATCGTTATAATTCAAAGTGATTAATGCAACCATGTATTCCAAACACTTCCAAGTTAAAATGGCTAACACACAAACTCTTGTATTTTATAAAGAATTTTGTGAGTAATAAAAACTGAAGATCAATGTCTTGGAACTCTAGGTATTCATCTTCATATCTGTTTAAAAAAAGAAGGAAAGTAAAATTTTTCTAAATATATTCTTTATAAATATTTATTAAATATATTCTAGATAGGTATATACGTTCGCGCCCATCGCACACAAAAGCAACACGTGTATTGACAATGAATTTGTTAGTTGAACGACCGATAATAATATTTTCAAACCTTATAATTCTGTTTCAAACATCTTGTCTTAAACGACGACAGATGTACCAAATATCAGCTATTGTTATAACCGCAAAAATACTAAAGTGCAAATTCAATTATAAACAATTACTAAGAATGATTAACGCATTACATAAAATTAAAAAGTAACAATCTACTGTGACTAATGGCCATTTTTATTTAATTCAGTATTTAGTAGAAATGACTTAAAAGACATGAAACGACTAATATCCAAAATTCAAAAAGTCTAAACGACAATTTAACATTATTTAGTATCATGTAAATGTGACTAAACGTAGAACATGTTTAGATTTAATATTATACGATTTGACTAAAGTGCATCTGTCTAAATAATTTTGATAAGTCAAAAAAGCTAAAGCGCCACTCGCATTGTTTTATGTGTTATGTTTGTTTTTCTTATAAACCAAACATTCATGAATTGGGAAAATTTAGCAAAACAAAGCGCCATTCGCGATTTATAAGTTGTAATTTTCGTCGCTTTACCTATTTTTTGAAAGATAAAAGTTGGTTTTTTATTTGACTAAACGACCAAAAAAGCTCTCTAATTGACCTTGAACTTGGACCATTCGACGCAGCTCGTCGAGACGATTCCAACGATATATATATAACTCATTTTATACCTAAGTGGCGCTTAAGTCAAAGTAAAAAACGAGCGGCGATGTGATGAAAAAATGTGCGGTAGTAGTGTGATTTTTTGTGAGGTTTTGTCATTTAGTATGAAAAAATATATACCTATTTCAATCTCTGGGGGGGCAGCTGCTCCCCATTGGCGAGGCCCATGGTTCGACCTACCAATATACGTCATACCTAATAACATAACATCATCATGTATTAGGTAGGTAGTAAGTCTACCTACCTACTATATTATTATGTACCTACTTAATAATGATTTTATTTACCGTGTGAATTCCCCACAAAGATTCTAAAAGTTCCCACTGAAGTGGACCACTCCCCCAAGATAATTTAAACTTTTAAGTCGTGGATTTACGTAAGTGGGTACTTGGATGCCTATAAATATATGTATGTATGTGTATTTACGTAGGTAGTCATATATTATACTGATATACATACCCACTGTACTACGGAAAAACTAGCTAAAACCTCGGCAATCAAGTATGAAACAGTTTCTTTTCTTTCTCGGCAGGCGTAATAAGAGACTGAAGAGGGCTCTCGAATTACAGTTTTTTTTTTTCAGAAACCCTCATTATCATTTTTTATGAGGCTGATTTAAGAAGTTCGTGTTGTGAATATCTAGATTTAATTTAAATTAGTTTATTTTGCTGAAAAAAAAATGAATCCTGGATCCGCCACTATATACTTTTATCCAATTAGGCGGTTGTCAAGCTTTTTGAAAGCTATGGTTTGAATAAAAACAATAATTAATTACCCTAGTTTTAATCAATTTTTCACCGTATGTGTTACTTCCGACCCTGCTGTCGGGGTCGAAAGTGATGCGCGAGGCGTCTTCGGAAAACCTCCACACCTCGCGTTAACCTTTATAATTAAACACAAAACGTAATTGGACTTATATGTAACCTAACTCACTATAAATTAAAAAAATCTATCAATCTAGGGGCAGGGCTTGAGACCAAGACAACAAGGTTTACGGTAAGTCCGTCTAAAATCAATTGGTCTGTAATCCATTCGTCTAAAATCAAATCGGCCAAAATCAATTTGCCTAACGATCAATTCGTCGATTTTAGGCACATTGATTTTAGACGAATTGATAAATAATTAGACGAATTGATAATTAGACGAATTGCAACAACCACTCGATAACTACGTATACTAACTAACTACTATACTTTCTTATCTCATTGGGAATACTCGTAGAAAACATTAAAAACCCAATACCTAGTCTAAGCTTCTAAAGCAAAATCGGATATCTGGCAACCCTAGTTAAACCATAATAATAGTGGCTGGCTGAAGGCGATCGCCAAGCCTCTCACTGAAAAGCATAGTGACTAAAAAAGAAAAAAAAAACAATAATAATATTTTGACAGAAATTGAAGAAATGTCAGATGATAGCAAATGTCAAGTAATTTAACCTCAAAATCAAAAGTTCTTGTGTTGGGGTCGTTGGGGATGGGGAACTCTCTCCGCAGTCCGCTCCAAATACATCCTCAAAGTAGCCCGATCCCAATGTGGGTTTCGCGAGTGGAATAACGCCTATCAATGTATTATTTATCTTAACGTACTGGAGGCTGCTGTAATATGAATATTTGTTTTACATTTAGGATAAGTCATACTTTGTGTAGGCATCTAAGTACAGCTGAAGTGTCTACAGCATTAAGACCATTTTATTTCTCGGTGCATCCAGACTTGTTTGGAAGATTTCCTGAGCAAAGGGTATGTCTGTATAAATAAACTAAATTAATATCAATCGACTGGTGATGTTCTGATATTGTTTCTCCTTTGTGTTTATGTAATTCAGTGTTTAATGTCCCCTAACTACACTACTGCACAGTATTTTACCTTGTTCTTCACCAATATGTACACCTGAAATATTTCCCATATAGTTTTCCCATCAGTTTTGTGACCTTGCTTTGAATTTTCTTCCTGACCCATTTTTAAAAAAACATTCAAGATCTATTGCAATCGTAGGGGTATGGTCTGGCACCTTTCCAGCCTAGTGGCAAAAGAATACAGAAATAATTTTAAAAATGTTTCCTGTTGTATCTGTTGGCACTAAAACAAGGATGTGTTTTTTTAAGTATAACACTGAAAGGGTTTTTTGTGCAATTGTAAAAAACTAATCGAGAAAAATGGGAAATCGTTTTCTTTATTATTCGTACATTATTCATTTACTAGCTGTATTTCCCGTGCTTCGCAACGGCTAAAATTGTGTACGGGTGGTGAAGTTACATCGTCTTAGAATTAAATACCTAATGCAATAAATTTTTGGCATATAGGAAGGAATATATTTGTTTTACCTAGTAAATTTTTTTTTTTTTTTTGTATATAGGATTCTGCTCAATTCAAATTTCACAAAAAGATAGTAAAAAAAAGAAGAAAAAAGCGTTGGGTATGGAGTGGGATCGAACTCGTACCCTCGCACCGCATAACACTCAATTTAAGTTAAGTACGCTAGCCCCTACACCACGCGAGTCAAAACAGACGACGACAGAAAGCGCCGCGGAGCAAATGTCAAAACTATTTTTTAATTATTATAGACATATTTTTAGTCATACAGAAGTATTTGTAGAGCAAAAACATTGTATAAAAATAATCCTTAGATGTATATCCTAGTTCTATAGATTATGTAACGACGCAAACAAATTTAAAAACCATATTAATGGGACTACTTTAAATGGCTTCTTTCATTTTCATACTAACTTGATAGAATTCAGTATCTTGGGAAAATTGATAATTTTACCAAACCACGATACAAATCATATATTTTAATAGCCTATGTTGAAGCCGAGATTCCATTTGTAAGTTTATTTAATAGATGGATGTCTAAAATCGTCTGGTATTAATGTTTACTCCGGACGCGAATCGTCATTTTTTTCAGATTCTTTCCCAGGTCATTTATCATTCATAGATGGCGGTAGTGATGTTTTATAAAATCAGAAATGAAATAAAAAATCATTATAAATCAATAATTCCCTTTGTTGCACATATTTTTATCCAAAATATCAATACAATCTCGTGCAAAGTCAGTGGCGTATACGAATATCTACTTTTTGTATTGTACGTATATAATTAAAACAAAATTAAATTAGGTGCAATGCGAAATGTTTTTTGTAAACAGTATATATACAATTTTCAAAATAACGTTCCGATGTGATTGTGACGGCGTTTTGTCAAATACTCAACGCTGCCGAAAATCCACAATTATTAAGGAGATTTAAGTTAAGTACGCTAGCCCCTACACCACGCGAGTCAAAACAGACGACGACAGAAAGCGCCGCGGAGCAAATGTCAAAACTATTTTTTAATTATTATAGACATATTTTTAGTCATACAGAAGTATTTGTAGAGCAAAAACATTGTATAAAAATAATCCTTAGATGTATATCCTAGTTCTAGATTATGTAACGACGCAAACAAATTTAAAAACCATATTAATGGGACTACTTTAAATGGCTTCTTTCATTTTCATACTAACTTGATAGAATTCAGTATCTTGGGAAAATTGATAATTTTACCAAACCACGATACAAATCATATATTTTAATAGCCTATGTTGAAGCCGAGATTCCATTTGTAAGTTTATTTAATAGATGGATGTCTAAAATCGTCTGGTATTAATGTTTACTCCGGACGCGAATCGTCATTTTTTTCAGATTCTTTCCCAGGTCATTTATCATTCATAGATGGCGGTAGTGATGTTTTATAAAATCAGAAATGAAATAAAAAATCATTATAAATCAATAATTCCCTTTGTTGCACATATTTTTATCCAAAATATCAATACAATCTCGTGCAAAGTCAGTGGCGTATACGAATATCTACTTTTTGTATTGTACGTATATAATTAAAACAAAATTAAATTAGGTGCAATGCGAAATGTTTTTTGTAAACAGTATATATACAATTTTCAAAATAACGTTCCGATGTGATTGTGACGGCGTTTTGTCAAATACTCAACGCTGCCGAAAATCCACAATTATTAAGGAGATTTATTTCTGGTTTCAGATAATCAATGAGAATTCTCTTAAACAATTAAGTGCATTGTTGCAAGCACAACAAGCTAAAATACATTTTCCACTGACACAATTCTCATTCTACCTTCGAGGAAAGAATCAAAATAAAGGTAAGTATTGGAATGGACATTACATAAATGTAATATGTACTATCATGTCTTTATTGTAACTAACAGTACCAATACAACAATGTCATCATCATCTTTTTCTCCAACCCTGGAACCCCAGCATAGTGTGGCAACAAACCCTCACATTACTCCACTGTAGGGTGGCTTCCCTCACTTCTGCATGCGTGTAACGCCTCTAGGTTGGGGCAGCCACTCCATATGAAAGCCTCCTATATAAATTTAGCAACGAGACAATATTTTACAGATGAATTAACCTTGGTGCAGATTACGCTGTCGGGAAATGACGTAAGGTCGTCGGTATTAAGAATACTCAGTGCATGCAATTTGTCAACTGAATTTGTTGATAAAATCTCTAAAACTACATCGACTCCAAAATCTGATTATAGGTAATTAATTGTATATTAATTTCACTGATGTTTATTTTTTACTTACTTACTGTATTAATATTACTACAAAATACATTTAGCTCCGCTCTGTTGTAAGAAACAAGGCGATCCAATGATTCTATTGAAAAGTAATTCTTTCATGTGCTTTTCAGAAAGTCAAACTTTAGTGGTCCGTTTGATGAGAATGATCCTTTGTATACAAGTTTTATTATGAGAGAACAAATAAAGAAAGTAAAAGAATATGATTCGTTCAAGTAAGTAGAATAAATAAAATTACTAACGATGGTTTATAAACTGCCATACTACACTGTAGTGTGTCAATACAATCAATGTGTATCCAACATCACCATCAAGTAAAACAATGTTTTGTGTAAAATTAAAAGTTTCTAACAAGTTTAAATTAGTAACAATAGAACAAGAACATTTTTTGTAGTAAAACTTTCAAAAGTATTGTGTCTAGATCAGTGGTCCCCAACCCCCGGTCTGTGGATCAAATGATGCCGAGCCGCACAAAGAACATTAAATTGTTTTCATTTTATTTACTGTGGTGCATTTCTCTGTATATGTATATATTCGTATAGTGTTAAACGCTATAAGATCAAATTTAGATCCCGAAGCCACATTCTGGCCTAATTCTCTGTAAACTAATATTGTAAAAAAAACAATTTCTAACTCTTACTAACATTTGGTTCTGTAAATTTTATGTATCTTAAGGCATGTTTAAATGCACTTTATAGTTTTTTTTTATTTTCTGTCAATATTTCTGTTTATATATTCTTGAAAAAAATACAATTATTACAATTCAATTAATTCCCCCACCTCCACTCAGTGGGCCGCGGTAAAATTATCAAACACTGACTGGCCCGCGGCCATAAAGGTTAGGGATAACTGGTCTAGATGACCTATGACAGATGACAAAATAATGTTGCATATTTTATTATACTTATTCGCCTTAAGCCCACGGGATTTTCCTATACTTACTTATAAATTTTTTCCAAACTTCTTTTTAGAACATGGGTGACACAAAATAGTCAGAGAGCGAGAGAGAATCACGCTGCAACCAAAGCCATTAGAGAGAATGTTCAAGAGTTGATTAAGGAATTATGCGATCGCTACAAACTCATAGAGGTATTATTATACAAGATGTTTTGTCCTGTACAAGTTATATTTTAAGAGGTGATAAAGGATTAATATTCATTTACTATTGTAGATAAAATGGGAGCCTGGATGGAATGTCAGCCACATTAGAGGAGGTTTACAAAGTTTTAAATCTCTTGCAAATCAACATGAGGACAAAATGCATACTCTAAAAGGTGCTTCTCTATAATAAAGTACTCCTAAAATACTCCATTTCCCTGGAGATGTTTGATGGGGGGACATTCATATTTGTTGGGTTGTATAACATATATGTGTAATATCAGTTTGACTTCTTTGCAGATAGAACACTAGTATTAGGACAATTCACTGGTGTAAGTTTAGATGGCCATGTGTTCCTTGGAAATAGTGAAGTTAGACATAACTGGTTAGATGTAAGTGAATTGTCTTTGTTTTAGTTGTATTTTGTATTGAATACTTGTGTAGTGTATTTAATAATTAATTGTTTTTAGCTTATTAAGAAAGTAAATATTCACGATGAAGCTCTGAAGCAGATACCTAAATATGAAAAGACACTTTCCACTGTGTTACGTAACATCCATGTTAAGAGAAGGTACCTACATTATAATATATCACTTGTCTTGTAATACATGCATGCATACAGGTATGTGGTTCCAACAGAACATTAATATACTCCTACATACATAGTTTTACTCCTTTACCTCGAGCTGTCTAGAAAACAACTGTCCATGAACCGCCCGAGTCCATGTTGAAGACTACATTCTCAAAGAAAGACTTTCATTGAATCGTAGAGTGTGAACAAATTGTATGAATGTGAAGGAAGCAAGAGTGTGTGTAAGAATAAGTCAGGTGCCTGTACGCCTGACAAGATGATAGAATAGAATAACTTCCTTGTCCAGGATGTATACTAATGTACTATGTTGTGTTTTATAGAAAGTTTATGCCAAAAGTCATGGCAGCTGAGTACTGCAACCAATTAAGGCGTCTGACAACATCTGTTGGAGATTTCATGGGTTCTGGTAATGGTTTTCATCCTAATGTTCCTGATTCATTAGCCCAGTATGAAATTGTTGTAGAGCCGTAAGTTAATTCTCTAATGGATTAGTATTTTATGAATAATAATTCAGTAAGTATCTAATGTCTATCATTGCAGGGAAGCAGGACCGTTGATGGTTTCACCAACAGGACAGATTATCACTCCATCCTCGTGTCCCGGAGATCAACTTATAAGTTTTATACAAGAGCATCTTGACGAAGCAATGGAAGGATTAATAAAATATAAAATGTTATTATCACATTGTTCTCGCATGTTAATATTCAGTCTCATAATTAATGCAATTTGTAAAAATGTTTTTATTTTACTTCAGAAATAAGAAAACTGAACGATCTCTTCATAGTGAATGTAAATCAAGATTAGGTTTGGTTGATTTCCTTAAAGATGACTGCGTTACTCCTGATCGTATGATACAATGTTGTCAAAATCTATTGCAGCACTCAGATGAACTCCAAAGTGTATGTTATCATATCAGTTACCATATTTTACTTATCATTCTTTGATTATATCGCATTAGTTATTCTGGGCATAATGCCGTACACATACTCTATGCTAATGAAACATGGACATGAGTGTAGAAGGATGAATCGTACCGAACCCGTATAAATGTTATAAAAATTAGTCTACTGGTGGATTGTATACGTAATGACTGGTGCGAGAGTGAATAAGTTAAGATGGTTTGGACACGTTGAAAGGATGAGCGACGATAGGATGACAAGAGTGTACGTTGCTGAAAGAAGGATGTAACCTGGATTGTTCACGTCAACCAGAATATCTTTTGCAGCCGTAAAGTGACATATAGACCAGTGTGGCAATATGTATAAGTGATGTTTGTAATATTGGTGATTACAGGAGACAAGAGATGTAATACTATGGGTTACCACATATTACTCAGTGTTATCAGATGGAGCAATGTGCATACCGTGGGACTGGAAGTGGACTAGTCAATAATCTCCTACCTACCAACATATTCTTTAAATGAAATTACATTATTTTTATACATCCAAACCTTCTTGTAAATGTAAATAATATACCTAGTCTATAAAAATATTATTAATTTGTTTTCATCTTTTAACTTTCACAGCCAAGACACAAGCTACTGACAGACCACATAGTAGACATGAGCGCCGTCGGTCAATTCCGCGGCGGCGGCGTAATGAACAAATTTCCACGGCGGCGGCGGCGTACAGCGGTGTGGCCTTGAACCATAGATTTTTTTGTTAGGGAAGTAAGGACATAAAGAAAACCACATTGTTTGTGTCCAAAGAGATTACATATTAAGTATAGTAAGCATTACTTTATATATTATGTCGCTGTTTGTGTCAAATAGAGCTTCATATTCTTTAATAAAGGGACGGAGGACATAAACGATCATAATTGAAAAAAAAAATAAAATAAAAATACCTGACATAACACTTATAATCCGGTGAAATTAAACACAAAGCAGTTTCTCGATGGAAAGTTGTGGGGTAGTAGGGATTTCTTTCATTCTATACGTTTTTTGGGATGCTGAATCTGAATCCGAGGTTTGCCAACAAAATTTCGATACGGAACATGGCGAAAAATACAAAAAATGGCGAAAATATTCGTTTTCTGGCGATTACTTTATAAGAACTCGAAAACTGACAACTTTCGTAAGTTATTTTTCTACGCAAAATGAAAGTACGTAAAATTTACTACAAAATTGCCATATAAAATTTTTCTCTAAAATAAATAGGAACGGAGCTGTCAAGGTCCAAAAAATGGCCAAATGTTCTTATTGTTTTACATTACGAGAATCGAAAATGTATTGAAAAAGTTTACCTTGTTGCCTTCATAAGCAAACTTCGACAATTATTCTTTAAATTCATGAGTCATATTTTACCTCGTTGGAATCAGAAAACACAAAGAAAGCTATTAAAGAAATTTTTATTTAAAAATACCGTGAAATATTTTAGCTAGACATGTTTAAATAATTTTATTTAAAAATATAGTAATTTGTTTAGGCTAAAAATGTTTAAACCTTTTTAGCTTAAACACTTCACTATATTTTTAAATAAAATTTATCCTGAAACCTTTCTCCATTTTTACTGATTCCAACGAGGTAAAATATGTATCATAAATCTGAAGAATAATTGTCAAAATTTGGTGATAATTCGAACAAGGTGATCTATTCTTCATACATTTTCCATTTTCACAATTTAAAATAACAAGAAAATTTGGCCAATTTTTGGAGCTTGACAGCTCCGCTGCTAGTTATTTTAGAAAAAAAAAATTATACACCAAATTTGTAGGAAATTTTATGTGCTTTCATTCTGCTAAAAAACTGACTGAAAAGTTGATGGTTTTTAAGTTCAAATCCAGAATTCGCCAGGAAATGTAAATATTCGCCATTTTACCAATTTTTCGCCATGTTCCGTCGCGAAATTTTGTTGGCAAACCTCGGATTCGGATTCAGCACCCCAAAGTACGTATAGAATGAAAGAAAAACAGACTACCCCACAACTTTCCATCGAGAAATCTAAAAGCACCGTATTATTATGCTTATGACTAGGGACTGAAAAAAAAGCGGTGTTATTTTTTGAGAAATGTGTTGTTATTTTTTGCAAAATGGGGTGTAATTTTTCACAATTTTGCAAAATGTGTTAATTTTCATATATTTATAACATTATTTGGATGATTTTGCAGCATTTTTTTATTATTCTTAATATTTATTTTTTTATTTATTTTAACAACAAACAGAATGATACATAATTAATAAAATATAACAAAAATAGGTATTACTCCAATTATGCATCAAAATAAAACAAAAATATTTGATAAAAACAAAAAACGCTTGTTTTAGGTTTTTTTTCAGCGTGGTTCTTCTTGCTTTCAAAGCCCCAGTGGCGTAACTAGGGGAGGTGGAGGGGGCGGGCCGCCCCGGGCGGCGCATTTCAGAGGGCGCCAAATGTAACAACATATAAAAAACATTTTGATAAAACACATAAATTAAAAAATATCTCTGAATTTTCTTAAATTATTATGAAAAACTGTACAATTACAATAATTTTCATTAAAAAAAATTCCCTGCGGCGCTAATCAAACCTGTTCTCGTGTTAGGTACGAATTCTTTATAATAGGTGCCTAACTATTTTTTTTTTATTTCACGATAAATAAGCTTGATTTTCGATGTCTGATGACTAAAATTTCGTTATTTCTTGCATGGTCGCTTCCCCTATACAATACCTGTAACCATATAATATGTAAGGTACCTGCTATGGAAAGATAACCAGGTTCATTATTTCACCAATTTGTCTAGAAAATTTCGCCTGCGGCGCTTTTTTTATGTCATTTTTAAACGTTACCTTGTTAAACGTACTTATTTTTTTTATATTTTTATTTAAAGAAAGTAAACAAAACCACAACACGACCTTCATTTCTTTTTAGTTTTGTAAAAAAGTTTCGCCTGCGGCGCTTTTTCTATGGTTCATTGTGCTACGTCTATGTTAAAATTTTAGTTGCTCTCGCTTATCTTCAAAGCTGCAGACACCCCTGGGTGGGTACACATGTACTTGAATAAGTACTTTAGGGGTATGGGGGGGCGGCATTTTCAGAGTTCGCCCCGGGCGGCACTAATGCTAGTTACGCCACTGCAAAGCCCCATTCCTTTTGATAATGTTTTCACTTATGATGTTTTCCAAAATAAAGGTGAAATCCGCATTATTGCTGTAAAAGAGTACCAAATTCTCTTACGTTTTTCGCTCGGCGACGGTGCGCCGACTAAACTCGCGACCACGGCGGTGCGCCGGCGCGGCGCTCATGTCTACCACATAGTGTTTCAAATCTATTGATTAATATTAAACAGGATAGTAAGCATGCCTGAATGTCCCCACATTCAGGCAGCTCACAGTGCGAATGAGAAATTAATTTTGAGAAACATTTTAAAAATTCACTGTTCACTACTATTTCACTAAATATACCTCAGTTGCCTGTAAAGGAAACAAATCGTAAAAGGTTGGGATATTTAATTGATTTTTAAAAACAATACTGAGATCTTGTTTTAATGAGATAATAATATTAGGTATTCTTAATATCTAATAAAAAATATTCTATGCGTTTGGTTTATCTTCTTGCACAATAACTAATTTATTCTTCTGTCTGGTGACTCGAGTTGACGGAGAACAACTGGAGGGTTGTAACTGTTTCAGGTTTTGGCTTGGAATAGAACTCTGGAAAAATAAATGATAATAAATTAAACCAACTGACTAATGACTTGTAATTATTGTTTCACCATTCATATAAATCTTAAAGGCAGGGACTTTGTTAGATTCAAAGCAAGAAGCTATAAAAATAAGTAAGCAAAAAAATTCTGGAATCAAAAAGTGATCACGTGGTAATTAAGCAGACATTTCTGTATCATTTATTATACAGGGTGGCAGAGATTGAAAGACCACATTTGAAATTGTTACCACAAAGTCAATTTTTGAGGTAGAGGGATGAAATAAATAACAATTTGTTGCAAATTTAAGGAATTTTTATTGGATATAAAAAAGTATGTGTGAAACATAATGTCTGATAGATGATGCCGTGCACAGAGCTGCGTTATTGGAGGTGCTCGCCAAAGTTTTTCATCACTTCTACCAACTTTTCCACGGAAATTGATACAATTTCACTTCTATTGCGTCTTTTAAATTGGGAAAGGTTGTGGCCTGTCGACATTGCATTGAACTTTTTTTTTTTTTTATTAAAGTACTTAAATGAATCTGGGTTTATCGAAATAAACCCAAATACATCTTCGCACACTTCACAGAAAGTTTAAAAGCTTGTGTTGTGAAGTGGAGTAGGTCGGGGATTGAACCCGCGCCCATTGGATTAACAGTCGAACGGGCTACCGACCACCTCATTTCCCAACTTCAGTCCCCCAAAGGGATAACTCGCGGGGTGAGAGATTGGGCAGGCAGGGCGGCCATTGAACGTCACCATTTCGAGAGACAAAATGTTTGGGAAAAGTTGAACAGTCGAGGTCCATTGAGATTCTCGCTATGTGTGCAGTGGGGCCGTCATGTTGGAACCAGAGGTTTTCAGTGTCTATTTCATTTTGCTTTAGGTAAGTGATGAAAAAATCTTGGAGCGTAGCCTCACAACGCTCTGAATTCACCAGTGACTCCTCCAAGAATGCATCACCTTGCACGAACGCCATCAATCAGAAATTATTTTTCACATGTAATATTTTTTTATATCCAATAAAAATTCCCCAAATTTGCGACAACTTGTTATTTATTTCATTCAAATGTGGTCTTTCAATCACCACCACCCTGTATGTACTTGGTGAAGAATATACATAAGTACATAACAATTATAATTCAATGGATCGGTGGACAAGTGTAAACTTTAACATCCCTTGGAGGAAACTATATACAGAAAGAGACATTATCAATCTAACAACCTCTCAAACGCAGACCAGCTCCAACAAAACAAGTATTCACATATGTACCTATTATTTTTCACATATTCTTGATCAATTACATTCACCATAAAATTTGATTTCAATGAGACTGACCTCAATAATAATACATTGAGGTTGTACTGTATAGTAATAAAATAAGGGATAATAAAGATAAATTACTGTTAGAAAATAATTACCTGGTGATATTGAGCAAACTGGTGAATTTCATTTAAGAAATTAGTATTAGCTCCGCTTGAATTGTCTTTCAACTTAATCTTGGCAGTAGTGGCTGCTATCCTGTGCTGAGTCATATAACTACTTTCTGTTTCAGAATCTGATAATGTACGTGTGTTGTGCTGGTGCTGGTGATACTCCAAGGAGAGAGGTAATGGAACTCTATCATCTCCACCTGCATACAATCCATCTGCGTCAGATTCTCCACTCATTTCCCTCATCAACTGATTCAATGTGTGGTAGTGTCTGAAACATAATTCACATAACACATCACATACCTGCTACACTAACAAAAACAAACCATAATATTGCCTACACAGGATAATTCCAAACACTGGGGAAAACAATCCTACTTAATAGCCCAGGAAATTTAGCTTTGTAGCGTAGATAATTGTCGGAAAGCTGGAAACTGTTTTAATCTCTTCATTAACAAGCAAAGAAGGTTTCTTAAAGTTTGCACCAATTTTCCGCTTGTGCTAAGTACAGGGTGTCCCAAAACAAAAAAAAAGTTTAACTTTTTTCAGTTTTTCATTAATAACTCCTAAAGGAAGCATTCTAGACAAATTGTGTTCTCCTGTGAATTAAAGTAAATGAAATTCTTCGTCTACTGAGCATAAATACTACTCTCTACTTTGAAAAATAACTGAGAAACAGCGATTTGAAATTGTGATGTTTTTGTCATCAAATGACAAATCTCTTAATTTTTTTGAATCGTTGTTGAATATCTTTTAATCTATGCTACTTACAGCAAATTTTAGTACATATGATTCAATTTCCGGTTAATTTTCTATAAACCGGCATTAAAATTTTACCTCTATATTAAATGATTTAGGATGTAGAGGTATTTAAAGACAGACGAGTGAAATAGAGAATTTTTTTAAACGATAGATTTCGATATGTGAAAGGTAAGATAGACTTAATTTTGCGGCTCTTTCTTAATAACGTACATTTTTTTTAGTTAAAAACCGAAATTTCGCTATTGATACGCCACTGTGTAACAACTTATATCGAAAAGACTATTTTTTTATCTTCATCAGTTTTACTAATATAACTCCTGAACGGTTGATGTTAGGGAAAAGATATTTTACTCAAAATTTAACTAAAACTTATTTACTATAACTTGATTTCAAAATTAACTCTGTAACTTAAATAATAACTGAGTTACAGTGTTTGAAATAAAGCATTACTAAAAAAATTAAATTGCCTCGGCTATTTTTGTTGAATAACTCCTGAACCGTGATATAGAGAAAAAGTTCAAGAGATTTAAATATAAGGTTAATAAATTTTCTATAACACAAGCGTAATAAAATAACTTTAAAAGTTATAGTAAGAAAGTTATGGATGATCAAAGTCAATATTTTGTGTAACCATTCGATGTTTGCTTATGAATTATATTTGCCTAGTAAGCACCTCCGAGCCGGTGTAGTATGAAATATGTCTGCCTAATAAAGTACCTGCTTGCCATATAGTATGAAATATATCTAAACAAGCGTCGAATGGCTACACAAAATATTGACTTTGATCATCCATAACTTTCTTACTATAACTTTTAAAGTTATTTTATTACGCTTGTGTTATAGAAAATTTATTAACCTTATATTTAAATCTCTTGAACTTTTTCTCTATATCACGGTTCAGGAGTTATTCAACAAAAATAGCCGAGGCAATTTAATTTTTTTAGTAATGCTTTTTTTCAAACACTGCAACTCAGTTATTATTTAAGTTACAGAGTTAATTTTGAAATCAAGTTATAGTAAATTAATTTTAGTTATACTATTTTGAGTAAAATATCTTTTCCCTTACATCAACCGTTCAGGAGTTATATTAGTAAAACTGATGAAGGTAAAAAAAATAGTCTTTTCGATATAAGTTGTTACACAGTGGCGTATCAATAGCGAAATTTGGGTTTTTAACTAAAAAAAATGTACGTTAATAAGAGAGAGCCGCAAAATTAAGTCTTCCTTACCTTTCACATATTGTAATCTATCATTTAATAAATTTCTCTATTTCACTCGTCTCTCTTTAAATACCTCTACATCCTAAACAATTTAATATAGAGGTAAAATTTTAATGCCAGTTTATAGAAAATTAACCGGTCATTGAATCATATTGTGATGGGAACACCCTACTTCGCTAAATATAAAAGAATACTAAACTAAACTTTTGGTGTTCAACATTACCTCCTAAATAACTGCTACCTAAATTCAAAAACTAAACCCTATTGCCTAGTTCTAAAAAGCTACTTTCCCTAAGTTCATTTCTACTTTCACTCTATCACACATTCAAACACACTCTCACATTCTAATCTATCATTCAGACACTGAATTTGCGTAAAACGAATCGCCGCTTGTCCGCCGTTATCCTGTTTCCGTAATTTCGTAATAACTATTTTCTCAACTCTTTTCGTTGTCTATTGGCCTTTACGATGTGATCAGTCTAGGGATAAACTCTTCTTTAATTCGGACCACCCACGTCATGTTTTTCTGCTGGAATAAAAGTCTCACCTTTAATCGTGAGTAGCGCCCATGCGATTCATAGCATCGAGACAGTAGGTACCTGAGTATCACTAAGGAGCGCAAACTACACACACCCCATACATAACGTATAATATACCAGGGGCGTACCCGAAGTGTGAGAACGTTACATCATATATTTTTAACACAAATAAATTAAGAAATCTCCCTGAAAAGTGACATAAAAGTACAAGAAACAAAATACAACACAATTATAACACAATCAATAATTATTCATCTACGTAATTGAAGAGATATAGAGTTGGTTAGTTTTTATAAGGATAGACAGAGAGTCACATACGGCTAATTGAAAATTAGATTTGGGCATGCAATTCGGCCCCTACGCCGCCGAACTTTTGTCTCAAACAACCAAAGCGATTTTGAGTCCAAGTGCTGTTATCACGCGAAGTTTTATCACATTCACTACTATATAATAAGTTAATAATATAATACGTATAGAATTGACTTTGCTTTGGCCAAATTCTGGGTCTAATGTCTCTTAATTCCACTTAAGGCTTAAATCTGATTATTCCCCGCGAAATGGTTTAGCAGTCAGATGATACTTCCACACATATTCGTGCAATCAGTAATTATAACGTAAATATTCATGCAATTAGGGATAATAATGTACTAAGAAGTTTCTACAAGTTAATCGAATTCATGCACATCATTATAAGTCATTTAGGTTATAGCATCTTGCTTATAATATGCTGAAACAAAGAATTATTGCTTAGTTGTTATTATCTCTGAAACAAAATAGTATAAATAAATTCTTAGCTTTGCTCCATCGGGCAGCATCACTGAAGTTAATTTAGTTGATAAAATAAAACTAGGATGGTATAATAGAATAATCCTGGATTAGGATTATTCTCACTACAAAATTCAGTAAACTATAGAAAGTGGTAATTAAATTTCGAATATAATGTAACACAGCTTCTAAGTTCCACCACCTCCGAACTCAACCGAACTAACACTGCCCCGAGAAATATCTCTTCATCTCACACTTTAATCTCTGAAAAAAAATATTATTAACAAAAAATCATACACCACCTACTACACACACAGACACACATCTTATTCTCAATACCTGAAATCCTGATAAAAAATATATCTATTATCCATCTCACTCTTATTATAGAAAAATCTTAATCCTATTTCATCTCCTCTTTAGTAGATTCTGAAAGAAATATGTTAAGTGGGAATCATCTCTCTATAAAGGGAACAAGTATACCTAACCTTTGCCCCATAATATATAGCTACTTACTACTTATGATATTGCTATAAAGATGGGCCTCCATCACACCCCCCTACGTGTACTGACGTTTTGATCCAATTGGAAATTTTAGCTAAACGTCAGTCCACGCCAAACGTAAAATAAAACATCTGAAAATAATTTTATTAATTCCTAGGTCCCGCCCTGTCTATCTGAAAGAAATGCATCGCAGTACATACTTATTATTAGTCTCGTTCTCCAACCGTCATCAGTATATTACATCGATCCACTTGAAAATGGTAACACTAAAAAATAAACACATAAAATAAATGAACCCTAAAAGTTTATTATTATTTCGTGTCCTATACGCACCTTATAATTAATTACCCACTCAAGATACCCTAATATTCTCGAAACTGTAAAATTTATAATCCGTCAATATTATGATTTTAGACTAGTCCCAAATCTTTTCCTAGTATTTATTTTAATATTTCCTACCCCCAATTGACGGAGCATGTTGACGTACATACCTAACATGTTGTAAGTATAGTACACATTCATATTCCGGAGTAGGTAGGTACCCTCTTGTAAAGTCAATTCCTCATCGATATGTTGTTTCAAATTCTATCGCTCTGTCAATCAACCATTGGTGAGAATCAGTGGCGAAGGGTGGATTTCTGCAGAAGGGAAGCCGGGGCTAACATTTCTTATTGGATTACGTCAGATTAGACACTATTATACCCATAATTTTTCCAAAAGGTAACTCGATGGGAATCGTGTTCTTAGGTAGCTTCGCGCCTGGTGAGAATATATCATCTATGACATAGTAATTACTTCCCGCACTATTTCCATATTCTATTTTCCAGCCATCCGTAGAACTTTCTTCTTCCTAATCCCTGAAAAACTTTCACGTCCTTGGTTGTATGGTTTTTCTGTGGTGGGTTTTGTGACAATCTACTTCAATTAATTTCGTCACAACGATGAATCTCTTCTCGATAAAAGATTACGTATAATGCATGTCTTCATTGTTCCATTCGTCCTCTTAAAGCAACGTCCATATTGGTGAATTTCCTCTGAACATCGATGAAATATCAAATCATTTATTTAATAGTAAGTTATCCTAAAATTCCATGGTATAAATCCAACGTAACATTCTTAGATAGGTGTATTTCTTGTATACCTACTACAAACTCCCCAATAGGTAACACGCATATACCTACATGTCAATACACAAATGTAGGTAGGTACCTTCCTACATAACGAGCGCACAGATCTATACCGCTGCAATCAAAGTAACAAAATTATCGTGTCATTTCATTTGTATTTGTAGTATTGCATTCTTCTTGTAAACTTTCCCCACTTTTCTTCTTCCACTTGCAGATTCACAAAATCGCAAATATTATCATACTTTGTTGCGTCCTTCACTTATAACTTACACTATTATCTTATTAATAAACTGAACAATTATAACAAAATTAATGGTCATAAATATTTTATCACGGACTTACCCTAATTACAAAATTAGCTTAAGATATTTGAATACTAAAATAATATTAATTGTAATTAAGAATACATATTACAAACAAAAAAAATCCTTGATATTGCATCCGTCTGTTATATATATGGTCACCTTTCCTTATCTGACATATAAAACACCTGATAGAAGCTAATTATTACAATTTTTTTTTTCTCATATTTATATTACTTATTGCATAACTTATTTATTTGAAACTAACAAAACGTCTTAATTATTTGATATTTACAGCGTCACTCTTAAAATAATAAACCTATAAGTACAAAATTACATTTTACTCGTCACAACAGGTCACACAGTATTAGAAAATTTCATGTCTTCTTTGTCTCGTTAATCTCCCAGTCCCACACGTGGTACGTAATAGTTCAATAATCTATTCATCCTTACCAAGTCAAAGTAGATCCACCGAACTATGTATACCTATAATAACAAGCGCACTGACACAAAAACTCATATTGGTTTCGATGTTGTATTTACCTACGAGTAACTGTTGTTTATTTCTTTTGACGATCCCAATTTCAAAAAAAAAATGTTCATTTCGATGTTTTGTTTATTTAACTAAGTAATATCTATTCCACTTGATGTATAACTTACACAAATAGTAGGTATATTCCCCTATTAATGTTACTTGCGATCGCTGTCCCACAAATCCAATAATAAGAATGTATATAACATCACCCCTACATCATAAAAGTACCTACCTACATTCGTTCCATAGAACTAAGATCGTCCGTATCCACTTCTCGATAAAGGTACTTACCGAATCAACATTTTTAACTAATAATAATATTATTAGTTTACGATCCCCGTTGAATAACACTACGCTACATAACCACAGTCAGACCCCGTGTTACGTATATTCTAACGTATTCCGAATAACGAACCAATATTTTCGTATTATCCTTTTTCGTATCACCAACACTAAAACATCACATCACTTAAGGGGTAAACAACGAAAATCCCCCCCCCCCTTAAATTATCAGACGATACATAATTTTACGCAATATTTTGATGTTCCTTGTACCGATCCTAAGGATAGTTTTGCCGCAAATTCCTACATACATCTTGATCTCCATGCTTCTCTGACTCCAGCAGCCCTCCTCAGCTTAAACATTGCATCCCTTCGATGGCAAGCAAAGTGACTTCTTGATTTAATCACCACCTCCCCTCAGTTTTTAAGACGTGTCATATCCTCCCATTAGTGTAGACAAGCAGATTTAAATGTCCTAATAATTCCTCTGTCATTTCGCATTTCTTTCATGATTTTTTTTTTTTAATTCTAAATCTATATTCTAAAGCTATCCGTGGTAACTCAGTAAGTATTTAAAAAATACTTATATCCGCTGTCAGACGGCACCATTTTTGTGATGGGACAACCCTACCACGCTAAAAATAAAAATAAATCTAAACTAACTTTCGGTTGTTCACATTACCTCCTAAATAACTGCTACCTAAATTCAAAAACTAAACCCTATTGCCTAGTTCTAAAAGCTACTTTCCCTAAGTTCATTTCTACTTTCACTCTTTCACACATTCACACATTCAACCACACTCTCACATTCTAATCTTACATTCAGACACTGAATTTGCGTAAAGCGAATCGCTGCTTGTCCGCCGTTATCCTGTTTTCGTAATTCGTAGCGAAGTCTTTCTTTGTTCTACAATATTCGTTGTAAATTGGCCTTTACGTGATCAGTCTAATGGTTAGATTTTCTTTAATTTGGACCCACGTCGTGTTTTTCTTTCGCTGAAATAAAAGTCCTACCTCAATTTGGTGTATCTACCTATTATACAATACGAAGCGTTGTCCCAGTAAGTACCTGTAGCGTCACTAAGAAACACATACTCCACGCATTTCATACATAACGCATAATATACCAGGGGCGCACCCAAGGTGTAAGAACGTTACATCATATATTTTTAACACAAATAAATTTAGAAATCTCCCTGAAAAGTGACATAAAAGTACAAGAAACAAAATACAACACAATTATAACACAATCAATAATTATTCATCTACGTAATTGAAGAGATATAGAGTTGGTTAGTTTTTATAAGGATAGACAGAGAGTCACATACGGCTAATTGAAAATTAGATTTGGGCATGCAATTCGGCCCCTACGCCGCCGAACTTTTGTCTCAAACAACCAAAGCGATTTTGAGTCCAAGTGCTGTTATCACGCGAAGTTTTATCACATTCACTACTATATAATAAGTTAATAATATAATACGTATAGAATTGACTTTGCTTTGGCCAAATTCTGGGTCTAATGTCTCTTAATTCCACTTAAGGCTTAAATCTGATTATTCCCCGCGAAATGGTTTAGCAGTCAGATGATACTTCCACACATATTCGTGCAATCAGTAATTATAACGTAAATATTCATGCAATTAGGGATAATAATGTACTAAGAAGTTTCTACAAGTTAATCGAATTCATGCACATCATTATAAGTCATTTAGGTTATAGCATCTTGCTTATAATATGCTGAAACAAAGAATTATTGCTTAGTTGTTATTATCTCTGAAACAAAATAGTATAAATAAATTCTTAGCTTTGCTCCATCGGGCAGCATCACTGAAGTTAATTTAGTTGATAAAATAAAACTAGGATGGTATAATAGAATAATCCTGGATTAGGATTATTCTCACTACAAAATTCAGTAAACTATAGAAAGTGGTAATTAAATTTCGAATATAATGTAACACAGCTTCTAAGTTCCACCACCTCCGAACTCAACCGAACTAACACTGCCCCGAGAAATATCTCTTCATCTCACACTTTAATCTCTGAAAAAAAATATTATTAACAAAAAATCATACACCACCTACTACACACACAGACACACATCTTATTCTCAATACCTGAAATCCTGATAAAAAATATATCTATTATCCATCTCACTCTTATTATAGAAAAATCTTAATCCTATTTCATCTCCTCTTTAGTAGATTCTGAAAGAAATATGTTAAGTGGGAATCATCTCTCTATAAAGGGAACAAGTATACCTAACCTTTGCCCTATAATATATAGCTACTTACTACTTATGATATTGCTATAAAGATGGGCCTCCATCACAATATGTACTAAAATTTGCTGTAAGTAGCTTGGATTAGAAGATATTCAACAACGATTCAAGAAAAATAAGAAAATTGTCATATGTTGAGAAAAACATTACAATTTTAAATCGCTGTTTCTCAGTTATTTTTCAAAGTAGAGAGTACTATTTATTCTCAGTAGACGAAGAATTTCATATACTTTAATTCACAGGAGAACACAATTTGTCTAGAATGCTTCCTTTAGGAGTTATTAATGAAAAACTGAAAAAAGTTCAACTTTTTTTTTGTTTTTGGGACACCCTGTACTTAGCACAAGCGTAAAATTGGTGCAAACTTCAGGAAACCTTCTTTGCTTGTTAATGAAGAGATTAAAACAGTTTCCAGCTTTCCGACAATTATCTACGCTATACCCCCTTTTTTAACGTTAAAACACCGGTCTATAAAGCCCATGTGTGGAATCATATGCTGATATTTCTGGTTTCATAGATATGTCGACCCAAACTACTTATATCCGGAATCAACTTTAGATTCTCAAGTGGGAAGTGGGGTTATTTAGCATATAGTTGGATAGAGCCTTTAAAAAGAAATATCTTTTGGATAAAATTATCAATACCTATTTCATTATCGAGAAAATGATTCACAAAAGTGACTCTCATGTTACAATTTTCAACATGTGGAAGTCCTCGTTAATGGTTTAAAAATATTGAGGCAGGGCTTTGACTCTCAGACACTCTGTACAATGGTCAGATTAGTAGCTCATATACCTGGCAACAAGTGTAGTTGTTCTCCTGTGATGCATAATCCTTGTGTGGTGCAAAGTGGTCCATGCATCTGCACACCTTCTCTTCCAAGAGGCAGCCTCCCTTTGTGAAGCTAAGCTCGCTGCTTCCAAGGAGGCACAAGTTCCCCGCAGATCTATTACCTGACAAAGCATTACAGCATTACAGAGTATACGGATCATGTGGATGTCACAGGGGTACATAACTTAATATGTACACTTAATGTGCGAAAATACCTTTTGAAAATATCTATAGAGTAAAGTTTGCATTTCAACATCAGATAATTTACTCAATCTCGCCATTAACATTTGTTCTCCTCGTTCCGTCTGCTGACCTACACCAATAACCTCTTTATTTTGTCCTTTGCCACATATGAGTGCATTTTTGTATTCGATTGCTGTATCAATTGCTTCTATAGCCTCCTCACATTCCAATATTTTCCTTTCCTGCAAATTAGATTACATATTTTAGTATTATAATTGAGAATTTGTTTCAAACCACCGGTTATGGATTAAATGGAAGAAATTTGAGCATGGTGATAAGTTCACCCTTGTGAACAGTTTTGTATAATTTGTCTGATTGTATACTTATTATTATATTATATACTAGCTGAATTACCCATGCTTCGCAACGGCATGGTGTCCCTTAATGTGTTAAACAGTATATAATTACGATCTGATTTTCTTTTTTAACGCCCTTTTTTGACCCTGCACAATCCTTGGATCCCCTCATCATCATGGCATCTCTTAGAAAAAGCTTTTTCTCCAAAAACCGGCGATGTTATGACACAGCTTTTATTGATTAGGTACTATCCTTAATATATTATGTCGCTGGGTACTATAATTACAATCTATGGTCTGTGACATCGGACATCACCTGTCTACTAATAATAATCTATGGTTAGAAAATGAAGTTCAATCGAAGCCTGCGATAGTATGTAGAGTACAAGCCTACATCCTCGAATTCCATCACCGCCATGAGTGGTGACATCACCTTGTATCGGTGAAACAGCTTGTCTCGGTGACAAACACTTGAACTACGGAATATTTTTTCCCATAGAATTTTGATGGTGTAATCATCGCCAAATGTCAGTTGGGCCCGGCCTTCATAAACAATATGGCGACGGCCTCGGTTCAATAATGATTCCAAGATGGCCGCCTTGTTTTAGTGTTCTTCATATCTAGATATTACAACATAATATCTCTTAAAAAAGCCTTTTTTTTCAAAAACGGAGACGTTAAAACCTAGAGCAGATCGGTAGGATTTTTTTTGTATTTTCACAACAATCCATCGGAAAATGCGCGAGTTTTACGAACACTTACAAAAAACGAACTTTGTTTTATTACATAGATATATAACATTTTGTATTGTTCACAAGTGTAAATAAATAAACAACGCAAAAGCTATAGCAACTTGAGATAAATCAGCTACATAATAATTATGCTACATACAAAGAATTAACCAAAAATACTGTGGAATGTATAACCAGTTGCATAGGATATTATTTGCTGGATCTAGGCCTGGTATTATGATACATCTATCCGATGGCTGTTTACACACGCCCCGAAGTTCAGGAACTGACATTCGCCAGCTGAACTTCCGGACGTTTGTGGTGAGCCTATATGTATGAATCAATGGAAACAAACAAACCGAGTACTAGTAAACAAATATAGAATGAAAATATTTGTCACAGCAAAAAGAAAATTTGATGTTGACTCACACGTCACTCTGCTTTTGAAAGTTGATGTCTTTATTATTAAATATAATATAGGACAATAATAGTATTCACCTCAGAGTCAGACAAAGACTTGTGTGTTTTCCGTTTGTGACCTAAACTGCACCTTTTATCAATCAAACATTCTTTAGTTCTTCTTAGGTTACTGATTTCTTTCCGCAACATCAACTCCTTATCTTCAGACAATTCAGACTTATGTAGATCATTAGACTTTTCTTTTAAAATATTGTCTAAATGTGTAATTCTTTGAGTGACTTGCTTCAGTGCAGATTCTTTCCTATCTTTCCCTCTTTCCTCTGCTCCTTTTACAATCACATCATACATTTCATCAAGCTTACTTTTATCTTTAATCAATTCCACTTCCAATGTATTTTTCCTTTTTTCATCCCGCTTCATATGTTTTTTAACTTGTTCAATTTGTTTCTTGTAGAG
Source organism: Ceraclea dissimilis (assembly GCA_963576895.1). Lineage (NCBI taxonomy): Eukaryota > Metazoa > Arthropoda > Insecta > Trichoptera > Leptoceridae > Ceraclea > Ceraclea dissimilis. The sequence continues at coordinate 10,525,361 of OY756364.1, forward strand.
TTTTAACTTTAATTCATGCTTCTTTATATCCTTAGTACTTCCATATTCCAACTTGTTATTGACTTCCAGGTCCTGAACTCTTCTTTCATAATGATCAACAATAGATTTACATTTCCTTACTTGTTGGCTAAGCTTTGAATCTCCATTCCCTACAATATATTTAGCTTGTGCAGCTACTAAGTCTGCTTTTGCTTTATCATATTCCTGTTTAACATTTCCTTGTTTCTCTCCACATTTCTTAAGGTTTCCTTGTCTTTTAACTATTTTTGTTAAGTCTTCTATCAACTGTTCTTTGGCTGCACACAAACTAGTTAATTCTTTTAATTGATTTTCTGCATCTTCTATTTCTTTCGACAACTTATTTACTAAATTCTTCTTTAAATTATATTTTTGAAGGAAAGATTTATATTTTTTACTATTTTCACTAGGAACTGGCGAATCAATAATTTTAAGAAGTTCTCTTTGTACTAACTTAGCCTCAGGATCTTGGTGTGCCTTGTGAGATTCTAATATGATTTGTTGTGACTCTGGTGAAATGGCTTTAGCCGCAGCTCGACGTAATAATTCCAATTCACTTCCTGATAAACTTTCTCCAGGATGTATTGTCTTTCGTCTGCCTTGCTGTTTCGCCGTGTAATCTTTTGCATTGCAACATTGCAAATATTCTTCACACCTATCTACCATTAATTCGTCAGTCTTCTCTTGAAAGAATTCAATAAACTTATATAATTTATCATTGAATAAGAAGTCATGATGCTCCATGCTTGTATCAGAATCAGATTGTAAGTCACTTAATTCACTGGGCTCTGTGTCTTCTGTTATCCTAGGCAGTGTTTGTTTATTCTCAAGCAATTCACTATCCAGGGTTTCAGCATTAGTATGTAAAATATCTGTGTTTGTATTTAAACAATCATCACATTCAGCTTTAAGGAATAACCACTCATTAATTTCTGTCGCTTCTGTTTCACTCAAAGCATCTGATCGCAATAACTTGTGAAATAATCCTTCAGCATTTGCTACAAGCTTTACCCATTGCTGAGCTGCAAACTGTAGCCCAAATAACTCCTCCGGACCACCATCACCTCTGGCCTCTAATCTATCTTTATCATTTATTATACTTGTATTATTATCAGCATATCCGTTAACTGTAACCATATTTTTAATACCACGACAACACCAACAAAATTGAAGATTTTTTAAAGTGTAATCAAAGTCATTAATATCTGAACTAAGACAACATATTATCCAAGTAAATGCTCTTCCACCAAAAGAATCTCGTAGCATCGCTGTTAGGAGGGATTGCTCATAGTTGACATTCACTTTATTGTTTGATGTTTCAAGTAAACTCCTGACAACATCTTCCAAAGACTGTAGGCTAGGCTCTGGATAAGCGGCCAATTCACAAAAACTAGCTGTTGAAAGTTTATGATGCAGGATACCATTGGTCCCTATCCACCTCTGTTCAATAGTCAAGGTAAACACTGTGTGGCAAGGCTCCTGACATTCTGATGATCCTCCCCTACACAATAACTGGAATGCCTCATCTGTGCTGCTGCACTTTACTAAGCCAGACCCAAGAAGGTCAACTACCATGCCATTGACTAACCTCATCCATGTGAGGTGTACAACATAACTGCGCTCTGGTGTCATACTCAGCCTTTGGAAAATATCTTGGATAAACCTAGGAATTATTCCACAATCCTGATCATTCCTTGTTGAATTAAAATCTGTAAACCAGAAAAACATGTGTGAAAACTTCAATATTGACATACTTTTACATCTTGTAAAACTTACCTACATGGATACTTACTTGTTCCTAATAGAGAATATGTTTTCCCTGTATTCTTCTGACCCAACACAACAACAGAGGTATCACAACCTTCCAGAATGCAATTTATTTGAGCAGGAATAATAGTAGAATACAATTGTTGTTGTGAACATCCAAGAGGAAGTGCACTATCCACTTTAAATACTTGACCATCATTTGCAACTACGCTTTGTGAGGTAGGATCTGTCACCAGCCAAGTAGGAAAACTGTCAGTCGCTGGAGGACGAATTCGCACGGCGACTTGAATTGGAACATCCATTATGTGAATACCTATTTCGAGGATTGACTATTAATTATTATCTACACAGATATTAAAGGGACGCTACACATTTAGTTGTTTAAGCAATCCACCCGAAGCGCGAAGGCGAAACCAGGCAAAATGGTCATTCTCAATTCCGCTAACTGCTTTGCTAACGAAGTTAACGAACGACAGCGAGGACCACAGAACACATATGCGAGGACTTTGGCTGAAAACATACTACTTACTAATCTGTGACTTTGGCGAGGACAGCCGACAGCGACAGCGATTTTTGACAGTAGAGTGAGAGAGACCACAGAACACATATGTGTAGATAGCGCCAGTGTGACCATTTCTCGGAGTCAGTGTGGACAGTGTGACCGTTTTCGAAGTTTCCTTACGTAGTAAATTAATGGCGAAAAATACTAGATTGATGTGGAAAAGTACTAAAAACTTGCCAAACATAAAACTGAAATCCGCCCGAAAAGCAATGTTGAGCCCTCGTTGACATAGAACACATACTTTGGGATAGAATGGAAAACTTTGACATTGATCGAGGAAGGGGGGGAGAAGATAGAATGGAGCTACAGATTTCAGAACACATCGAACCACAGTCCGCAAATAATACGAAAATTTTGCGAACTGACAACGTTCGTTTAATTTTTTAACTCAACTCAACTTTAGAAGAATGTTTTAAAAAATACCAAAAATATACTCTCCCAAAAATACTTAATGTGTGAAATTCGATGAGTGAAGTAAACCATAGAAGTCTCGCTATATACCTAATTAAGTAATATATTTATTTTATTTATTTATTTATTTGATCTTAACATTTACAAGATATATATTGCTTATGTTTGCCTCCCCCACTAGGAATACCCTGTGCACATCCTGTGTCGGGAGAAATCAGCGACATAATATATTAAGTAAATATGATATCTCTTTGGAAGAAATATATATATTGTTGTATATGTGTTCTGTGTATATTACTCATATTACTATTCTATGGTTCAGTGTTGCCATATATACAGATTTATCTGTATTTATACAGATTTTAGGCATCGGGAACAGAGAAATACAGATGACAAATTTTACTCTGTTTTATACAGATTTTTGGGATTTTGGAAATTTTCTATGATAAATCAGAAGAATAAAGTAAAATGAAAGAGATTCGATCACATTTGTCATTTGATAATAAGTAAATAGATGAAAATCTCATTTGTAGAGTATATAATATGTACAAAAAGAAATTAGTATATTTTATGTAAGCACGAGTACTGTTATTTTCTCAAAAAGGTTAGTTTTTCAATAAACTACCATATTTCGTTTGTTTTAAAATTTCATTTATACAGATTTTTTGCATTTTTATGCCTGTTTATACAGATTTCGGCTTAGGGTCACGTTCTGTATCCGTTAAAATTCACTAGGCGATTCGCTCGATTGTTTATGGTTCTATTGTTCGCCGTTCTATCATCAGTGCGTTTCACTCGGTTGTGCGAGTCAACGTGTTCTATGTGCACAGTTGACACGCTCGGTTGTTGCGAATAACACCCAACAAAATTGTTGGGTGACATTCGCTCGCCATAGATAATAGAATGGTCCGCACGTGCAGTTCACTCACTCTTATTAACACGCGATATGTCTATCCCTTTCTACCAAAGAAGAGTATAGCGATATCGCTATCTCGATGTATATCTATCAACTCACTCTTATTAGTATTCTCATATCTCTATCTCTGTTTGACAATTCCAATTGGAACAATCACCCAAATGCGTTCTGCTTCGCGCGATAATCGTCCGTTGACACGCTGAGTGAAAATTAACGGATACAGGGCCGCGTTCTGTATCCGTTAATTTTCACTCAGCGTGTCAACGAGTGATTATCGCGCGAAGCAGAACGCATTTGGGTGACTGTTCCAATTGGAATTGTCAAACAGAGATAGAGATATGAGAGTACTAATAAGAGTGAGTTGATAGATATACATCTAGATAGCGATATCACTGCACTCTTCATTGGTAGAGAGGGATAGACATATTGCGTGTTAATAAGAGTGAGTGAACTGCACGTGCGGACCCTTCTATTATCTATGGCGAGCGAATGTCACCCAACAAATTTGTTGGGTGTTATTCGCAACAACCGAGCGTGTCAACCGTGCACATAGAACACGTTGACTCGCACAACCGAGTGAAACGCACCGATGATAGAACGGCGAACAATAGAACCATAAACAATCGAGCGAATCGCTAAGTGAATTTTAACGGATACAGAACGCACTCCAGAACGGACCCTAGGCTGGCCACAAACGTCCCGAAGTTCAGTTCCGGAATCGACCGTTTTGCAAAAAGGTTCCGACCAAAACCTCTTTCTGAATTTAAAATCGGGGTGACGCTGAATTCAGAGAGAGGTTTTGATACAGAACGCACTCAGGAGTGCGTTCTGTATCCGTTAAAATTCACTCGATTGTTTATGGTTCTATTGTTCGCCGTTCTATCATCGGTGCGTTTCACTCGGTTGTGCGAGTCAACGTGTTCTATGTGCATGGTTGACACGCTCGGTTGTTGCGAATAACACCCAACAAATTTGTTGGGTGACATTCGCTCGCCATAGATAATAGAAGGGTCCGGGTCACGTTCTGTATCCGTTAATTTTCACTCGGCGAGTGAACGAGCGATTATCGCGCGAAGCAGAACGCATTTGGGTGATTGTTCCAATTGGAATTGTCAAACAGAGATAGAGATTCGAGAATACTAATAAGAGTGAGTTGATAGATATACATCGAGATAGCGATATCGCTATACTCTTCTTTGGTAGAAAGGGATAGACATATCGCGTGTTAATGAGAGTGAGTGAACTGCACGTGCGGACCATTCTATTATCTATGGCGAGCGAATGTCACCCAACAATTTTGTTGGGTGTTATTCGCAACAACCGAGCGTGTCAACTGTGCACATAGAACACGTTGACTCGCACAACCGAGTGAAACGCACTGATGATAGAACGGCGAACAATAGAACCATAAACAATCGAGCGAATCGCCTAGTGAATTTTAACGGATACAGAACGCGATCCCGCACGTGCAGTTCACTCACTCTTATTAACACGCAATATGTCTATCCCTCTCTACCAATGAAGAGTGCAGTGATATCTCGATGTATATCTATGGCCGCGTTCTCTATCCGTTAATTTTCACTCAGCGTGTCAACGAGTGATTATCGCGCGAAGCAGAACGCATTTGGGTGACTGTTCCAATTGGAATTGTCAAACAGAGATAGAGATATGAGAGTACTAATAAGAGTGAGTTGATAGATATACATCGAGATAGCGATATCACTGCACTCTTCATTGGTAGAGAGGGATAGACATATTGCGTGTTAATAAGAGTGAGTGAACTGCACGTGCGGACCCTTCTATTATCTATGGCGAGCGAATGTCACCCAACAAATTTGTTGGGTGTTATTCGCAACAACCGAGCGTGTCAACCGTGCACATAGAACACGTTGACTCGCACAACCGAGTGAAACTCACCGATTATAGAACGGCGAACAATAGAACCATAAACAATCGAGCGAATCGCTGAGTGAATTTTAACGGATACAGAACGCACTCTATCAACTCACTCTTATTAGTACTCTCATATCTCTATCTCTGTTTGACAATTCCAATTGGAACAGTCACCCAAATGCGTTCTGCTTCGCGCGATAATCACTCGTTGACACGATGAGTGAAAATTAACGGATACAGAACGCGGCCCATACAGATTTATACAGATTTCTAGACATTGAAATACAGATTTGTATTTTAAAAGTGTGGCAACACTGCTATGGTTTTTGACTGCGCGCTGTGTCGTCTTGTCTTGCGTCGTTTGTTTTGCTTATTTTTTGTTTTTCTTTTTTAATCATTCGGTAATGTATGATGGATTGTGGGAAAACGAATATCTTCCACCCCAAACTGCTATCTGTAAATCAACTTCCAGTGGAATTCAGTAAACATGCCGTCATTCCCGTTACAAAACCCGTGGTAAGTGCAATGAAATACACAGTAAACAGCAGTAACATCGAAGTGCGGTGTATCTCAATTGATCTTCCGAGAGCACGAGTGCCTGGTAAATTGCATGAGTGTTAACAGAAGCAAGAATAGAGTAGTCTGGCATCCTTCCTCTCTGCCTACCCTGGTTGGTTGGCAGAAATTGCCGGTGGCAATAAACCCGCCATTTGAAAATTATTATTTTTTAATAAAGTTTTATTTATGAGGGGAGGGGCGTGAGGAGGTAAATAGATTCAGTGATGCCACATGTACTTAACTCCCTTCCCCATTGGAAAACCCAAAGTTGGCTCTGGGTGCAACTACTTCCCAAGTTTTAGGAAAACTGGAAATATCACCTGTAGTGTTCACTTACCTATCAGCTGACCTGGACTCTGGTAAGTGATGCTCGCCTGGTGGTCTGCAGAGAAGTGGCTCTCCTCTGGTATGCCTGGTGCCTCCTGGACTCACTACTACATTATATGGTGCAATAGTAGGAGGGGCTAGTCTATGCCACCGCCTCCAGTACTATGGATGTAGACTATACTGTAGCCCAGAGTAGGTACTTACCTGATGTGGTGCAATGCCTCTCTAGAGCCTATATTATATATGTACTATACTTGGCTTCTAATACACTACATCTCTTCCTTCTTTTTAATTGTTTTTAAAGTTATTACACATACAGGATTATTAATCACTATTATTCAAATCACTTTGGTATACATTATATTTGCATATTATTATTGCTTTTAAAGTTTTGAGTATATAATATCGAAAATTGCTTTTAAATCACATTCATTATTAGGTATTTACAGTTTTATTTTATATACACTTTTCTCTTCACTCGCTTTCCATTTCACTACTTTGTATTGTTTTTTCCGTTTCACTGTGGTCGCCTACTATTTTCCATTGTCCTTCGACCTTCTTTAAGTGTACAACATTTCTTCGGTACTCTTTCCCGGTTTCGTCATTTCGAACTTCCATATCGCCAGAATTGGGCCGGGCCTTGATTATTGTGTGTATATCAGGTAGAAAGTTTGGATCCAGTTTATTTTGTTTGTTGGTGTTTTTTATGTACACTTTATCTCCTTCTTCTAAATCGGTTTCTTTGGCTTTCCTCTTCCGGTCGCTATACTCTTTTGAATTTTGTTTCATAATCTTGTCTCTGTCTCTAATTTCTAAATCCCAATTCTTGTTTTCTATGTCTAAATACGAGGGTATTTTGTCCCTGAATACTCTTCGGTAGAACATATCCGAAGGAGTTCTTCCCGTCGTTGCATTTGGCGTACTATTGTACATCATTAGGTATTTTAACATCTCATCTTTCCAATTCTTCCTTTCAATTTGGCTTATTCTTAAACGTTTCAATATGCTTCTGTTTTGCCTTTCTACTTCTCCATTCATTTGTGGCCACCAGGGAATAGTGTTGTTCAGTTCTATACCACATTCTCGACAGAATATTTTAAATTCTTCGCTCACAAATTGCGTTCCATTGTCTATAGTCAATGTGACTGGAAATCCGACTCTAGAGAAGATTTCTTTTAAATATTTTAGTATTTCAGATGTTGTGATGGATTTTGTTATTTTTATTTCTTTATAACGACTGTAATAATCAATCACGACTAGCAAGTAGTCCTTTGATGGTAATGGTCCCAATAGATCAAGTGCTATGTCCACCCATGGTTCTATCGGAAGTTCTCTTCGTTTCATTGGGTGTGGCATATTTGGTGCTGATACTAGCGTACAGCTTCTACAATTCTTTATTAAATTCTCTGCGTCTTTGTCGATTTTCGGCCACCACACTTTTGTTCTTAAGCGGTTTTTCATAGCAACTATCCCCGGATGTCCTTCATGTGCCGCTTCCAGGACTCGTCGTCTCAATTCTTTTGGAATTACTATTTTGTTTCCTCTCAGTAATATGTCTTTCTCAAAACATAATTCTGTCTGGAAAGTTTTATAAGGACCGATTTCAGCGTCCCAATTTTGCTTGTCCAATGCTTTCTTCACTTTCAATATTTCGATATCTTGCGCTGAATGTCTCTCGATTTCTTTAAGGGGCATAGCTGTTGGCCTAGAATATTCTACTATTTGATTGACATAATCGTTATCAAATTCTTGGTACCTGGTTTCTCTGTTCACACATAGTCGAGACAAGGGGTCTGCAATGTTCGATTTTCCTGGTTTGTATATTATTTTGTAATTAAAGGATTGTAGTCTCAATACCCATCTTTCGATTCTCGCGCATGGTTTTGAGTGGCGTCCAAATATTACTTCCAAAGGTTTATGATCACTTATCAAGTCAAATCTATCCATACCATAGAGGTAAATCTTAAAATGTTCCACAGCCCACACAAGTGCCAGCGCTTCTTTTTCTGTTTGACAATATCTTTTCTCGCAGTCAGTCAAGCTTTTGTTTCCATACGCCACTATTTGAGGACCTCTTTGTGGGTGGATCTGAATGAGAACTGCACCCAGACCTACAGGACTTGCATCAGCTATGACTTGGGTTTTCAGCGATGGATGGTAGTACCCTAATGATTTAATTTCTGACAACACGTTTTTCATTTTTTTAAAAGCGACTTCCTGTTCTGCTTTCCAGTATTTCGAAATGTTTGCAGTTTTAGAAAGCTTTAATCGCAAGATACCTCTGAAACTTTCCGTGAGCGTTGCCAGATGAGGTACCCATTTTCCGACGAAATTTACTAGGCCCAGGAAACTTTGTAATTCTTCTATGGTTCGGGGTATTCTGAATTGCTTTATGGCATCTATATACTTCTTCAATGGTTTAATACCTTTTGGTGATAGTTCATGTCCCAGAAATTGTATTGTACAGATTTTATATACACATTTTGTAATATTCAGCAGTACATTATTTTTCTTCAGGACTTTAAGTGTATGTTGGAGGCGTTTATCATGATCTCTTTCATCCGCACCCCAGATAATGATATCGTCAATAAAATTGATTGTACCCTCACAACCCAAGAGTATTCGTTCTAAAGTTTTTTGGAACATTTCTGGGGCACAAGATATTCCAAACATTAACCGTTTGTATCTGAATAGCCCTTTACTTGTAATGAACGTGGTTATGTATCGGGAGTTTGGGTGTAACTCTACTTGATGGAAAGCATTTTTTATATCTAATCGTGAGAACAAGGTTGCTTTGCCTAGCTTTGGTAATAATTGATCCATAGTTGGCAATGGATAGTTTTCTCTTACAATGGCCGTATTAGCTCTCCGCATATCTATACAAATCCGGACTTCTCCGGTATCTTTTAAAATTGGTACCATAGGTGACACCCATTTAGATGGCCCGCTAACTTTTTCGATAATATCTGAATCTATTAATTCTTGAATTTTTGTATTTACTTTAGATTCTAATGGGATTGGTATTCTTCTGTAAGGTTGTGACACTGGTTTGACTGTCTCGTCAATAGATATTTCCAGCAAAACATCGTTGAATTTCGGGAAATTTTCTATTGTATTTACCGTGTCAACACCAATCCGCAAGACACCCAATGTGATCGCTGAGTCTTTCCCCAGCAAGTCTTTGGTTCCATTCTGAATTACATAAAAATTGGCAATATCTGTTTTCCTGTTAACGTGTACTTCTGCTTTAAATGAGCCTAAAATTTTAAGTGGGGTGTTGCTTCCGTAAGCGAATAATGTTTTTTTCGGTGTTTTTTCCTGATCAGTGATGTTAACTTTGGATTTCTTTAACCTTTCCCATGTTTTGTCTGTAATTAAGTTGCACTTGGAACCTGAGTCTATCAATAGTTCTACTTCCACCCCCCCTATGTTACATTTAACCATGCTGTCATTTTCAATGTGAAAGACGTAGTCTATGTCCTCACTTTCTCCTCTCCTTTGTTGTTTCTTGAATTTATGTCTTTGTGGGGAAAATTTCCTTTTAGAAGCGTTTAATTTCAAGCAGCATTTTTTGAAATGGCCCACTGTACCACAGTTGTGGCATTTCGCCAGTCTTGCTGGACACTTCCTGTCTCTGGGTCGGTGGTTTGGGCTTCCACAATTGAAGCAATGCCTGTTATTTGGCATAGCCTTGATTTTGTTGACCTCTTGTGAAGTTTTTTCCCGGAATTCCTCCACTTGACGGGTAACTGTTTCTAGGCAATTTGCTTCGACAATAATTTCGTTAAGCGTCATCATGTCTCCGGTCTTTAATATTTTTTTTCTGAGGTCTGCTGAGGCACATTTCTCCACTATTTGATCTATTAAGTTTTCTTCGTTTAAGTCGCACTTCCTCGCCTGCTTCCTTAGTCTTATTACGAAACCTTCGAATTTTTCATTCGGCTCTTGTTTAATTTGTCTAAACAAATGCCTTTCGTAAATTTTACTTTGAACTGGGGCGAAATAAGCGTCCAGTTTGTCCAGGGCTATTTGGAATACGTCCAATGAGTTGTCTTCTGTATGGGCACCTGGTAAATTGTAATATATTTCCTGCAAGCCTATTCCGCCCATGTGCAACATCGTTGCTCTTTTCTTACATGGTTTTTCGATACACCCCGCTTCTAAGTATATATTTAATGCTCGTTTCCACTTCACCCATCTCATGCCTACGCCGGCTTCTCCATCACAATCAAATACCTCCAACGGTGGGAGTGAAGACATCGAAACCATTGTTATATTCTGAAATTGAACGGTTTATATTTAGCACACATACAGGCGAGCCTTTAGACATGTAGGTGTGGGTACACTTGCATTTGAGTGCATCAATGACAAAATCTTGTCTGTTTTACACAGACTAACCCTACATGCTTCACAGTATATGCACAATGTGCCCGTCTTTAACAAGACCTTGTCTGTATTTAAACCACAGACCAAAACTGCATTTAAGCACAGCACCAAGTGCCCAGTCTTTCACAAGACCTTGTCTGTATTTATACCACAGACCAAAACTGCATTTAAGCACAGCACCAAGTGCCCAGTCTTTCACAAGACCTTGTCTGTATTTATACCACAGACTAAAACTGCATTTAAGCACAGCACCAAGTGCCCAGTCTTTCACAAGACCTTGTCTGTATTTATACCACAGACTAAAACTGCATTTAAGCACAGCACCAAGTGCCCAGTCTTTCACAAGACCTTGTCTGTATTTATACCACAGACTAAAACTGCATTTAAGCACAGCACCAAGTGCCCAGTCTTTCACAAGACCTTGTCTGTATTTGTACCACAGACTAAAACTGCATTTAAGCACAGCACCAAGTGCCCGTTTCTGGGGTGACCAGCGTCAGCTGTGTGGCCTGCATTACCTTATCTAAGGTTGCACGACCCATGCATGTGTATGCTGTGCATTACCTTAACAAAGGTTGCACAACAAATGCATATGTATTGTCCAGCATTCCATGCACGTATATGCTGTGCATTACCTTAACAAAGGTTGCACAACAAATGCATATGTATTGTCCAGCATTCCATGCACGTATATGCTGTGCATTACCTTAACAAAGGTTGCACAACAAATGCATATGTATTGTCCAGCATTCCATGCACGTATATGCTGTGCATTACCTTAACAAAGGTTGCACAACAAATGCATATGTATTGTCCAGCATCCCATGCATGTATATGTAGTGCATTACCTTACCAAAGGTTGCACAACAAATGCATATGTACTTCCACAATACTCTTCCTCAATGGTAGGTTTATTGCTGAACTTAAAATGGAATGTACAGTGCATTATTGATTATTATATACTACATGAAAATATAAATAGCCTATGTCACGGGAAAAAATAACGCATCTTTTGATATATAACATGATATAATCGGATGCTTGGCTTAACGTACATCGGCTTGCATAGAAAAACAAATGACTATCCTCTTTATAATAGTGTAGATGTAATATGTATCTTGATTATTTTATGTATAATGCATTTAAGTTAAATTTGCTGTTATTAGTTAAGGAATCATTATTAATTGAAATAAATATTAACTGAAACCCTCGTACATCTTTTGGAGGTTGTTGCTATGCGATGTTTTGCAATGTTATCCGATTGTGCAATACCCTATCATCGGTATTGCGCAATTATTATGCATAATATAATGTAAGATTTGGAATACGAAATGGCGCATTTTTTTATACACACTTATATTTCCCTTAAAATTCATTGCCTTGGCAAGATACGAGTATCTTAAAATATTACAAATGTGGGGGTTTATTTTTAAATCACTTTGTTCCTTCTCTTTGTACACTCATTGCAATGTATTATTTCTTCCCTTTTTTATTAAATTAGGATTACATGGCTTTATATAAGCACAATCAATAATGAATTAAACATGTGCAAAACACGCAACAAAAATTCGTAATTGCTATTGTGTAATAGTTGATATTTCCTATTAATGTAATACACTACATCCTATTTACATTAATAATACATTTATTTAGATTCACTTGATTGAAAAACACTTTTATTTGTTTAATCAATTAATTATTATTTGCACTATACATGTGTTATTACTTTCTTTATAATTTACACCGGTGTAGATATCACTTCACTGTTTTATAAATTTATTCTCGTCGCCAATATGTAGTGTTCACTTACCTATCAGCTGACCTGGACTCTGGTAAGTGATGCTCGCCTGGTGGTCTGCAGAGAAGTGGCTCTCCTCTGGTATGCCTGGTGCCTCCTGGACTCACTACTACATTATATGGTGCAATAGTAGGAGGGGCTAGTCTATGCCACCGCCTCCAGTACTATGGATGTAGACTATACTGTAGCCCAGAGTAGGTACTTACCTGATGTGGTGCAATGCTTCTCTAGAGCCTATATTATATATGTACTATACTTGGCTTCTAATACACTACATCACCAAAGGATTCTAATAATATTATAATATATGCTAGCTGAGTTACACGTGCTTCACAACAGCAAATCTGGATGGTGAAGTACATCGACAGTAAGACCCGAAACGCATTCATCCATCTGTTAACCAAAGTAGTTTTTGCAGCTCTATACGCTATAACTATCAGTCTGGCATTTTTATGTTTCGATTTCAGATTTTTCACTTTTAGATCTTTGCTATATAATCTGAGCACTTGGATTCTCCCATTCCGATCTGACCGACGTGACTAATTCAAAATTTTAAAAAAGATTTTTGTTCTACTCTACTCGTGAAGTTCTTTCATGAGACGCCAACGCGGCGGTATGCAGTGAATGGATCCTCTCGATTACTTGAGCTGGACAAAATGTGACTTAAGATCTGAACTTCTTTTCCAACGCCCTTTAATACGATACCACACATGACCTCACGCAAACCTCACATCCCCTCACCATTATGGCGTCTCCTATAAAAAGTTTTTTCTCCAAACACCGGTGACGTTAGAACACAGTATATTGTCGCAAATGTTATTCTAAATTTAGTAGCAATCCATGCTAAAATGTGCGATTTTTTTTATTATTTAAAAAAAAAAAAAGGTCTGGGATTGCACACACAAACCCAAATACTTTCCTGCACACTTTGCACTAGGTTAAAGGCCTGTATCACTAAGTGTGGAATACATTGCCACAAACGAGTTACACAAACATTTACAAAAATCCAACTTTATTTTTTATATAATATAGATATAAACTTTTGCCAATATAGTCTTCAAACCAAAACTTTTAATTACAGTAAAGTAGAACAAGTACGATCTGAAGATAGTTATTTTTTTATTTAATGAATTAGAGAATCTGAATGAAGGTTTCTGCTGCTTGTATTGCTTGTATATAGTGTTTATTGAAATGTTTTCAGTTTAGCATTGGGAGATCACTAAATAATTGCCAAGTGATTCCTTGTGTTTCTATATCCAGAGTGCATTGTGTAATTAGTGAGAATTACAATAGCCATAATGAAAGCATTCCATGTTGGAAGATAACAGACAGTAGTCGGTATGGAATATTGGTTAATGGAAATAAAGTAAACAAGGAAGAACCATTAGTCATTCAAGATAATGATGTCATTCAATTAGATTTAGCTGGAGAATTTGTTTATAAATTTTGTTTGAACAATGACCGGAAAAGAAAATATTCCCAAGTATTTTGTGATGCAGTTGATGAAAGAATACAAGAAGCAAAAGACAAATTTGATTCCACACAATCGTTTGAGATAGATAATATGAAAAGTAAAATAGACATTGTCAAGAGAAAGCAGTGTGATATTTTAAATGAAAAACACGTCTTAGAGAAACACTTGGAAGCTAAATTTATTTCTTTGGAGAATGATTTCCAAAACAAATTACAAGAGGTTGAAGGAAAACAGAGGGATATATTAAGGCAACAAAATGAGGAAGAGAAACGTATACTGGAAAGAGAAATGAATAGTAAAATTATTGAGTTGGAGGTAAGATATTGTTATATTTAGTTTTATTCATGTTTAGTGTACCTACAGTAATACTGTACTACTTGCGTAATATCACTGGAGGCTATTAATTATATGAACGTTGCAGGGGAAGATAAGGGAGCAAAAAGACAATGAGAATATGTTGGAAAAGGAAAACAGAATATTACTTGAGCGTCTGGCGAAGGAACGTCAAGATTTTGAGAAAAGGTTATGTGATATTATTAATGACAAAGAACAGAAACTTGAAGGTTTAGAAAGTCAGCTTAAACAGAAGGAAGAAGAATTAAAACAGGAAAAAATGAGAATGGAAGGTTTAAGATTAGAGGAACTCAAGGAACATGAGAAAGCTAAGGAAGAAGTGAGTATGAATTAACTCAATTACTACTACACAACTAGGTACATGGTACAACATATAACTGACTAAATATCTGTTTTGCAGGAAATCAAGAAATTACAAAATATGATGCAAGCTGAGCAACAAACTAAACTGGAAGAAATAGAATCTTTGAAACTTCAGATACAAATGCAAGAGCATATGAGTAAAGAGACTAGAATAATAAATGAAAGCAAGTTTCAACAGCAAATAGAAAAGTTAAAACAGGAAGCACAAGAGATACAATTTAGAATGATGGAAGAGGTATGTGTATGTGATATAATCAAATCATTACAAACAATAATGAATGATTTATTGTGGAGTTATACAGGGTGTTTGATAGGTAATGTACAGAGTTTACACACTTTACATCAATATGGTAACACAATCTCCACTCAGCTGGTAGTGGTATGTGGGAGGGAAGTCATCTACTTTCAAATATCCAGATTAAATCATTGTCAGTTAAATCATACCAAAACACTGTGATGTATAAAAGTTTGTGTCTACTTTTTAATGTGTATTGTTGGTTTTTACATTGTTAATAGAATTTGCAGGGGTCAAAACTGGTAAAAGTCTTTATTTTTTTAACTGGTCATTACTTACTTTACGTGTCCGGGTGGTTCATACCCTGCCACTCCAATATGCGGCGACATACATCGCCTTGTCATTCCCTAGAATCAGGTCCCCAGGGGTGCAGCTCTCTCCCATCAGGGGACATATTAGTAGGTGGCTGTCATCCTGGGTCGCTCCGCAGTCACAGAGAATGTTGTCATCAGGTAGGTACCAAAAGCAAGTTTTCTCAGTTTTTTAGGGTTTAGCCCTCAAAATTTTCACATTGGAGCCCTAAAAACTGTCTAATGTCTATTGAAACATAGCCAACTTGCATTGTTAGAACCAGTCCACTACTGATCATAGAAACCATCGTAAAGCATTCTGTAGTTTGGGGCTTCGAGACAATTGAGCAACCTGCATCATCTCAAAAATATAAAGAGCAATCAAGAGTATAGTTTCCATTTCTCATACGTGTAAAAGATGGGGCTATAGGAGCAGAGCTTTATGGGCTATGAAGACGGAGCACCTGATTTTTCTATAAAGCTTTCCTCTAGTTGGATAAAAGAACTATTCATAACAATGTGTAAATTTTTTGCCATCACATTTTTCTGCTACGTAGGCACGATATCTATATACATAGGGAACCTGTATAAATGTAGGAAGTCCTAACGGATAAAGCCATAGACAAAAATTGACCGCCGCCAGCATTTCCGCTGATTATACATAATGAGTCGCAAAAATCACTGAAATATCACCAGGATTAATGAAATTGTGGACAACCAATATGACACGCAATCATATGTTTAGAGACTTAATGGCGTCTACCAGTGGCGAAGGGTGGATTTCTGCAGAAGGGAAGCCGGTGCTAACATTTCTTATTGGATTATGTCAAATTAGACACTATTATACCTATCATTTCATCCAAAAGGTAACTCGATGGGAATCGTGTTCTTAGGTAGCTTCGCCCCTGGCGTCTACCATAGATTTGTCATAGATATAGAAGGGGCTCAATGTTCAATAGTTCTTCCCACCTTTATATAGGTTCCTTATATATACATATATAAAGTATTTCTTTAATACATAACACCTGCATTTCTAACGCTCAGGTAGTCAGTATTTTTAGACTTTTGTGTCAGTAGGGGAACAGGGGCAGAACCGGGTAGCGGGGCAGAACCGGGTATCGTTGATATCTTCAATACCAGAAGAATACTGACCAGGGTCAAGCTGCCCAAATACACTTTAGGATGGTGTTAGTTGGTCTCCCAAATCTGAGGGCCGTGACTAAGTTCGTTTTCGAGGGAAAATTTTTTGAAAATATTTTTGTTGTTTTTGCCATTTTCTTAACCGTGACATGAATATTGAGTTTGCCTTCAGTTTATGTACGCATGAAAATTAATTATTTTTAATACACATAATGTTAAATTGGTTATTTTTCTTCTGTTATTGATATTTTAATATGCGTTTTACAACGCGTATGCAAAAATACACGCATTAGTTTGAAGAGATGCGCGCAGGGCATAACCGGGTACCCAAAGGTGGGGCATAACCGGGTATACCTTAATAATACGAGGGTGGAGTGAAAAGTTCTCGGCCTGACGGTGAAAAACTGTGTTTTATGGCTCAAAAATATATCTATATTTTTAAATAATCTTCTATTAGTTCAGTGTACTTGGTCCGACGTCTCTCCGATCAGTAGATCCCGCGTCTGAGGGTAATTCTCCAAGGTCTGCAAAATAACCATCTACAGTTGATACCATCCTCTTCATTTGACTAAAAACGTTATCCAGCTACATTTTTTTTTGAGGTTTGAGGATGTTTTAAGTTAGAGGATGATAAATCTGGTTAATGGGGTGGATATTCCTATAATCCATACTTCAAAACCTTCGATTCTCCCTATGCCAAAGCGCTTCAATGAACAGGTTAATTGTCGTGATGAAAGAGGATTTTTTCCTTTGGAATCTAAGCCTTTTTCCGCGATTTTTTTCTTTTAGTTGGTCCAAAATTTTTGCATAATATTCTCCAGTTGTTGTTTTATCCTTTTTAAGGCAATGAGTGAAAAGGATTCCCTTTTCATCCCAGATGACACTAGTCATCATCTTTTCGGGAGGAAAAATCGACTTCGCCATTTTAGTGAGGAGCCACTGGCTTCCAAATACTGCTTTGATGGCTGTTTCATTTTTAGAGGCTACTGATGGATCCACTTAACATCCACAGTAAAAAATCAATGCACAAAATTAATTGGATCCTTCTTAAAACGGCTCAAACATTGGTGCGAAATTAGTTTTGCATTTGTTTTTGGTTAGTATTCAACAAATGCGGCAGCTGATTTTCATAGAGGCTTTTCGTATTTAATCATTGACGTAAAGTGAGTCCAACTTTTTCTTCTGATATGCCTAGGACCTCAGCTATCTCATACACCTTTAGTTGCCGATCGTTCAATACCATATTGTGCACCTGCACAGCATTTTCCCTTGTGATAGCAATTTTTGGCTCTTCTTCACGTGGATCATGATCAAGAGAATTAAGACCATGTTTGATTTTCGGTTGCCATTTTTTTCACTATAAAAAGAAAGGAGAAGAATCCTAGTTTACCTTTATTAACTTTGGGTTGGGTAACGTTGGCGATAAACTGTCCAAAATGAAGAGTTTGTAACAGCACGATAGTCCGGTTTATCCATTTCAACAAAACATCTCCGACACGTCTACTTCCAAATGCCGTTAAATGAAAACTAGTCGACAGATCAAGCTGAAACTTGTCATATAATGTTTTCAGACATGTATCATCGTAACAGCAAAAAAAAATTTTTGGTAGCAATGCTGCTTCCACCTTAGGCCGAGAACTTTTCACTCCACCCTCGTACAATATTAATAATTACATATAATTTATAGAAAAAAATGTTTTTGTTTACCTTAATTTTGTAAATAATGCATAAAAACGTTAAAAAAACGGCAGTATAACAATTTTTCTATATTAAAATTTTCTATTTAAAATGTATTAAAAATAGCCTGCACGATGCTAATTTAAAAAATCAAATGTAAGAAAGAGGAAACTGAAAACAAAGGTTCTATGAATGCAGTTGACATTGTAAATGAATGTATATTATATACCATCAAATAAATTACCTACTGCTACGATTTTCTCTATGTTTTCATGGTACCCGGTTTTGCCTCATAGGTTTTGCAAGGCCGTGTTTTATAGTACATTTTATTTCATTACATCATTTAATTAATTTATATATTAATGTATTTATATATTTGTGTGTGTAGAGAAAACATTCCTATCTGTCATATCCAATGTTTATTTTCTGAAAAAATAGCATGTGATTCGTAAACCGGTGTTTCTTCCTTAAGTACCCGGTTCTGCCCCGTGTTCCCCTATTTATTTATTAACAAGGCACACTTACAGACATTGAATACAAATTGGACAAGAGAAAAATATTACACAATAGAAATAGTTAATTCAACACCCTATTACAGTGTACATAGAGAAATCAGTATTTTTGACACTGAACCTGTTTTGACCCCTAAATTTGTTATTGTGGACTTAAGTGTATCGGATAGAATGTGCGACATGTGTGTGAATTGAATAATTTGTAAGTAAATAATTTTTATATATAGAATGCTGTGAGAATAGCTGAACAAACAGAACAAGAGAGCATTAGAATGGATGCTATTGTGGAAAAAAGATCACTAGAAGAGAAACTGTTTCACATGGAGGAAGAAAAACAAAAATTACAGCAATTATTACTTGAAAAAAGCAAACAGTCTGAAGAGGAAATAAAAAAACTACAGGTATTTGTGTTAAGCTCTTGTGTTAACTATAGTGTAGGAATGCCGTACGTCCCAGAACACCGGGACATGCCCCAGTTTTGAAGTCTGTGTCCCGATGTCCCGGTCCAAGAGTTGTTTGTCCCAGTTGATCACTATAAAATTGTTGGTTCAAGGGGGGCGCCAAAACAGGCAATATTATTTGTACCAATTGCTTAAAAGACTGATTCCCGGAGAAATTTTTCTTGTCATATTATGAATTTTCTGAAATTATTATGTAAATCCATTATTTTACAATTCTGTCATAAAAAAATTAATCGTCTTCTTGTTTTACATATTCTGTATGTGTAAGTTCTATTTTTATTTCAAGAAAACTAAAGAGGATTTACAACATCACTACCTTTTTTGTGTAGGCAGGTACACGCTTATGTGTTATAAGCGTGTACCTGCCATGGGGGTCACCGGTGACCAGGGGCGTAGACTCCAACAGTGCGCAGGATACGGCGCACCCCCAAATAATTCAGCTCAACGTGATAAAATAAAAATTTAAATAATCCAACAATAATGTCAAGAAATGTTAGTAATTCCTTAACGAAAACGTTCGACTCCTTTAAATAGGCAAACGCTAGCACACCATTTCGTATTCGGTGCGCTGACCATTTGCGCTCCGCCAAAACGCTATAATTGTCATACATTTCTAACAAACATTCGTATACCGTGGATTCGTTTCATCTCATACAAAATGTTAGCAGTGCCTTGTGCGCTGCACCACAGGTACATTCCATGCGTTGTGTGTGATGCGTGAGGGACAGAGGGTATTGTTTTAGGCGGGCTAGGGAGCGGTGTGCGGGCGGCTGAAGGGCTTGTGACAAAGATTGTAAGTCCTTACTTAACAAACTCTACGCATCAATGCATCCCGTATGACATAATTTTTACTTACCTCCTTGTTACTCTAAGATGAGTCGACGATCTGACCATGCAAATTAATAACATTTTTAGTTTCGCTCTGAATACGGCATTGTTTTGACTTGATAATGATTATTATATTTTGTCGCCGCGCGGGGTGAAATTATTATTTGCTGTTTTATAGTCATTGTGGTAATACTAAATTATTAGTTACATTTACAGCTATATACACGTAATTTTGTTAATACTTGATGATAATTTGCATAGGCAATTCATGTTTTCTCTGAAGTGTCGATTTATTTTTATTTTGTTACTGGAACTAAAAAAGTCGTGTTTAGTATAGATGATTAGCATAATATTTGTACATTGTAGATTTGTGTGATAATTTCATAAAATTTATATGTGTGTTAGAACTGGCATATTATATTATTGCCTACTTTCATTAACGAGTGGATAAATTGTTATTTTATGATATAGCTGTCATAATATTAAAAACAGGAGAATCGATCTTCTTTACAAAATAATAGTAAGGTAGGATTCTTATTTTTGTGCTAGTCGTAATAATTATCCATTATTATGTACCTATGTTTTTTGTGACCCACAAAGCAGTAAGTTATTTTATTTGATTCTTTGTATAGTTATTCTTAAAAAGTTTAGTCGGTACAATCGAACATTAAGGAGATATGTATTAGGTATATATAGGTATAACTCCCCTCTGTTCTTGAAAGTCGCACCCCCAAGCTTAGAACTTACGCTACGCCACTGCCGGTGACCTCATCTTTTCTGCATTGTGCCGTGGGAGGCACCCGTGACCTCATGCAAAAAATATACTTCAAGTGCTTTTTGGTGCCAACAGTCACGCTTCTCATTTATTTTGTTAGTTATCCTGTGCACTGGGACACAGCTGCACAGTAAATTTTCTAAAATAGGTTCTAAATTTCAGAAAGTTCTGAAAAATATTTTTAAAACAGTTTTTTTTATTATAATTATGGAATCCTACACCCGATTCATGTATGACTTATTTTGGGTACGTTTCACATTAAAGTATGTACATTGAATACATAATTTTTTTTTTTATGTATATTTTCATATTTGTTCCATCGGTGTTTAATGTAAGAAGTGGTGGGTAGTGGGACAAAGCCGTCGATATATTATCTAAGCCCTGACATTGAAATAACAACTCCATGGTAACCCCACTCTTATGGTGACGTCACCTTGTCTCTGTGACAAACACTTGGGTTACGGAATATTTTTTCCCATACATTTCTTTCAATCTTTGGTGACGTCATCGTCGCCAAATGTCACTTGGACCGGGCCTCCATGATAAAATTACGCGGGCCTCGAGTGGGACAATTATGGCAGCCCTAATATAGCTCTGATAACTCATACACGTTACCTACTCTTACAATTAGTCATTTATTTTTCCTTAGAAAGAACAAGTTGATAAAGAGTCAGTAGTTCGTCAGCAGTTTGAAAAAGAAAAACAACAATTAGTAAGTCTATTATCTAAAGAATCTGAAAGTTGTAATTCTACAATAAAACAGATGCAACACGAACTATCAGAAGCAAAGTATAAACCTTCAACAGAAACTTCATCAAGCACAACCACAACCACTCAACCTACAGAAGTAATAGACTTGACAGCATTTGATGGTCCCTCAACATCTGGTTTTATAAGTGAAGCTGCGAGAATAGAAAATGACAAATGTGAAATAAATAGAATAATGGACGCAGAATTGCAATGTTCAATATGTTCAGATCTTTTTATAGAACCCGTAACATTGAACTGCACACACACTTTCTGCAAATACTGTATTGAAAAATGGAAGAATAAGAAAAAAGAATGTCCAGTGTGCAGGTTAGTATTATTGAAAGGTGATCAGACACATATTGCATATAGTAATGTTATAATTCCTGCATGTTGTGAATACTACACGAGACTGTCTCTGCCAATGGAATTGTCTTTGCAATTACCCACAATGTATGATTTATTTGTGCCTCAAATCAATATTTAACTTTATTAGCATTCCTTAATGTTTACATGTGACGGTAGGTATTAATGATAGTTTGTTGTTCTTTCAGGAGTAAGGTTGTGTCACAATTCCGCACAATTATTTTAGAATCCCTTATCACTAGTATGGTAGAGTCTCTAGGAAATGAAGCTAAGGAGAGGAGAGCACAAACAATCAAAGAGAGGCAAGGTATATTTAGTCTGGTATAAAGGGATTTCGTATGTATGGAGACCCTACAGAAGGCTGGATAGTTCTGACCTGTTGATACCTCTAGTGTAGAGGTCAATAGGCTAATGGGAAATCGCCTAAAGCAAGAACCAACTCTTAAAAGTTCTTTGGAGGTGGCAGAAGGGGGAGGATTCTTAGAATTTGGGTTTTCCATTATCCTATTGACCTATAGAATCAGAAATTCAGAACTACCCATTCTTTTATTGAAAAAAAATCTCTATTTACCAGACTAATTCTTGTTATTTGTAATGCAATGTAGAGTTGTTACTCATCCGGAACATGTAATTTATCTGTGGTAAGAAAAGTGTGTTGCTCAAAACATTTGTGACCTGATTCATTCTCCTCTGTATGAAATAATATGTTTCTCTATGAACCTCTTACAAAGCAGGTCGCTTATTGTATTGCCCACATTATACTAATGTAATATCTGATATTGCAGACATAATAATGAGGTTACAGACCAACAACCAACCAACTCGACCAACACCTGCACAGAGAGGCTCCAGAGGTCCGACTCGAGTGGTGATCAGGACAGTGACCCCAGCGATGAGTACGATTCAGATGAGGAATATGCAAGCTACGGGTTCCGCAGGAGGTACTATAGGGAATATGATGGAAGTAGCGAGGGACTTAGCTCAGATCATGATGCCTATGATTCGGACAATACCTCCCCCCCCTCCCCCTCGGACACAGAGGGGGAGGAGGACGGCACGCGGGCGAGGGTATGTATCTCTCTCCGTAATCTCTCGAGACATCATTGCCATTTACATTCTTTGTCTTAAAATTCTCTGTCAACCGCTCCTGAAATCACATCTCTAGTTTAGGAGAGACAGATGGGGCTACCAGCTACAAGTATTGGGCATGTGTATTTTTCAAAGGACGCATGCATACATGGTAGTTTAAATACCTGCAGTTAAGGAATATTGGAGTTTTTTTTAGAATAGTATATTGTATGTGTTGTCAAGCCCTGCATTGTGTTTTTTGTATTTTAGCTATCACCGGTAGAAGGTTTACCAGGGTTCTACTATGGAGGATATGGGAGATGTTATAAATGCCGTCATCCAGGCCACTGGGCTCCTGGGTGTCCGTTTCTGTGATGAGGGCGCTGTAACTATGTAAACATTATGGAGATTAGTATTTGGATAACTAGTCGTGTGCTATTCAGAGGTTCACCATTCCCATATGACTTTTCTATATTTTTGAGGTCGACGAAGTGAAATTGATAATTCAAAGAAAAGGACTTCATGTCTAAATCTTTAAAAATTCTTTTCTCTCAACTGACAGAGAATCTTGTAATGGACAGTCAAAATATGTCCTTATTTCCATATAAAAGTACAACTCGATCAGTAAATTGCGAAGCTCGAATGTATGCCAATTCTATACATAAGCAAATAATTTGTATACTATTTACGTAGATAAAGGTGTGGTAGAATCCTGGTCCCTGATTGGTTAACACCTTTTGGAGACAATAGCAAAAAATATCAACATACCTATTTTTACGGTGACCATGTGTTCGAAATTGGGAACGGTGAAACATTTATGTGGACAAGTAATATGGAATAAATAAATAAAGAAAAAATAAAATAAAAAATAATCTTCGCATTATTTTATTTTATGTACAACAAAGGGTTTGAAACAGAATATTTTGTTTAAATCTTACTTTTTCCAGAATATGCACAATGCGTATTCAGAATTTTTCCTAAAATGTGGGCCCACTAAAGGCGCATGGTACGAATAGTAGGTATTGGTTAGCGTAAATCATAATTTTGAAGTTATATGTATGTGCAAGTTACAGTTAATTTATCGTATAACTAATAATAAAAATGAAATAAATTTTATAATATTTTTACACTATGGTCACCCTTTCCAGAATTGGCATACATTCGAGCTTCGCACTTTACTTGTTATTGTATTTCAAGGCTGTTTATTGAAAATAAAGTAAATAATGCTGGTTTGATTTTTTACTCTCCCAGTAGTTAAGAATGTAGACTGTGGGAATGTCAATAACTTTACAAATACATAGGGAAGCAGCTGGAAACTGTGGGATAGTTGTAAATGTGTACATACATAGTAGTAGTATACGTATGTATCTTATATGCTAAAGTAAAGGCGTACATAAATAGTTGACGTATTTTAATATAATATTATACATATTATTACACGACTCACGAATAAATACATTATTGTACCACTACATAGTATATTAGGCAAATAGGGTGCCCTATAAATTACAGTACTGATGATCTCACTCTACACATAATATTCTGACTGATACATCACTTACTTGCTAACAATCATTCTATATTTTGCTAATCATTTTTCTTGGTTTCTTGATCTTTCCCAGCAGTGATTTGTTTTTTATTAATCTCGTCTTCCATCTCTCCAGAAAACCCAAATTCATTAACTCTTGTTACATCCACTTTATAAATCCAGCGCTGGTAGAGGAATATTACAAACACAATATCTGGAAAGAAATATACACATTACATACACAATATTATTGAGATCAATTTGTGTCAGTCCTAAATAGCAGTTATGTACATACTAAAGTAAGACAAGGTAGCGTGTATGTTTATATGGACAAGCCTTAGTGCATGATCATCCTTGAAGAGGGTCATTGTTTAATGGTCACATTTCCAGAAGCTCCCTGTTTTGCCACATGTCCAAACCATCTCAACTTAAATCACTTTCATTCTTGCCATAACACTAATTTTATATCCACTCATCCACATCTTTCATAACTCAGTCCTGCAAAGTTTTCCCACGCATTTTCCTCGGCGATCGCATTTTAACAGCGTTTATGCCAGGGTCATCATTCGTCAGCCAAGTCCCACTAGGAATATTAACAGAAAAATGCAACCTACACGTTATGTACAATTAACAACACTCAAAACAAAGAAAAAGTCCTGCGCTCGTACAAAGAGGTTTCAGCAAGAAGACAGTGGTACGAAGAGGAGTCACTATGTAACAAAATACAGGGTGTTTGATAAATGGATACAGATATCTTTAGGTAGAGAGTTCTTCTGACTTCAGATGGTAGAGGTCTTTATACAATTTTTTTCTTATTGTAAATCCCCTCCAAAGTCGTAACTCGTTTTTGAAATATCTCTTTCTCGAAACTTTAATCCGATATTTTGTATCATTATTGTTTCTTCAGATTTAAACTAATGAGATAAAAATACTAACACATATTCAAGTAGCAAAAAAGACTGATAGAACTAAGTAGGTACCTTTACTTACGATGCTATCGGGGTTAAACTTGAGTAATTCGGGTTTTACGATAAAAAGTTAGAATCTCGAAAACCGTGTGACTCTGGACTTAGTTTGGCTCAATACTAAATTACCTCTACTATCACCCGGGGCCGGCCCGGCCATACAGGTGAAGTAGGCAACTGGCTGACATCCGGGGTTGCCACCGCCGGTGGAACGTAGTAAACGAGTGATTTAAAAAGAAAGTAATATATTTTATGTAAGCTGAGTACTGTTTTATTTACTCAAAAATCCATATTTTGTTGGTTCTGAAATTTCATTCATACATATTTTTTGCCTTTTTATACAGATTTTGGCTTATTAATGTCAAACAGATTTCTAGACTTTGTAATCCCAATATTTTGGATTGGCATGTGGCAATGGTGGTAATAATCGTGAAAAGTTGACTTTTTTTTAGTTTTGGGAGGGGGGGGGGGGGGGCGAGCCATTCTAGTTGTAGCCTAGGGTGCCAAGTTTGCTCGGGCCATGGGGACTTGACTACACTCCATACAAATTTTACATACATACCATCCAGATGCATCAAAATACCAACCAATTTTTATTCTTAATCTTCATGGTAAACAATGAACCGAGGCCGACGCCATATTGTTCATAGAGGCCATGCCCGCCTGACATTTGACGATGATTACACCATGAAAATGTATGAGAAAAAATATTCCGTAGTTCAAGTGTTTGTCACCGATACAAGGTGACGTCACCAATCATGGTGGTGATGGAATTCGCGGATGTAGGCTTGTACTATACCATCGCTGGCTTCGAATGAACTATGTAGTTAATAAAATAATATTATGCATACCATCTCTAAAACAACCCAATCTGTACATAGTCGGCATCTTGATGACAAACGCAAAGATATCATCAATAAATGTGTTTAAAAACTTGTAAGACATCATCCTCCATGGCAAGTGAGCAACAGATTTCAGTTTGTAATTGATAAAGAGCTGCGGTGTCATCATAATGAATCCAAATGTCAAGAGATATCCATACAGCATGTTCAATACAAATGAATACCATCCTTTGTGCTCGTTATAAATCAATGAATATATTCCATATCCAACGAGTAATGGGAAGCAGGCCCATGACAGATATTTGAAGGCCATCATGTCGTATTGACGAGTGCTGGATTCCACATAAGACCCTTTGTCAGTGAAGGATATCTTGGGAAAGAACTTATTTACTAGATTTATTTTAATGTCTACTACTTTGTTTATTTTCCATATTTCAATCATGAGTCCAATGAAGCAGGATATTCTCACCATAGTATTAGCTTCATTATCTAATACGTACAACAGCACAATCAGTGACTGAAAGACATTAAAGAATACAGACCTCACTGATAACCCTTCTAAGGATTTTCGATTATTCCAAAACTGAATGTCATTCTTAAATGCCAATAATTCAAAGACAGAGTGAAGCAATGAGACAATGATAGTGAGGGCCAGTAAGTAGGGAGAAGTGTCTAACAACAATTCCTTCAAAGTGTCTTGTTCATCATCTTGCTCATCCCCATTAAGAGAAGCAACCCATCCTAGTTGGTCCCGCATTGACTGTGCTGTGTACAGCTGCCACTTGAATAAACTCAGTGGAGACATTGTCAACTCCAGAGCCAACTCCTCCACGGTCTCATTAATGGGCGTGTAATCTCTCAACATGTTCCAGTAATCATTCAACAACACCGGAGGTTTATAATGTTTGCCATCTGGCAGGAAGTAAATGAATTCATTGAGAGGTGGTGGCACGCTACCCATTACCCAGTTGGTTTGATCTGTTACGATGCTTATGGTTAAGTTTGGATGCCAATGAGAAACCACCTCTTCTTTCATGGTCTCAGCTTTCAGAATTTCAGCCGCACTTTTTTCTGTCTCACCAGTTAACAAATTATGAGTCTTCAAATATTTCAGTTTTTTAAACTTATTTAACATTTTCTTAGCATATGTAGACTGATGTCCGGCATACATTTTGCCACTATTTGGATCTGGAGATTTTCCACTTTTAGTGACATACACATGTAAATATATAGAGCCGTTCTTTCTTAGAGATTCGGAAGTCTTGAATGTGGTGGAAAATGTATAGGAACCATCATTATTTTCTCCAGAGCTCCAATCACCATATAGAATATCCTTTTTGGTCCACAACGGACTTGGGTTACTGGAAAAGTCCACCTGCTCGCTCTCTGTTAAATAGCAGAACATATCCAAATATGTTCCGTTTGGAAACATGTTGATGGCCGCAGTTTGGGAAAGCTGGGTTCCCTTGGAATCGGCAACAGGAGCCGCTGGCCTCCTGAAGAAGGATGTAATAAAATATATTATCAAAGCTCTAACTATCAAAGTTTTCGTCAAAGCAAAATAGGATTCCATTTGAGATGGTTGCCTGTCATGCCCCGGAACTTCATGATTTTCGCCCTAAAAACAAATCATATTGATATATTTTCTACTCCACATATAGGTTTTACTAGAGATAAGTTACCAATTTCATTCACGTGATGTGTTAAAAGTTCATTTACATTAACTTCTGCAACCAAAGATTCACTTTCACTGACTGCGTTTTTGTCGGACGTTTCGGCAGAATTCTGTGACATTATGAATACTTTGCTAAATCGAAATAATGATTATTAAAATAAACGTGAAATATCAAGTCATGTCGTCGCCAAAACCGAATGGAATAAAATAAAATAATCAGTGTTGCCGTTTTGAAATTAGCAAAACTACTAGATTTTTTGTCAAAAAATACTAGAAAATACTAGATGGGGGTCGACAAAATACTAGAAAAATACCAGATAATTTTTTTGTCGACCTTTTTTTTTTTTTTTTTTTTTTTTTTTTTTTTTTTTTTTTTTTTTTTTTTTTTGGTCCTCCGCGAAAAAATGTCACTGTTCTGTGAAAATACGTCGACGGGGGGGGGGGGGGGGGTCCCTAGGATTGACGACCTTTTTTTTTTTTTTCGTCGCCAGCTAAAAACTTCTATCACAAAAAATTTGATGACGGGGGGGGGGGGGGGGGGGAGAAATCTATGTTTTATAAAAATTTTTAATCGTGCTATTTTCTTTTGACCTTGACGACCAAAAATTTGACGAGCGGGGGGGAGGGGGTTTAATAAAATGAATAAACCAACAATATATTCACATTTTTTCGTTCATTCTTTACTGATTTCTGAACGAAATTTGAAAGCGTAAGAAATTTTTGTTGCAAAGTGCCGGAAAATACTAGAATTAGGTCTAAATATACTAGATTTTGATCAAAAATACTAGAATATACCAGATTTTCGGAATATACTAAAAAAATACTAGATTTTTCAAAATGCCTAAAAAAATACTAGTTTAGTATTAAAAATACTAGAAACGGCAACACTGAAAATAATTCTATATCCATACTCCATAGACAAGATATAAAAAAAATATAGTATGATTTAAATATTTTTTTTACAGTGTAATTTTTGTCCTTGGTATATTTTGGTATGAGATTTAGTATAAAATTATTGACCGGTATATTTGCTAAATAGGAAATGGTCACACTGCTCACCGCACCACTGGCCACACTACTTGTAAGGGCTATCACACACGTCCGGAAGTTCGTGTGTGAAAAATCGACCGTTTGCAAAAAAGCTCCGACCAAAACCTCTTTCTGAATTCAAAATCAGGGTAACACTGAATTCAGAGAGAGGTTTTGGTCGAAGCTTTTTTGCAAACGGTCGGTTCAGTTAACTGAACCGACTGAACTTCCGGACGTGTGTGATTGCCCTAAGTTGTAATGGCGATGGCTGCACATTAGATTTACTTGGTTTTGCTTTGCGGGTTGTGTGGCGGTAATGATAGGTTTACGGTATAGATTTGATATTTTAATCAATTCGTCAATGTCTAACTAATATGATAACGTGTTATTAGTTATAATGGCATCGCCGGTAGGTATTTATATATTTTTATGTGTTTAATGTAAGACTCCTTTGTTTCGGCTTTGGCGAGAATAATTATTGTCAATCATTTTTTTTCTACTGTCATCCTTATTACCTTCAATTACCTTACGAATCACCCATGTAGAATATTTCGCCTATTTCTGGGAACTTATTATTAGTATTTCGATCAAATTAGCTTTTGTAGTGTTGTAAATGGGACAGAACACCTAAGATGTCCAAAAAACTGGAAAAACTACTTAATGTCCAATATTATGAAGAATGCTAAACCTCTACTTATTTTAATCACATTATAGGTTAATTTTTATAGACATTTTTAATACTTTTATGGACATTATTTGGCATTTCTTTTGTATTTATTATGTGTGTGTAATTTTCCATTGAGGTTATCTTTATAAGAATTAGGTTGAATTGCAAGATAGGAGTGACCCATATACAGACCCTGTTCCACAACCTTAGCATTAGATTATTCTCATGTTCATTCAGTTACATATGGCGTATTATTTATGACTATCCGTAAAATAATATGTACATATTATATATCATGTTACTGTAAATCCTTAAAATCGTCAAGAAATGTGTGAAATAAATTTCATTTTTGTAATTTTTTGTATGATGTAATTATATGTTAATCCCGTGGGTATTCCTTCTCGGCTTTTGATCGGTATCATTTTGAGTGTTCCGTCCAGAGGCCTTCTGGAAAAGGGGCAACCACTATAACTTCTATTGATCTTAAACATTTTAACAGTATGAGATTCTTCAAGCATGTTATTTTAATATTTCCTGAAAAAACTTCTGTCACAGAAATCAATTATGGTTCCATTCCCTTAACTGTGATTTTCAATCATGTGTAATTTTGAATATGTATTAATTTATTTAAAATATTAATATGATTTAATATTGTAAAGCAAATACCTAAGAAATGTATACAATGCAGAGAGTATCTATAATTAATGAATGAAAAATAAAATTCATACGAAAGTGTCAGGCTCCAACAAGTACGTACACTTTAACTCACACATGTCAAGTGGGAAGTATATTGATCACCTGATCACTCATATGTTATGTGCAGTATACTTAACAGAAGTCCGAACTCGTGGTGATTATTGAAATAATCGTATTTTTTCCAAATAAACTAATTAATTATATATTTTCACCCATACATATCCATTTAATCAATTAACATCACAATTGGTACCTACATTGACCAGCATATGAATATTGCAATTTTGCGATGTGTTCCTGCCATCAATTATCATCATCTTTTACATAAATTTGTTTATTATGAACTCAAACAAAAATGTTTGTTACTGTGTATAGTCACTCTCCACACATTAGATCACATACAAAGTTAAATATCGACAAATTGTCAATCACGCATTGTTGTGTCATTAAAAATATTATGTCATACCATTAGAACCAAAGCCATGAATGCGTATAGTTTGCTGTACATCTCTAGTGTGAGAATTAATTATTCTAGTGTTTGTAAATAAATAACACCTGGGTAATGATCCCCATCCTCATTCTCTTGCAATGCCCGTATCTAATTCATTTACCAAACTATGTTTTGTTATTTTGTTTTAGAGGCCACATATATACAAATACAATAATTACATAGTATTAGATATTGTTGCGGTGCGTAATCAAGTAGTGTGTATATAGGGAGTAATGTATTGGGAGTGATGATGGAGGAAAGTGGTATGGTAATACCCAACACCTCGTATTGTCAGTTAGAAGATGCTGAATGGTATTGGGGAGATATTACCCGGTAAGTAAAGTATTATAACGCATATACATTACATATAGACCACCACCCATTATATTGATAGTAATCAATAATGTATTGTATTATTGTAGAGATGAAGTTACCGAGAAGCTTCAGGAGACGTGTGATGGAACCTTCCTAGTCCGTAATGCATCTAACAAAGGATCAGGGTATACATTGACTGTCCGTAAAGGGGGTACAAATAAGTTGATTAAAATATATCACCACAATGGTAAATATGGATTTTGTGAGCCATTTGAGTTTAACTCTGTTGTAGAGTTGGTAAATTTCTATAGAGAAGTATCATTGGCTCACTGTAATAACACCCTAGATGTGAAATTATTGTATCCATTATCTCGAGCTTTGGAGGAGGAACAAGCTGGTGCTGTGGACCTCCATAACCTTATGTGTAAATTTCAAGAGATACAAAAAGAATTTAATATTCAAACTAAAGCTTTTGATAAATATTCACTTGACTACGATATTAGAGAACATGAAACTAAAACTAAGAGACAAGCTATAGATGCATTTTGGCAAGCCATGAAAATATTTGATGAGCAGATATGTCTACAGGATAAGTTTCAGAAAGAAGCTCAGCCGCATGAGATTGGGGCATTACTGGAAAACTGTGAGATGCTCAAACTTAGATTGATAGAGCTAAAAACAAGTAAAGGTGATCTTGAACTAAAACTCAAAGATCAGCAGAATCTAAACCGCTCTCTAGAGAGAAATATGACATCTCTAAAGCCTTACATAGTTAACTTATTCAAATTAAGAGATCGCCACAGAACATGGCTGAAGTTAAGAGGAGTCAGTGACCAACACATAAATATGTTACTGCGAGGTGAATCTGGATCTACTGAAGATGATGAAGCTATGTTACCACATCAGAACGAGACTTTATGGAGAGCAGACACATTCTCCCGCGATCAGGCTGAACAACTTTTATTAGGACAACCTACGGGCACTTTCCTTGTAAGACCTAGTAGAACTGGCCAATACGCTCTTTCCATAACGTGCAATAATAATATATACCACTGTATCATTTATAAAACTGACCGAGGATATGGATTTGCAGAACCGTATAATATTTATAGGTAATTTATAGGTAGCTAACTAAACTAGTAATTAAAAATTTACAGCTTATTCATAAACTCCAATTAAAAGTTCATCGGTATAATAAGCGTGTACTGGCGAAAAACATCATTCATAAGCTCCAATCAACTAATAGATTGCTAATTAACATTGTAAATTTAAAACAAGCCAAGAGGGTCTATTAGCCGCGTACTAAGCTAATGTGGATGAATATGGCTGCCATTACAGCAGTTGATTTGTTTTCGAACACAACCAAAAAAACATTGTATTATTATCGAACACGCTTAATTTCTTGCAAATTGAGTAAAAAATCTCTAAGATGTTATAATATATAGCTTCCTAACTTTATGTAAGTGACATATTATCCAATTTACATAGGTAGGTATTTAACTACAAATCGAATGACATTTGTCCAATCGAGGTGCTGGACCACTATAAAATATAAAGACTGTAGGCAAAGTGTAATCAGGCAAATTTTTACGAATTTATCATGCATGCATATACTGTTATTATTTTATTATCAACACATCCACACGGCATCGCATTACAACACAAATGTCAAAATATATTGAAACCGTAGAAGAACCACGGAAAGATGATCACTAATTGGAATTTGTGAATAGATTGTCTTTAATACATCAATTAAAGCCTAATATGTCAGTTAACTAAATAACCTGGAGTACATGGTTGGCGCAGTTGGTCGAGGCAGTAGTCTCTCAAGCGGGAGGTGCCAGGTTCGAACTCCGGCGCTGACGATGTATTCCATACATTGCAATACAGGCTTTTGGCCTATTGCGAGGTGTGCAGGAAAGTATTTGGGTTTATGTAAGCATGCCCAGATCCTTTATATAAAGAAAACTTAAATATGTGTATTAGGCGAACCTATTGAAAAAGGTTACCAGTAATATGTTTTATCATCTGGAAGGTAATTAATGAAACAAACAATGTTGTGTGTTTCAGGACATTGAAAGCATTAGTGTTACATTATGCATCAAACTCATTGGAAGTGCATAATGATTCTCTAACGACAACATTAACATATCCAGCATTTGGCTCAGACACAGGAAGGCAAACTGTATGCAATGATAGGACTGGAAGATGAATTGATAATAACTTGTACTACTGGAAGTTTGATCTGTTGGGTTATCCACAACTGGAGGAATTCATATTGTAAATACATTCATTAAACTTTCACATTTCATTTAATGCTAATCATACTTATATTCATAATACAGTAGAGCGTACTGAGTTATCTTATCTATACTATAGAATAGTACTTGTACACTTGGGGTGTTACTTAGTAATAATTCCTACCTACATTTGTTTGGTGACCTGACTATCTGGAAGAAATCTACTGCTGATGAAGAACTTGGACTGGGTGCAAAAGTAGATCACATTCTGTAATGCATTTAACTACATACATATATTACATTGTGTTGCCTGGCTTTGTCACCTTTACCTATGTTGGTACATTGTAATGCCAAACATTGGTGACTCAATATATGCAGGTGCTGTGAACATGTACATAGCTTTTGTGTAAATTTCCATATCGTAATGTCTTCATGTTGTCTTATAAATAAGGTAGTATGTAAAAGATTTTACATTCTGGAATTATATTCCTTAGCGGGTAAGTAATTAGAACTGCAGTTCTATCATGTGCAACAGTAAAATGAGCTGAAAACTTAAAAAACAATTGAATTTGTCTTCTGAAATTAATTGTTCTTAATGAAAGATTTGATTTTAATATCTCTCGTCCCCTCCTCAAATATCCCCAAATTTCAGTTGTTTGTGGATTTTTTAGAAAAACTGTATGACTGATGCGAAACAAATGTATAGAGTATAAACTAAATTAACCGTATTATTTTACACGCTCTCCCATACATTTGGTAGCATTAATAGTATCGATAGTTTATGAAAAATCGGCTATTGAATGTGGACATTTTTGTCCATAAAGTTTTTTTTTTTAAGTCCGTAGATTTAACTATAGCAGTGGAACTTGATTGAAGAGTAGAGTATTATCTTTAAGGAATAGTGAAATATCTATTGATATAAAACTGCTTCATTGTCATTTGACTCTCCAGAATGTAAAATGTATTATTAAGTAAGAATATTATTATATATTTCTTAGGCATGTATATTGTATACTAATTATAGCTACGGTACTAATACACATTTTTTTTTTAAATAAGATCTGGGCTTGTTTAAACAAACCCAAATACTTTCCTGCACACTTCATAGACCAAATAAATCCATCTTTTTGTAAGCATCTTTTCATACAAATTGATTTTTTGTTATAAAATGTTTTAATTCCCGGAGTTTCCCCTGTTGTTAATATGTATAACTGTGTCTCTATTTCCACAATCTTACAGGTGTATTAATTAACTACAACCTAGTGTTAGAAATAGTTGAGAAAACACTGATGTAGCATTTTCAGTAATATAGTTATACCAGACAATCAGGAGTGTACTGTATAGTGTATATCCTAGCAATGGGGAAACCAGCGACATAATATATTAAGTACTACCTAGACAGAGTACTCAATGCTAGAAGTGTAACAAAACTGGTGCCCACAAACTGTCAAATCGTATGGAAATTTTTGACAGTTTGTGGGCAACGGATTCGAAATTTTGCTCTCATAGTTAAAAACGGTATTAGTTTCAACGTTATTTAGGACTAAAACGATAGTTTTAAAGATGTTTTAGTTTTTATTAATGATATCTTGTTAATAGTGTGAGCTTTGCGACTCTAAAATACCAAAAAGTGCCATGCGTGAAATTGCTACACTTCCGTTCTATTGAAAATACATAGAATCAGATCTCTAGTACTTAATATGTAATCTCTTTGGGGGAAACCTTTAAATAAACTAAATCACATACATAAGTGTATGGATAGATAGAATTGATAATTGTAATATAGATGTAACAATGTGTTGTTGGTGAAGTGTGGAGCAAAGTAATAAGTGGACTAGTGATTTGTGATAATATTATATTGAGATGTAAATACTTGTTCTGTACATATTAAAATGTATGTATTATATAATGTATGATTTGACACCTTTTCCCCAAGTCTCATCCATATTTAGCATATAGTCACCGTGGTGGCGGTGAAGTTAACCAACCTACATTATTTGAGAAAATGTTTTTACATGGCTCTCAAAAGGGTTGCCCGATGTCCAGTTCTATTGTCTGTCCGTAAGTCTCGGGCAAACCGTATAAAAGTGTGTGGGACTAATGACTGTGTATCTGCCTGATCCGATAATATATGGAGAGGTCCCTATACAGGAGCTTGATAGATGGATGTATATATCTTCGGAGGTGATAGTGGAGGTCATTTGGGATCTTTTGAGCCAAACTTAGCTTAGTCCAAAGTCGCACTCCCTCCTACTAAGTGTATATTTTATAAGCTTTGAGGATCCTACCGTAAGTTAGATCATGTTTAAAAATAATAAAACGTTCATAAAATTACTATAGCCATCATAATTATTTTATAAAATCACAATACTGGCTTAGAAAATATATATGAAATGAAATGTATATTACATAATAAAAGAGTAAATTATTACATATATTGGTACTTGTCAAGAGTCTGTCTATTTATAATGTTTAAGTCTAGACTGTGATGATTTTTTCAATTTACATTTAAGCTGTTGTATAAGATCAAATATCTTTAATGAAGGACCCACTTTCATTAGTAGAAGTTCAATAATATCATCCTTAGTAAGTCCCAGCATAGCTTCACCACTCACTTGAGAGAAGTGAATACTGTAAGGGGCGCACTCGTTCAGTGAAAGAAATTCTACTACATGTTTAGGTTCCCAGGTTTCTGGCTCTACATTACTCAGTTCACTCGGATCCATAAATATATTTCCAACGAGACGAGGTATCACTTTCTTCTGTTCCCCCTTAACCTGAAATACACATAGGACTTATATCACATCAATCTTATAAATTATTTGTTCTGTAACAACCACCCCAGGTTATATGAAGACAGTCCCTTTTGGTAGTATCCGTAACAAGTATAGGTAATTCAACAGCAATAAGTACTTACCATAAGCTCTGTTTTACCATCATCATCTTGTTCAACAATGCTACCATCCAATTCTGTCTCAACTTTGGGATCCTGTAACTCCTGCTCACAAATAGACTCTTCTTTTGGCTCATTTAACCCATTCTTATGTTCTTTGCTTTCTGCATCACACTGATTATCATTGCCATTCGAAATATCCAAATCTGAAATATACAACACATTATGTACCTGTTTCTAATTACTTGCCACCTGGCTACTCAGTAATTCTATCCAAAGTCTGACAAATAAGTACGAGTACCTATTAAACCTATAATGTTGTCGTACGTACAGAGAATGAAGTCTCATATGCTAAACCCCATTATGTAGTTCAATAATATAACTGCGGAAAAACTCCTTCCATAACCATAACACCTCATGAGGTGTAAATACGTTCATGTATTGTAGATTGCTCTCCATACTTTACTGGTCATTGGTTACATTCATACAAACCTTTACAAGAGTCATTATTGATCTTAGCAGTTTTCTTCTTGCGGCCACGCCTTCTGGGAGGAGGTGGAGCCCTGGTGTGGAGTCCCTGAGGAGGGGGTCCCTCTAGTTTATGTCCGACGGCCCTGCACCATCCAACTGGATATATGTCTGTACTCTCACAATCTAACCATTGATCATATTCATCCCCCCATCCGTCAAAGTGTACCTGGGAAAATGGTATCAATATATTAGGTGCTTATACATATATGGCATGAGCCGTTTTATTGTGAGATTACATATTTTCAGTTTGATTCAAAATAAAATAAAACACGAAAATAAATTTTATCAATGAAACCAGGATGGAAAAACCTGAAAATTCATGTTATTTTTTAATACGAGGAATGGGGCGGTCTTTTTGGCTCCAGGGAAGTTGCACCTGCTTTAATATGAAGTCTTATAATAAGGTTCTCAAACTTTAAAGAGATGAACCTCTCTCTTAATTAAATTTCCTACAAATTATGTCTATTGCGTTTTCGAACAGGCGAACTGGTTCGCTGTTAAAAAGCATCGAAATTTGGTATAGCGTGTCATATTAATTAAGCGTTGATAATACGAAATACGACTATGGTATGTAACACACGTACCATAGTCGTAGTTCGTATTATCAACGCTTAATTAATATGACACGCTATACCAAATTTCGATGCTTTTTAACATCGAACCAGTTCACCAGGGCGAAAACGGAAGAGACATAATTTGTAGGAAATTTGATGAATTTTCATATTTTGTTTCTTAACAATGTTTAGTTTCTTATTTGCAGGCGGTAAACTAAAATAAGTAGAGATTTTAGAATATTTTCGATATATGGACAATTTTTAACGGACTCTGGCTGCTGAATCGTCTATTTGACTAAAAAAAGTTATTGAGGTAGTTCATAGATAATAAAATGTACTTTATTTTTGTCTAAGTATAATTGTCCCTATTGTTTTTAATTTTCACATTATGGACAGAAAACTGGAGAATGAGCTTTTGTTTCTAAGGAATTCTCAAATTTCTACCAACCCATCGCAATTGAGGGGTAGCAAATATTAAAATTTCAGCCTTGCATTTATAGCATCAAGGAAGTTTAGTAGATTTTTTTATTTTTTTTAATGTTATATATCCATTTTAAATAATGAAGAATTTTCTTCTAATGTACTAAAGTGAACTTCAATGCGCTCTAACGTAATAGAGGTTAGTCTGTCTCAGAAACCTTCGTAGCATTAATTGTAGAAAATATAGTGTACTTTATTTTTGTACAACAATTTTTTCCAAAAAAGTCTATATATTTTGAGTTATAGTCAATAAATTAAAAGAGAAAATATTTTTTTAAAAAGAGTGGAATTTATGCCCTTTTTTAGCGCATAGTAGCGCGTAAGCGGTTTATTTTAGAAAAAATAATATCATCGCTATTTGTAGTAAATTTACTCTAGTTTATTCTTGTCTCGAGATTCTTTTCTCTAAAATGTATACTTTTCGAGTTATGAGCGAAAGTCTCTAAAAAGAACGTTTTTTTCTGAGTTTTTCTCGAATATCTCAGAACGCATCACATTTACGAGGTGGCAAAGTTGAAATTCGAATTCAGCGCCCCCAAATACGTAAAGTATGAAAGGGAAGTAGACTACTGTATTTACTGCACTATATGGCCTTTTTTGGTTCATCCTTATGTTTTATGACAAAAATTTCACCTGCGGCGCTATTTTTTGGTTCTATCTTTTATGAAAAACATTTTTCAAGAAAATAAATCAAACTGCATAGCGACCTTCTTCACTGTCCTAAAAAAATTCACCTGCGGTGCTATTATCCATTTTCTCTAGTTCCGAGGCTGGCGACGACCATGATACGCTGTACGTTAGGTATTTTTAATTTTAAAAATATGGTCACCTTATTAGTGGCCACAGCCCACACATTAGTCCTATATTTTTAATATCCCTAAATGTCCTGCAAATTACTGGGGTGTTTATAGTATTCATAAAACAAGAATAAAATGAATGAGTTCTGGTAATTACCTTAAGGAGTCTACCAACGACCCTAGAAATAGTAGCAACACATACAAGACGAGGATCCATTAAATCCACACATTCCAGCCTCATGCCAGAGACAAAGCCATGAGGAGGTGGGCCCTTTGGAGGAGGTGGTAGAGGAGTAGCCCACTGAGGAGATTGTCCGAGATCGACTGTCAAAGGAACTCCTCTCTCTGCACAGAAGCCAGCAGGGAATATATAAGGGGAGTTCTGATGATAACAAAACAAATCAGAGCCCGCTTCATCTGGAGGATAGCAATCAATCCTAATCATTATATAGCCATGTAGCAGAACACGCATCACTGTTGCCTGACAGATAGAAGATAAGTTGAGAGGATCTATAGCTTCTATCTTAGTGCCCTCTGTGAAAGTGGGATGGAAGTGTATATTATGAGGATCAGGATTAATATAACACTTAAACATATCAGGTGTAGTATCATCCGCATGCACAATACCATTATTCAGTCTTTGTATGTAATCTACAGGTGCATCCAGTTGGTGCCCCACACACCGAGCCCATCCCACTGGGTGAATTAAAGGAGAGTCTTGGTGACACCAAAATCCACTCACAGCTTCGGGTGTACTGTCGTAATAACGCAAACGTAATCTTTTCTCAACGATACTCTCTACGTAAGCTACTTTTACTTGAGATAATTTATTTTTATCAACCACTTCTAGTACATGTCCCAATCTGAAACGTGACTTGATGCTCTCTGATATTTTACTATTAAAGTCAGTAGGTAATGTTCTGGCTCCAGTGAGTTGTTTCACCAGAAATGTTTTCCAGTCCGAGTACTTATTGTCAATAGTTTGCGGGGGAATTAAGGGTTTGCCTCGTGTTGCACACCATCCAACAGGATGAACTTCCCAATTCATTAAGTTAGCCCAGAAATCCTTAGAATCATCATTACCAAACCCCTCGTATCTTAATAATCCCATGTACCCTTTTAATTTTAAAACTGTAGCTACCCAAAAGTAATCCGACAACTTAGCGGAACAATCCCGATTCTTAACTTCTACTTTCATCCCTTCAAAAATGTTATCCCACAAATCAGACAGGGGAGCGTGAGGGAAAAGTTTGACAGGAGCAGCTAGAAAATCACATCGGAAAAGTTGCTCATCAGCCCACTGAAATGATGTGGAGGCAGGATGGTGAGAGCGCGGAGGAGGTTGAGTGAAATCATCCAAAGTGGCGTGCCACAATCCTGGCAGGCGTGGGAGGGGCTCTGCGGGGACCATTCCCACCAAATGCTCACTGCTCTCCATCAACTTGAATCTATACCCCGCCTGCCTCCTGCTTGCATTCTTCCCATCATCAGCCATTTCCTCTGTGTAGTGTCCTGAATATCCTCGTGCACACACTACACTGCAAAACTTTCTCTGTCTTGTATAAAATGTATGTTTTACACCAATAGCTCCACACTTTTCACATACACCTGAAACACAAACAAATACAAAATATGACACACAAGCCACTAGTTATATGTCTGGTGAACATATGTATCATTATTTATTGCACAAACCTCTCACAGTTACAAAACATATGAGGGAGAGATATATAGCAGCAAAGCCAAGACAGCAGTAGCCAATTTTTTGAGTATTGTTATTGCGGGGGATTTGTTTCTTGATGTCCTCTCGCAAACAGTGGTAACGTCGCGCAAGTGTTGCTGGTGCCTCTCATGCTCCTCATACTCATTTTCGCTGAGGAGAGTGAACACAAGACACGCTAAGAAATGATTGGTATTGGTACCAGCCAACTCTGTTACTAAACTACAACTATTTATTAATCTCTGGCTCTAGAATAAAAATTGAATTCATATCGGAATCGCAACTGATCAGGGTTCAAACAGATACATACCAATTCCATCCTTATCGATAGGAAGAACGGAGAGGTCCGACGATCCGTGATAGGCTATGGGGTTTTTTAAAACCAAATTAGGATGATGAATCTGTTTAGGATTTCTATGCTGCAAGTCTTCTTGGACATTTGATGAGGCCATTCTTTTACAGGTAACATCACAGAAACAATGCTAACTTAAATCTGATCAAAAAAACAGTAAAAACAAAGCCAATCACATGCCAATTAATATCGGCACAACAAAAAACGGCGATAAAACGGATAAAATAACACAGAACTTTTTAGTTAGGAATCTGTCAACAGTGAGAAACAGTGTTGCCTTTTAAAAAATTGCAAAAGTACCAGATTTTTTTCCAGAAAATACTAGAATATACTATGTCGACGTCGAAAAAGTACTAGGTAAATAAATACCACATATTTTTTTTTACGGGGGGGGGGGGGGTGGCGATCCCTAGGAAACGATGAATGACTAAAACTGTTGACCTTGACACCAAAAAAAAGTCGTCGACTGCGGGGGGATAGAATATTTTCTTCTGCGCACGAAAAATTTCCTGGTGATACATGCTAATTTTTTTTTGTAGTAAGTTGATGCTTATTTTTATTGACCTTGACGACGAAAAATTTGACGAGCGGGGAGAGAGGTGAAATAAAATTATGAACCAGCAATATTCACTTTTTTTTTCATTATTTAAAAAATACTTAAATTGGGGAAAAAAAATACTAAAATTATATCAAAAATACTAAAATATACCAAATTTTCAGAAAATATAAGATTTTTCAAAATGCCTCAGCAAATACTAGTTTAGTATTAAAAATACTAAAAACGGAAACACTGGTGAGAAATTGCTCAGTGTTCACCGTATGGCCTATATTATAATACGAAAATACCAGAAAATATCGTAGACTTTTGAAAATTTACTGTTCCAAACATGGCAACATTTGTGAGAACCGCCACAGGTTGACAACTTAAGTAAAAAATATTGGCTCTCCACACACGTCCGGATGTTCAGTTCGGTTCAGTTATCTCAGTTATCTGAATCGACCATTTGCAAAAAAGCTCCAACCAAAACCTCTTTCTGAATTCAAAACCTGGGTAAGGCTCACCACAAACGTCCCGAAGTTCAGTTAACGGATTCGACCGTTTTGCAAAAAAGTTCCGACCAAAACCTCTTTCTGAATTTAAAATCGGGGTGACGCTGAATTCAGAAAGAGGTTTTAATCGGAACTTTTTTGCAAAACGGTGGATTCCGTAACTGAACTTCGGGACGTGTGTGGAGAGACTAACACTGAATTCAGAGAGAGGTTTTGGTCGGAACTTTTTTGCAAGCGGTCGATTCCGTTAACTGAACTTCGGGACGTGTGTGGAGAACTTTAGTAATCTTAGTACACAGAACACATATACTCTGTCTTGCTCTGTCTCACTCTGTCCATACCATGCCCTGACTCTGTCTTAGTCACAGAACACATATACTATTAGTCACAGAACACATATACTCTCTAAGCCTGGCCACACACGCACCCGAAGTTCAGTTCCGGAATCGACCGTTTTGCAAAAAGGTTCCGACCAAAACCTCTTTCTGAATTTAAAATCGGGGTGACGCCGAAGTCAGAGAGAGGTTTTGGTCGGAACCTTTTTGCAAAACGGTCGATTCCGGAACTGAACTTCGGGTGCGTGTGTGGCCAGGCTAACGAGAGAAGAATGCCAACTTCATAGAAAGTATATGCAAACACGAAAATGACAGATCTCATCTAGCTTTCTCTCTCATTCATTTCATGCCCACATAAACAATGGCGCCAGGCGCCTTATTAAATTGATTATTGAGGTTTTATACGGATCAATACGCATTAGCGATTAAAAATAGTTGTACTCTAACACAAAAGCGGGACATATCCATACATCCCATTTTTACACTACAATACAACAATTTAATCATTAATGCGCACTAACCCTTTGGAAATAAGTATAATAACCAAAGAATTAAAATGCAGCAGTAGGTATGACATTGGCATTTATTTTAAGTAAATAGTACATACATATTGTATAAACATTACATAGAGACAATTAAAAAACATGTTCAAAAGAAGCATTAACAAAAATAATACGAAATAATGAGTCAATCAGAGCGTTTCACCAACTTTTTGATTGAGGAATTTCAGTAAGTAAAGATTGCAGTCGCGTGTCATAATTTCTCGAACGAAATTTGTCACAGATGGCTTTTCCGAACCTAAAGTTTGTGAAATCCAGAATATTTCTCACCAAACTATAACACAGAACAAGTTACACGAGTCTCTGGTCTCGACAATAATTGAATATAGAACAAGTCTCCATCATAGAATAAGTCTCCATTTTTCACACACAAACGAGTACGTATATTTCTCCCAAACACAGGATCCCGAAATGACGAATCATATTTCTCGCAAAAACACAAAAAAGGAGTTTATATTTTACACAAACCTAGTTCAAAACAATGTACTAATACCGATCACGAAACAAATTTTGGAAAGACGACGCCAGACGACGCGACAGAAACAGTAAAAAAATATGGCCGCGTGTTGTTTACAAACGGCATTGGCGTTGTATTGCCAGCTTGCAAAATGTAAAAGACTTGTATAATATTTCTCGAAATCTGGTTTCTTAAAAAGAAATAAATATTAATTCACCCATAAAAACACCGCATGATAACATAATAATATATTTATGTTTTAGTTCAGTCACTTTAGGAAATCAATGTATGGGGAAGTTGGCAAAATTAATAACAGATGGGACTCTATGCAGTATGATACCTTAGGGTGAGGTGTTTCAGAAT
Source organism: Ceraclea dissimilis (assembly GCA_963576895.1). NCBI lineage: Eukaryota > Metazoa > Arthropoda > Insecta > Trichoptera > Leptoceridae > Ceraclea > Ceraclea dissimilis. The sequence goes on from OY756364.1 coordinate 10,568,886, forward strand.
ATCAGGCGTCCCCCCCGCCACACCTGACGCGTCACCCCCCTGGCCCCCCGAATAGGTCCCCCTACGTGGTTTTCCTCTATTTATCAAAAAACTGTAACAGATAGAAGGAAAATGTTAAGGACAAAAATAGTCCTTAATAAATTCTCTACAAAATAGGTAAAGCACATTTTTTGATAGGACTAGTAATTTACCCGCAATAGCCGGTGAAAGTATCGTAATTTTTTAATAAGAACCAAATTTTTTTTATTTTACTCAAATTGCTGAAAATTCATAAGAGCTACAAGAAAATGGTCAAAGAATGAATTAATTGCTATAGTTTTAGCTATAAAATGAGCTATTATTTATTTTTGCACGGCTCATAGTTTTTGAGTTATAACATAAAATTCCAATGACAGAAGTCTTAAAAATGGAACTTTTCATACAATTTGTATTGAAATGCTGTGATATTAAAATTTAGGTTAAGCCTGTTTTTCACAAGCATGTGAAAGATAAAAAATGTATTGGAGTATGATTGGGTCTTTTTAGTATTTCAAGATATAATCCTTTCGAAGTTGAATGCACTTTTGCCAGTCATGTTTCAAAGCCATTATCCCAGTTTTCCAGAAGGATTCCTCAAGGTTAGGATATGGGTCAAAAGCATTGGCACCCGGCGATTCGAGGGTTTGTACAAGTCCTGTTCTGAAGTTAAGATGAACACTACTGATTAAAATCAGATCACTGGAATCTCTGCTATCACCTAACTAATAATTCCGCGATCTTTGAAAAATTAATCCATGTCTTTATCGACGTTCTCCAGAACTACTGCATTTTATTGCTTTCCGCTTCAAGGGTTGTGTTTGACACCTTGCTGTGCCCATTCAAAATCTGGCACTTACTTTCTAATCATGGCATATGATGGAACAGACTCCATTAATGAACCCGATATTTCTTTTATGGTTCGTGTCGGTCTATGACCTTAGATAAAATAATATTTTATCACGGATCGCAGCTGACAATTTCACATTTTCACAAAAATGTCAAACACGTTGAAATAAAAATGGTGCCAAGAGTGCCAGCGTCGTCCTATCGATCTCAAATTTTGTAAATAGCCCTAATGAAGTTTAAATTATCTATATCAATAATGAACTTAAACTGGTCTGTACATTTTTTTCTCAGGGCTACGAAGTGTTCAGCCGAACCTCGTATCTTACACAGACATACACTAAATTTTCTTCTTTAATGATCTTGACGAATCCTTCTGCAAAACTGGGATACGGCTTTGAAATATGGCTGGCAAAAGTGTATTGAACTTCTAAAGAATTATACCTTAAAATACTTACAAAATCCAGTCATACTCCAATACATTTTTTATCTTTCACATACTTGTGAAAAACAGGCGTAACCTAAATTTTAATATCACAGCATTTCAATACAAATTGTATGAAAAGTTCCATTTTTAAGACTTCTGTCATTGGAATTTTATGTTATAACTCAAAAACTATGAGCCGTGCAAAAATAAATAATAGCTCATTTTATAGCTAAAACTATAGCAATTAATTCATTCTTTGACCATTTTCTTGTAGCTCTTATGAATTTTCAGCAATTTGAGTAAAATAAAAAATTTTTGGTTCTTATTAAAAAATTACGATATTTTCACCGGCTATTGCGGGTAAATTACTAGTCCTATCAAAAAATGTGCTTTACCTATTTTGTAGAGAATTTATTAAGGACTATTTTTGTCCTTAACATTTTCCTTCTATCTGTTACAATTTTTTGATAAATAGATGAAAACCACGTAGGGGGACCTATTCGGGGGGCCAGGGGGGTGACGCGTCAGGTGTGGCGGGGGGGACGCCTGATATTCTGAAACATCCCACCCTAAGGTATCATACTGCATAGAGTCCCATCTGTTATTAATTTTGCCGACTTCGTGCTGCAAAAGGACTGAGCTATTTTTAATATTCACTCTAAAGTTCATATTTCGGAATTATTTCCATAATCGGTAATTCTATTTTTTACGTCTGTATACGAATTACTACACCAGGCAATACCAACTTTACCACCGAAAAAATCCACGATCTATTACCAATAGCAGCATATTCTGTTGGCAAGTACCAAAACCAGAGTTGACTTAGCCTGCTATTAGTATTTCATCAAATCAACACGGAACACATATAATTTCATCAGTGATTTCATTCGTATTTGGGTACTACTCTTTATTTAATAATTATTATTTAAACATATATCTATTACTACTGGGGAGTGTGCTTTCTGTGACTGGGGACGTGCTGGGTACTACGTTTATAATAGAAAATATATTCTTAACCCTACATTTTTGTAAAAATTGTCAACAAACTGAAAACGCAGACAACATAAGCTGGGCATCATCATAAACCGTTCTCAACCCATCGGACATACCGGTGAACTTTTATCTAAACAAACCAATTGCAGGTAAAAAATATGTTACTATTGTACAATTGGGGCCCCAACTATAGAAAAAATAGCAATATTGTTGAGTTAGGTTTGTTAGGTTGTTTTTTTTTTTTTCTCTCTCAAAAAAACAAAAAAAAACATCCTAACAAACCTAACTCAACAATATTGCTGGCGAATTATTTGCTTTTTCCATACTTCATATGTCACTTTTTGGTATATTTATGGTTGGGGCCCCAATTGTACAATAGTACCAAAAATATTTATCTTTTTGCAAACACGAGTTTGTCAATTGCACTGTTTCTGGATTTTCAAGCAGGTGGTGGTGTGTGATGCGCGCGACCCCACCCGCAGCCGAGCGAAGAAACCCCCTAGGGCTTTAGTTTTAACCTTTAGCTGATGTCCTGCCTTATCTATAATTTAAGCGCTGTGGTGGAGTCTGAGAGACGCATATTTTTAATTAGGTATAAAAGGTACTAAATACGTAGATATTAATATTTTATTTAAACATTAATAAATGTTGGTGTTCCCTAAAAGTAAGCAAGTGGTAAAAGTGTAAATAAAATGTGCACATAATTATATAATTAATATTTATTACAAGGACTGTAAAATGACAAGCAAAATTAATACAGTACACATTAGATGCCCTCTAGCTAAAATCGGTCTTACAACTGTGGAAAAAAATGTTGAGATCTCTTATTTAAGGACCAAATAATTAAAATTTGTAAACAACATAAAAAAAGAAATATAAAATAAAAAAATCACAACCACTGAACATAGCTTATATTCACTAAGCACTGAACTAAATCTTCATCACTCAACGGATCTTTTCGGCTTTTTTGTATATGATCCGGTTTTTCTTCACCTTCGGATAATTTCCTCTTGCTTCTACTCTTTTTATAAAAAGACATTCTGCAAAATAAAATAATCATAATAAAAAACATACCTTTTACACCGTTGAGGCGTCTATAAGACACTATGGCATGTCTGCTATATTACCATACATAAACTATGAGGTGTCGTCTATTTGACGTATTAATAAAATCACATAAACACTGACCTGGCGTCTGTGAGACTACGATAGCGCAGCACGGGAATACCGTAAGATGTGGGCGAACGCAGTGACAACTAATTAGTAGATCGATATGAACTAGGAAGGTACTGAGACGGGCGAGGACGGGTGGGAAAACAATGCGAGATGCGCGCGAAAATTGAAAACGCTGAGTCTATTAGACGCATACGACATCAGCTAATGGTTAAAAAACTTCAAGCTACCTAAGAGCCAACTCTCATTTTGCCAATTTGCTATGACCATAGAAGATCAGATTAGTACTTGTTTTACTGGGCTGCAGGCGTTCTGTGGGGACCACAAGGGTGGAATAGTGTCACCCATTGTTTTGATTGATTTACCATTCCAGAAAAATTCGGTCCCTGCACATTCTTAATTCATACTTAAGTTGTATCATCATTAAGTTATTATGACCAATAATTAAACACTGAACTACCTATTCAGTCAAGGCTTTTTGTGCTATACTTAATGATTTTAGTTTTACTTTATTTAGACAAAGCCTTATAAAATGTTTTTGGCAAATACCTGTAACTGTTTGTGTAACAGTAAACAAATTTGTTTGCACACCTTATACCTTAGAATTAGTATTGAATGTATTTATTGTTGAATAGGTACCAAAATCCCATACTGATTGTTTTGAATGTTATTCTATCGATCTGTGTTTGTCATCAAATGATTTCCAATGAGGGTGCTGCACGTATTAGCTTCTGATGACTATAGGTAGTGGCAACACCAACCAGATTATGTATTAAGTACTAGCGAAGCCAATGATATTATACAAGCCTGGACATACGAATAACATCACCACCCTGATAGGCGACGTCACCTTGTATTGGTGACAAACACTTGGGCTATGGAATACTTTATGCCTTACATTTTCTCCCAATCTTGGTGACATCATCATCGTCAAATGTCAGTTGAGCCGGGCCTGTATGATAGTACTATTGCTTTCGGTCTCGTTACTAGGTATAATGTCTTTGGGCAACACATGTAGAATTTCAAAAATTGTTGTTCTTAATTAATCTGAGACCATGTCTTTCTTGGCAGACTGTAATAGCATTCATATTTGTATTGTTTCAGTAATAGGAGTAACATGGAGAAGGACAGTAGTGATGTAAATCTGAATAGAAAGTCCAGAATTGATTTAACATCTCTACCAACTCGGCAGTACTTAGATCAAACTGTAGTACCTATTTTACTACAAGGACTGTCAGCCTTGGCTAGAGAGAGGCCACCAGATCCAGTTAGTTTCCTTGCAGCATTTCTGATGAAAAATAAAACAAATTATGATAATCCTCCTTCATCCTCTCCATCTACAACATAAGTTAGTGTTAAATTGTATTTTGAAGAGTATGCAGCTCCAACATTCTACATCTTGACAATCTCAATGTAGTAGTCTTTTCCATTTGCTCAAATTTAGATGGAGAAAACTTGGAAAAGTGTCTTGAATTTGTTAAGACGTTAAGGGTGGTATTAATCAATGTATTTATACATGTAAGCTGCTTCATCAGGGAGGTTTTATATATTAAGTAATGCTTTTCTCCCACATGAGAATTTAAATTCATTGTCGACTGCATTTTAGATAAGTCTTCAATATGATCAAATTGGTAGCCATACTTGTTAATTTTGTATGCAATTTGATCACTAGGAGATCCAGAAGGGGGGCTGAAGCCCCTCCCCTTCAAAACAATGAGTGAGTAATTTATATACAACTAGTTTCCAAAAAATCACATCATTAACACGTTGTTTTCTCATCATGTCGTGTATTTTCTAATATTACTATATTTCTGTTCTGTTATGTTCTTCTTATGCTTAAGTATCTTTTTATTTTACAAAAAATATACTAGATTTACTTCAAACTTTTTCAAATATGCCTATTATTGCCTTAAATGACAAAAATTATAGCTACGGCTCAAATAATACACACGATCTCTTGCCTCATACGATATAACCACCTACTTACCTACTATAGAAAGACAAACAGGTTCATTCTTTCACTACTTTTCTCTAAAAAATTCGCATACGGAGCTATTTTTTTAAAGAACAATATCATGACCCTCTTCACTCAGTTTAAAAAAAAATTGTGGCGCCATTCACATTTTTTTATACCACAAGCTCATATAGGATACAAGGGGGAGGGGATGGCCCAGTACCCGTATACCCTCTTATGCAATTTTTTTATGACTAATTCTATTTGTATTTTGGTAAATTTTTGTAAAGCAGACTGACTCCGATTTTTTATAAAAGTAGTGCATAGTTGATGTAAAATAAATTATTTCTGCGATGTTTTCTTTTCATACATTTCCCGATACATAGAAATTCATTCATAAAATAAATTGCTGCAGTGTTTCTTCAGCTTATTTTGATTTGTTATTTTTTTTATATTTCCTTAATAATTTCATCATGTTTAAAAACAGATTTTTATGTTCTTACCCAAATTAATTTACTGAAATAAGTTTTATGCTATTTTTATGTTTACAAAACATGGTGGTATTGTCACTATCTGATGAAACCATAGAGATAGGAATAGTTAGAGTGTTTGACAACCTGCGCAGTAGACAGTTTCGTAGGCCAACATCTTGTATGGGGCGGCCACGTGGAGTGTGGCAAAACGTATTTTTGTGTACTAATATTTGTACGAAATTTGAACTCCCCTCAGCGATAATCCGTGATTTTACTATTAAAAATCAATTATTTGCCTCTTTATCAATAATACTGGACTGTTCATACAAACCCACTCCTCAAACGTGTTTGTTTTGCCACACTGCACGTGGTAGATGTTGGCTTATGCGCAGAACACCAAAATAGAAACGTGTGACACTCTGATATATGGTATCTCTATGGATGAAACTGCACAATTTGTCTATGGATTTTCACCCTGTGTTTCAGACAAAGCGATTACATCATGGATGTATAATACTTCTAGTAAACTGGATTCATCTCTTGGCCGACTATTGCGGTTCTAGGGGAAATGGCCAGTTAGGCAAAAGAAGCAATTAGGAGGATTTTCTATACTAAACGGGCTATAGGAAACTGCGGTTTTCACATGGATTTTTGGTTTTCACTGTTTATATTTTAACTGAAAATGAATTATAGACATCATATTGACATAATTATAGGACCAAAGGATGTAAATACTCCGTTAATCAGGATTTATAAGCAATTTCTTTAACAAAGGAAACGGCACACGATGGAAGTAAATGAAATTACCTACATTTATTTTATTGTCATTAATTACAACATAAATTAAACATTGCACAAAAATTCATAAATACATACACATTAGCTAAAAATATGAAAAAATATTTTTTTTACATAATAAATGATATATTTATAACGTCTTCACATCCGTGATATTCAATATCATAATTAGTGATAGGAAACTACTGAAAACACATTTTTTCTCATTTTTTTTTCTTAAGCGGTGCATAAGGTTTAATTCTTAAAGGAAAATCTGAAAAAAAGAATAAGAAAAATAAATAAAAGTAATTTAATTTACTTCCACCGTGTGCCGTTTCCTGTGTTATAAAATTGCTCATAAATTCTGATTAACGGAGTATTTACATCCCTTGGTCCTATAATTATGTCAATATGATGTCTATAATTCATTTTCAGTTAAAATATAAACAGTGAAAACCAAAAATCCATGTGAAAACCGCAGTTTCATATAGCCCGTTTAGTATGGAAAATCCTCCATTTTGCTTCTTTTGCCTAACTGGCCATTTTCCCTAGAACCGAACAGAATGTATAGACAAACACCTATGTTTTCCATCCAGTTTACTAGTATTATAAATCCATGGATTACATGGTAGTACTTAATATATTATGTCGATGGTTTCAGATGGATCCGATAGTACCAAAGAGATTACATATTATGTTATATATTATACATATTATGTTATGTTACATACTAGAGATATATATTATGTCGCTGGATAGTACAAGGCATTTCGCCTTAGAAGTCCCCTGGTGCCATGAATGTATAATACTTCTAGTAAACTGGATTCATCTCTTGGCCGACTATTGCGGTTCTAGGGGAAATGGCCAGTTAGGCAAAAGAAGCAAAATGGAGGATTTTCCATACTAAACGGGCTATAGGAAACTGCGGTTTTCACATGGATTTTTGGTTTTCACTGTTTATATTTTAACTGAAAATGAATTATAGACATCATATTGACATAATTATAGGACCAAGGGATGTAAATAGTCCGTTAATCAGGATTTATAAGCAATTTTTTTAACAGAGGAAACAGCGTACGATGGAAGTAAATTAAATAACTTTTATTTTATTGTCATTAATTACAACATAAATCAAACATTGCACAAAAATTCATAAATACATACACATTAGCTTTAAATAACAAAAATATGAAAAAATAAATTCCTACATAATAAATGATATATTTAAAACGTCTTCACATCCGTGATATTCAATATCATAATTAGTGATAGGCAACTACTGAAAACTCATTTTTTCACAATTTTTTTTTTCTTAAATAGGGAACTTGCACTAGTGAGGAATATAGACGAAAACACATTAATTCGGTAGAATAAAGGTTAAATATCAATTCTACGTTGATTAAAACCCTAAAATATTTTTTTTTCAATTTTTAATTCGATAAATAAAATCACGACTTTTCAGCATCCCCTTCAACGCCACGCCATTGGTCAATCTGTCTGTGACGTCACGTAGTCCATGTTTGTTTCGACGGGATACCAAAATGTATGAGGTTTCTTGGCCGCGTAGTGTTTGAGTTTGTTTTCTGACTGTTTTCGAAGTATATTATAGCTTAATTTAATATAAAGTATTTCAGAGGAAGTCAGTCGAATATTTTGTAGTGCCAGAGTGAACAAAAACAACTAATACGACGCCCAATAAAGCTTTTTATTGGTACCGGCAGATCCCGCTAAGGCTAAGTGGAAAAAATGGCATTGTGCAACGAAACTAATCTAGAAACAAACCTTTATCGAATTTAACTTTTAGGTCATGTTTGTGAGGTTAATTTTAATGAAAGTACCTACCTAACTACCTATTCATGGGCGTCGCCAGGTTCGAAGATAGGTGGGAGGAACAAAAAATTTAATATAAAAAAAGTAAAAGGACTGAATAGGGTCATGTTGTAGTTTGGTATGGAAATCGATTTTTTGTCAAAAAAAACATTAAAAATAGCGCCGCAAGCGAAATTTTTATTGGAATAGTTGAAACTGAATGGGTTATCTAATAATTTTAGAAAATTGAATCATGAAGAGAAAACGATGTCGTATTAAGGTTATTTTGGTGAGGTTTTGTCATTTAATGAGTGAAAGTAGATATTCAATATACACCCAAATACAAATTTTTCTATGGGAGGGCAGCTCTCCCTCCCCCCGACGACGCCCATGGAAGTACCTACATTTCGTTTCACCTTACTTGTCACACTTTTTCTATAGAATTACTATGTAGCCAGTGGCCAAGTTATTTGAAACCAGGAGTATTTACGTACGTTTCGTATAACTCCATTATTTGTATTTTTTTTAAATTAAGCAGTTGGGCTTTCCTACTACCTTAAGAAAAAAATTACGGTATATTCTACTATAGTAATCTTTTTCATACACTTAAATATGTGAGTATTTTGTACTTCAAATGAATGTCACAAGTGGTTGGTTGGTAGAAATTGACGGCAATAAACCCGCCATTTGAAAAATATATATTTTTTCAATAAATATTTATTTATTGATTAATTTCAATATTTATATAACATAATATATTAACGATATCATTACGTCGTTACCGGTTACAGGTTACTCTCTCGAACACGCGTTCGAGAGAGGAGCATCCCATATGAATAAAATAAAAACTGAAGTTCAAAAACATCCTAAATATTATTTATATATACATTTAGCAGATGGAACGCTAAAAACCGACCTGAAACTATCACTAACTTGAAAAAAATAACATAAACATACCGAACTCTACGTTAACCCAAACACATATAGACCTCGTGACGTCATCAATACGGCGTCGTACGGCGTCTTTGAAAGTAGCGTTTTCGCGGGAATTCAAAACTTCAAATTTCAAAGTGCTGTAAAATAGCCATTAGGCGACGTATCGAAAAAATAAAAATTGGTATGTGTTTCTAATGACTTTTTTTATGATTCTGGATAATAAAAAAAAAGTGTGCAAGTTCCCTATTATGCAAAAGGTTTAATACTTAAAGGGAAATCTGAAAAAAGAATAAGAAAAATAAATAAAAGTAATTTAATTTACTTCCATCGTGTGCCGTTTCCTGTGTTATAAAATTGCTCATAAATTCTGATTAATGGACTTTTTACATCCCTTGGTCCTTTAATTATGACAATATGATGTCTATAATTCATTTTCGGTTAAAATATAAACAGTGAAAATCAAAAATCCATGTGAAAACCGCAGTTTCCTATAGCCCGTTTAGTATGGAAAATCCTCCATTTTGCTTCTTTTGCCTAACTGGCCATTTTCCCCACAATCATACAGAATGTATAGACAAACACCTATGTTCTCCATCCAGTTTACTAGAATAGTATTATAGATCCATGCCTGGTGCAAACTTGGTTTAGTGTTGCTTGATGTGATAATAAGATATGGTTATATTTTTTCGCTACTTTAAAATTATATTTTAGAACTGTTGTTTACAAAAAATTGCCAATTTTCGAATTATTAGAATAAACTGGCAACATTTTTTCTAATTTGTGATGGCGGTTTAAAAGGATTATCGGAGTATTTTTTTTCTTTTTCCAACTCGCAAAACTATCCTGCCTTTAAAATGATTTCTCTAGCGCCTATTTGTAATATTTTCGGCATTGTAGGTTACTTGTAAAATATACAATGTGAGAATATTGGGAACCTTTGACAGCTCTTAGCCTGGCCACACACGTCCCGAAGTTCAGTTCCGGAATCGACCGTTCTGCAAAAAAGTTCCGATCAAAACCTCTCTCTGAATTCAGCGTCACCCCGATTTTAAATTCAGAAAGAGGTTTTGGTCGGAACCTTTTTGCAAAACGGTCGATTCCGGAAATGAACTTCGGGACGTTTGTGGCCAGCCTTACGACAAGATTCGACAATCAGGGCTACCAACAATACAATCTAAACTCCACTTGCAGGTAACGTCAGAACGGTGGACAAGACGGATGGTACAGACATCGACATAATATATTAAGTACTACCATACACCCCCGTTTTCACTAACTTTTACCTAAGAAGGAGACCCTTAAGAAATTTCCATACAAAAACAGAGATAATATTCTATTTATTGACACGCAGGCCTACCAACCACACCCTAATTCCATACAAAATGCAACACGCAACTCACCTAGCCTGGGCAGAGATATTTGGGCACCTAACGTAGGTGAGTTGCGTGTTGCATTTTGTATGGAATTAGGGTGTGGTTGGTAGGCCTGCGTGTCAAAAAATAGAATATTATCTCTGTTTTTGTATGGAAATTTCTTAGGGGTCTCCTTCTTAGGTAAAAGTTGGTGAAAACGGGGGGTAATCTCTTTGGGTACAGATAATACTCACACCATTTCTGAAAATATCGACGCTCGGTACCTCTAGCGAACGTTGCTGTAAACACTAAATTTAGCCGATAATTCCTGTGGATAACTCTCGTAAAAATGGATTGATAGTAATTTTAAAAATCTATAGCTCGTAATATGTTCCTCAAAAAGAATAAAATGTTTTAGAACACACGTACTTACTTCAATTTTAAAAAGCCTAGATCACTTTTTATTCTTGATATAGTACTTATGTAGTAGGTACTATTCCACCTCGGCTTGTTTATATAATTTTATCTAATTGTAAACAATCAGCGAACTAAAATTATTTTTGTGGTGGAGTTATAACTGCGAAGGTCCTCTCAAAAACCCTTGGTAGATAGTACCTAGAATATTTTTTATCTGTAGCTTTAAAAAATATAACCAAATCATCGCGGAACATATTCCCCGCTATCATATCGGCCAAGTTTAGTGTTTACAGCGGCGCATCGCTAGAGGTACCGAGCGTCGATATTTCCAGAAATGGTGTGAGAACTATCGGATCCGTTTCAGATATCATCATCTGCCTTCGCTAATCCGGTGTTGAATATAGGTCTCCCTTCTTAACTTCCATAACACTCGAAAGATACACACATTTGCCCTGTGAATCACCCTTTGATTATTGAAGTACATAATCAAATATTTTTTCGTCATACTGACGAATCACCTGACATCAATTATGCATTAAAATTAATCTTCTTACATATAATAAAAATGGATGTATGTATGTTTGTTCCACCATAACTGTGGAGAGATTTCGACCAAACTTGGTACACAAATATCTTGCTATCTGGAAACAAATACTTCTTAAACTGCGTCTAGATTCAGCAAGTCTGTATTAACAGGATTGTTCTCCTGTGATGTGGAACTCCATCGCTCCGGTGGTCTTCCTGGCAGGTGTTGACCATCAGGCACGGAAACAAATACTGTGTGGTGGAAACTTCTGGAAGTGTAGAACCTTCTGAGAAATTTTGCTGATGAGGGGATCCAAGGGTTGTGTGGGGTCACGTATATGGCATCATATGAAAAGGCATTTGAAAAGAAATTCACATTGTAAGTCATATTTTGTCCAACTCAAGCCATCGGGAGACACCGATCGAATGATCGAGAGGATCCACTCTAGAAAATTATAGGGTTTTTCGAAAATTGCAGAACCTTCTAGAAAGTTGTCAAAATGAATGAGCAGATGAACTGGGTTCGGAACGCGGATCTACTTGACCATCCAAATTTGCTGTTGCGAAGCACGGGTAACTGCTAGTAGGATTATAAATGTACCTACTCTGGGCATTGACTTCATCCAACTTGAATACGGCCCTTGCTGATATCTGCCATATCTTAGTATTTTTCGAAGCAAAATCTGGCAGCATGGTGCATTGCAGACTTCTGGTTTCCACGCACATTCTAACACTCAGTTAACTCTATCGACCGTAAGAAAAAAAAGCTCCGACCAAAACTTCTCATTGAATTCGGTGTTACCCTGATTTTGAATTCACAGAGAGGTATTGGTTGGAGCTTTTTTGCAAACGATCGATTCAGCTAACTGAATGTATGTGGGAGCCCTTATAATAGGATGGGATTTCAAGGGCCTTTGTTACCTCATTGCTAGTTTAAACTGCTTGTAGACTAGTTTTTTTTTATTCCATGCTTCAGCTTTACAAATGAAATAGGAGCCACTAGATAAATAAGAATAGAGTAACATGAGAGTCATTCAAATATACGCATTTAATAATATTGAATAATATAAAGTTTATATGTTGATTTCATGATTAACCTGTGTGATTAAAATATGATTAAAATCAATTAAAATAAGCATACTATTTCAGTTTCGAACTTAAATCGTAGAAGTTTTATTTTGAAATTTAAGCAATATTAAACTCTCTGGTAATATAAGAGTAATTATTTGTCTTTTTTTGGAAGCCGATTGTCGGGATTTCAGGATATTTCGTGTATTAAATTTGTATCCAGATTTTCACTAATAATAAATAAATGTATTTAAGAAAATGGGTAGGTAGGTAGGTAGGTCAGCGACATAATATATAAGTACTACTTAATTAAGTACTTAGCCTTATAATGTGTTATCTCTTTGGACTAGTAATACGGTGCTTTTAGATTTCTCGATGGAAAGTTGTGGGGTAGTCTGTTTTTCTTTCATTCTATACGTATTTTGGGGTGCTGAATCCGAATTCGAGGTTTGCCAACAAAATATCGTGATGGAACCATGATGGAACATCACAGAACACATATACTCTCTAACGAGTGGAACATGGTGAAAAAATGCTAAAATGGCGAATTTTTGTTTAGAACTTGCAATCTATCAACTTTTTGTAAGATATCTATTTAGCAGAATGAAATTAGGGTAACACATACAGTGATGGGACAGTTAAGGATTTTTTCAAATGTTTTATTGAATAGAAAAATCACTATTGCTAATGAAAAAACCACTTAATCATTATTCGACAGGTTGATTATTGCAGAATAACAATTGATACTTAAAATTACCAAAAATTATAAGAAAAAAATTATTTTTAATAAAAAAGATAAAAAGTCGTAAAAACACAGTGATCGGACACATTTTACAGTTATGGGACAGTACTGATATACAGTGATGGGACAGGTACATTTATTAGTTTATATGGAAGATTTGTGGAATTTAATATTCTTTTTCACTAATTCTGGATAAAATGCGTTTAGTACATATTCATAAAGGTCATTCAACTATGGGCCTGCAACTTGGGCCCCCTGGCTCTAAATTTTCAGTTTGCCATACAATCGACTATAATAGACCCGGGGCCCCCAAAAACTCTTGAGACTCCAAAGACTCAAAAAAAGCTCTTGAGATTTTATAAAAATAGTTATAAATAGCGTCTAAGGTAGACATGAGCGCCACGCCGGCGCGCCGCCGCTGATCACGGTCGGCGCTTACGCCGGCGGCGTGGGATCCGTGTAACTAAAAGTATTTATCCTGCGTTTCTTCAGACAAAAATCGAAATAAGTACTTTACCAGTTTAAAAAAATTAAGTATTCAGCTGTGGCGACGCTAGTATTCAGTAATTATATAACACATCGTATAATAACCAGTGGCGTAGCGTAAGTTCTAAGCTTGGGGGAGCGCTTTTCAAGAACAGAGGGCTGTTATACCTTTATCAAATAAAATAACTACTTTGTGGGTCTCAAAAACATAGGTACATAATAATGGATAACTATTACGATTATGTAGCATAAAAATAAGAATCCTATCTACTATTTGTAGAGAAGATCGATTCTCATCTTTTTCATATTTGCAATAATACTTCAATTATCATTCGGGAATTGTCTGTAAAAATTGTTTCTCTATACTGAGCACCGACAGTGCTCCTGAGAAACGACTTTATCCTCTGTGTGGAAGTGGAAAAATACCTTTCACTCTCCACGGACGTCATTGGAATTGTACAAATGATTGTCAATAATCGTACCGTTTTAGAAAAGAATTCCAACAAATTGGTTCTTCTTAATTAACTGTAAATGTAACTAATAATTTAATACTTAAATAATAATTTTATCCGGCGCGGCGAGAAACAATAATTATCTTATCATTATTATCAAACGGTCAAAACAATGCATTATTCAGAGCGAAACTAAAATTGTTATTAATTTTGCATGTCATCTCGTCGACTCATCCTAGAGTAAGAAGGTAAGTAAGAATTATGTCATGCGGGATGCATTTACGTAGAGTTTGTTAATTAAGGACTTACAATCTTTGTCACTAGCCGTACACCCGCCCGCATACCGCAACCTGGCCCGCCCCCTGTCCCTCCCGCATCACACACAACGCACAGAATGTTCCCGCGGTGCAGCGCACAACGGAGTAGTAACATTTTGTATGGGATGAAAGAAATCCACGGAATACGTATGTTTGTTAAGAAATGTATGACAATTATCGCGTTTTGGCGGAGCGCAAATGGTCAGCGCACCGAATACGAAATGGTGTGCTAGCGTTTGCCTATTTAAAGGAGTCGAACGTTTTCATTAAGGAATTACTAACATTTCTTGACATTATTGTTGGATTATTTATTTTAATTTTTATTTTATCACGTTGAGCTGAATTATTTGGTGGTGCGCCGTATCCTGCGCACTGTTGGAGTCTACGCCCCTGATAATAACTAATGCAGTTCCGTTCCAGACCCATTCCGTCGTCTCAATTTCGTTCATTTGGTTTTGCATAAAAAAAATCGGAATTTTTTCTGTGTCTTATTTATTCAATACTAAAACAAGAAATAGGATGGGATGGAGGTATTAATAGTTTGGTTCTTCGTGGTGGAAATTAAATGAAAAACAAACGTTTTTTTATGTAAGTAATTTTATGTTTTTCTGGTCGATTTTTAGGACAACAGTCGATTTTACCACGCTGAAATTTTTAAACCACGTGAATTTTGGCAGAATATCTGACCAAAATATGCGGCTTTTCGGTCAACCGTTCTCTCTTTTCAATAGTTTAACCTTTGATTATCGAAGTACCTAATCAAAATTATTTTTATTCCACTTGACTAGATTCGCTATACTTAATTTGTTTCAATACAACACTGTGAAAATGATAATGACTCCTTTTCTCTTGACAAAACGATATTCATTTGGTAATTTTTGACGTTTTCGACCTTCAAAGTGGCAAAATGTGAATATAATTAAATATTTTAACGTTAAAATCCAATTATTTCGCTCACCCAAGGCGGCATTTCAATAATAAAAAAAATACTATCACCTAACGTGGTTTCTCAGACTGTGATTACAGACTACTCTCAAATTGTAATTTATCTTTCCACCGGTAAGCATTACGTATTTCGGTTGATATTATTATGAATTTGTGCACCTTTCGACGAAAAACGCCATAATTTATGTTTATTCATTAATTATCCTTATTTTTACACCTAAAGTAACATCACAAATAAGATAGTTTTATTAAATTACATAATTTTATTAAATTATCCTTCAACTACAATCAACAGTACATACAACACATATGTTTTTACAGCTTATGCTCAAGGAGTTTTGGATTTTGTGGAAGGTCGACCTCGTCATCGCAATTCTAGACTTTATTTCAGAGTTTCAATTTCACTCATCGTTTAGCTTACAGCCCAAATATTGCCAAATGAGAAACCTGTTCGACTGCACCACTGCCCATAGTGAGGCTCATTCTGACGCGTTTGACTTTATGGCTTAGTTTATGTATCGGACGGCGGAGGGGTCGTGAATACCTATTCCCGCCGTTCATACCTAGCACTTCGCCGTGAGGGAGACGCTACGCTTCGAAGAGATTGATTTGTGATTTATTGCATGATTTTGTATGAAAATAGATCATTTGAACACTGAATTGTTGAATACTGTAGCTAGAATAAGTTACGTATATTGTTACGCGTGTCTTCAGCCGGTAATAAAGAGAATATCGAGTTGATATAACCGTCTGGCTGAAGGCACGCGAAGGAAATTATTATGATAGGGCCATAGTTGTTTGATGTATGAAATGATTGTAATTTGTAAGTCCTCATACGCGTGGCGTTGCAATCACCGCTCCGTACGCGACTGACCTGACGGGCAGTTCGGTACGGAATGGGTGAGGCGGACGGTGGGGAGAGTTACTTACGTCGGCCGTTCGGCGTTTCCCCCCGTTTTTCCCGACCATCGCGCGGCGACGTCGTGCGTATGGGGATAAATATTGCCCGCATTTTCATAATAAACGGAGTCTACCTCGAACTTCTCTGCGTTTCACTTCTCTCTACTTGACCTTCTGATATCTACTACTGCTACCTTGGAAACGACTTTGGATCACCGCTCTTCACTTGGAACTTCTACCGGACAACGCAGCTCATCAACCTCGACCACTGGCATTCTACACGGACTACAGGCTGCCTTGCATACAGTTGCGCGATACCTAAAGGCGTGAAGCGAGCAGTACTATTGTAAAATAGTATAGTCTCGTGCCGCCGGCGGGTAGTGACTGTTGCGAGGTGGTAAGCGATCGCTATCTACTGGTGTGTGTGTGTTTGTCTGGGATAAGTCGCAGGTCAGTACTGCTTGACAGTGCGACCTTGGGTGCGCTCAGCAAACACTCCTCACTGGCGGGTAGAGGTCGTACCTGAGACGGCGCCGGGCGAAGAAGCTGACGTGGGGCCGGGCGTAGAAGAAGAAGAGGCGGTACCTAGCAGTACATCGAACCACAGTACGCGGACACCCCGTTCGGTACTGTCGGGCTACACACCGAGGCAATCAGCGGCCTTACAACCCGCTGTCGTGCACCACTCTTGGAGCGAACCACCACCCACTGGAGGCCGAGGGCTTCCGATTGGATTTGCAGTCGTACTTAGCATTGCGGTGCGGTACATTTTGGTCCTTCGAACCCGGGATCCCTCAGGAGTGGACATGGCGCTTTGGATGAGGTCAACAGAGGAGGCGGCGGATGGCCGCATACATCTACAACCGGGGGCGGCGGATGGCCGCGAATATCTACAACCAGTGGCGGTGGATGACCGCTACGTAGAACCACCGGTGTCACCAGTAGCTGCTTATACAGATGTCGTTGACGATGGATTATCTTCAGACGAATCTTCGATCATAAGCAGCTTTACAACATGTGAATTGAAGGAGGCGCTCAAGTGGCAGGCGAAGGAGCTCCGCCGGTTGTTTGCGGAACATGCTGAACTTCGTCTGCAACGCCTAGCTGCCGGGTGCGACCCACTCGCGAACACATCGGACCAGTTCGTGAACACAGTGCAGCAGACAGTGACAGGTGTGTCGCCGACACACCTAGGGCTGATGCCCATAGTGAACTCAGATGTGTCGTACGGATCGACACATCAGTGTATGACTCATGTGAACTCAGTGCCGCGGTATGCAGTGACAGGTGTGCCACAGGCACACCTCAGTGATACAGTGTCGGGTGCCCCACATGTGGTGGCGCGCCCTAGTAGTACAGTGCCGCAGTACTCAGTGACAGGTGTGCCACAGGAAGTGGCGCACCTCCGGTCAGTGTTGCATATAGAGTCAGTGACAGATGTGTCAAGTAGTGAGACACATCTGTACTCAG
Organism: Ceraclea dissimilis; assembly: GCA_963576895.1. Classification (NCBI taxonomy): domain Eukaryota; kingdom Metazoa; phylum Arthropoda; class Insecta; order Trichoptera; family Leptoceridae; genus Ceraclea; species Ceraclea dissimilis. Next base: position 10,586,963 of record OY756364.1, read on the forward strand.
TGACAGGTGTGCCACATGAAGTGGTACACCCCCGAACAGTGCGTTCAGTGACAGATGTGTCAAGTAGTGCGACACATCTGTATCCAGTGAAGACAGTGACAGGTGTGCCACATGAAGTGGCGCACCTACAGACAGTGCCCGGGTGTACAGTGACAGGTGTGCCACAGGGATTGGCGCACCCCAGTAGTGCGGTACCGCGGTACTCAGTGACAGGTGTGCCACGTGAAGTGGCGCACCTCCGTGCTGTGCTTCATGTAAATTCAGTGACAGATGTGTCAAGTAGTGCGACACATCCGTGCCCAGTGAACTTGTCGGAAGGCGTACCACATGTGGTGGAACACGTCCGGACAGTATCTCCTGTAGAATCGGTGACAGATGTGTCAAGTAGTGCGACACATCTGTGCCAAGTGAATACAGTGACAAGTGTGTTACCGACACGCCTAGGGATTAGGCCTGAAGTGAGCCCAGGTATGTCGCGCGGTGCGGCATACTTTAGTGCAGATTTGAACTCTATAGACAATGTGAACTTTGTGAAAGGTGCGTCCTGCAATATGGGGCACCTGAGGCCCTTGCCTCAAGTGAACAATGGTGCGTACAACATTCATTGCTCGGCCACCTCTGGTGAGGTGGCCCGCCCGGCGAGAAGAATGTCATCACCGAAAGAGAACGTGAGTGACATGAACAAGCCGGGCAATGAACGCGTCATGATGGGCGCAAATATACATCGCTCGGCGCGAAACGTGCCGTCTACACCGCTAGGTGCGGTTAAAGACCCACACAAGCCGGGCGATCAACGCATCACGGATGCATCTTTTCCTCGGTGTTGCGAGGATCAACTCACCTCAGGAGAGGTGCATCGCCCGGCGCGAAAAGTGTCGTCTACACCGCTAGGTGCGGTGGTAGAAACACACAAGCCGGGCGATCTACGCATGGTTGATGCATCTTTTCCTCGGTGTTGCGAGGATCTACTCACCTCAGGAGAGGTGATTCGCTCGGCGCGAAACGTGCCGTCTACACCGCTAGGTGCGGTAACAGACCCACACAAGCCGGGCGATCAACGCATGGATGATGCAGCCTTTCCTCGGCGTTGCGAGGATATACTCACCTCAGGAGAGGTGAATCGCCCAGCGCGAAACGAGCTGTCTACACCGCTAGGTGCGGTAACAGACCCTCACAAGCTGGGCGATCTACGCATCATGGATGCGGTTTTACCTTGTGTCTACGAGACTTTATACACCTCGGGAGGGGTGATTCGCTCGGCGCGAAGCGTGCCGTCTACACCGCTAGGTGCGGTTACAGATTCACACAAGCCGAGCGGTCTACACGCCCTGAAGGGCACTAATACATTTCGCATGGCGAGAAAAGTGCGATCTTCGCCGTCAGATACGGCCTACGATGCACGCCAGCCAGGCGGAATACGCGTCACTGTGGACGCATCTGCAAATCGGAGCTACAAGAGTCATGCAACCTCAGAAGAAGTATTGATTCCGGCACGAAAGAGGCAATCTCTACCGTCTGTCACGGTGAGAGTATCTAACAAGTCGGGCAATCTACACGTCGATGAGGACGAATCAACTGCTTGTTGCTACAAGGAAGATATCACCGTGGATAAGGTGATACGCCCGGCACGAAGCGTTTTTACTTCACCGCCTGTTGCGACGAATAAATCGCGCAAGCCGGGAGATAAAGGCGTCATATGTGACGCTACGGAACGCCCGAAGTTGGCGGTTTGCTATGTCACCAGAAGGGTGACACGCCTGGAGAAAAACTTGCCGGCCTCACCGAATATTGAGGTGAGTGCCGCTCGCAAACCAGGCGATCAATGCGTCACAGTGGACGCCTTCACACCCCGCCCAGCGCAAAAAGTGTGGCCTACACCAACTATTGAAGTGAGGCACAAGTCCCAGCTGGGCGCTCTATGCGTCGCTAGGGACGCTACATGCCGCTTGATGTCAGCGGTTGAAATCTCGCGTGGCGAGAATATGGAAACTCGTGGAAGAGTAACACGCCCGGCGCTAAAGCTGATAGCTTCACCGTCTGTTATGGTGAGAGCATCATGCAAGCCGGGCAAACTACGCGTCAGATTGGGCGCATTTGCTTCTCGTCGCTATGTATGTCAACTAACCTTAGGCAAGGCGACACGCCCAACGCGAAAAGTGGTGTCTTTCCCGCCTGTTGTGGGAGGAGAAGCACGCAAGTCGGGCACTCTATGTGTCGTAAGGGAAGTACCTACAGCTCGTCGCTTCGAGAAGAAACGCCCGGCACGAAGAAAAGGACCTCCGACGTCTGTTGCACTGGATGTCCCACCCAAGCCGGGCCCTGGACACATCAAGAGGAACGCTTACTCTGTTCTCTCGGCGCGAAAAGTGTGGCCTGCGCCGCTGGTGGCGGTGAGGTACACGTACAAGCCGGGAAAAGTAAGCGTCGCTAGGAACGCGGGATATTACCTGATGTTGGTAGTGAACAGTTCTCGCGTACACAATTATCGAGTCGCCAGAAGGGTGACACGCCCGACTCTACGCATGTATGCTTCACCTGATGTTGTGGTGAGGGCAGCATGCCAGCCGGGTTCAACCTGTCCGAAGTCGACGGGTTACGCCCTCTGGAGGCAATTCACCAGAAAGGTGAAACGCTCGGCGCTACGCACGCAGTCTCCGCCATACATCATGGTGAGAGATGCATGCGAGCCGAACCTTAAGAGCGTCGTGATCGACGCAAAATGTCGCCTGAAGTTGGCGGATCCCGGCCCGTGTGCTCTGGTCACCAGAAGGGTGACTGATCAGGCACAAAGAAAGCAAGTTTCACCGTATGTAGAGGTGAGAGTTAAATTCGATTCGGGTCACAATCGCGTCAGTATGGACGCATATACTTCGCATTTCTACAAGGAACGATCCCCGGCGCGAAAAGTGCCGTCTACACCGCTGGGAGCGGTAACTGACTCACACAAGTCGTGCGATCAACGTATGAAGAATGCAGTTATTCCTCGGTGCTGCGAGGAGCTACTCACCTCAGGAGAGGTGAATCGCCCGGCGCGAAACGTGCCGTCTACACCGCTAGGTGCGGTTACGAACACACACAAGCCGGGCTGTCTACGCATCGACGATGCATACCTTCCTCGGTGCTGCGAGGATATACTCACCTCAGGAGAGGTGAATCGCCCGGCGCGAAGCGTGCCGTCTACACCGCTAGGTGCGGTTACAGACCCACACAAGCCGGGCGGTCTACACGCCCTGAAGGGCACTGCTACATTTCGCTTGGCGAGAAAAGTGCAATCTACACTGTTTTTGACAGCCTGCGATGCACGCCAGCCAGGCGGAATACGCGTCGGATTGGACGCACACTACGAGTGTTTCCTAACCTTAGGCAAAGTGATACGCCCGACGCGAATAGTGTTGTCATTCTCGCCTGTTGTGAGAACAGAAGCACGCAAGTCGGGCACCACATGTGTCGTAATAGAAGAACCCACAGCTCGTCGCTTCAAGAAGGAACGCCCGGCGCGAAGAAAAGGATCTCCAACGTCTGTTGCGCTGGATGTCCCACCCAAGCCGGGCTTTGAATGCATCAAAAAGTACGCTAATCCTGCTTGCTCGGCGCGAATAGTGTGGCCTGCGCCGTATGTTGCGGTAAGGCGCACGCACAAGCCGGGCGTAGTAAGCGTTGCTGGGAACACAGCGGACCACCTGATGTCGGTAATGAACAAATCTCTCGTACGCGAGTATCGAGTCACCAGAAAGGTGACATGCCCGGCGCTACGTATGCATGCTTCACCATATGTTGTGGGGGGAGCAGCATGCCAGCCGGGTGCAAGCCGTCCGGAGTTGGCGGCCTACGCCCTTTGGAGGCAATTCACCAGAAGGGTGAAACGCCCGGCGCTACGCACGCAGTCTTCACCATATGTCGTGGTGAGATGTGCGTGCGAGCCGGGCCTCAAAAGCGTCATGAATGACGCAAAAGGCCGTCCGAAGTTGGCGGTCTACGCCCATTGGAGGCGATTCACCAGAAGGGTGAAATGTCCAGCGCTACGCACGCAGTCTTCACCATATGTCGTGGTGAGAGATGCATGTAAGCTGGGCCATAAGAGCGTCAGGAGGAACGCAACAAGCCACCCGAAGTTGGCGGTCTACGCCCTTCAGAGGAAGTTTGCTAGAAAGGTGAAATGCCCGGCACTATGCGCGCGATCTTTACCGTTTGTCAACGTGAGAGATGCTTGCAAGCCGGGCTTCAAAAGCGTCAGGATAGACGCAAAAATCCGTCCGAGGATGGCGGCTTACGGCTCATATGCTATGGTCACCAGAAGGGTGACTCATCCGACACAAAGCACGAAGACTTCACCGCATGTTGAGGTGAGAGTTGAATGCGAGTCGGGCCATGAGAAAAGAACCCCGGCGCGAACAATCCGGCCTAAGCCCTCTGATGCGATGGCAGGCCATTACAAGTCGGGGTTTGAAGATGTGATGAGAGAAGCAGCTGGCCGCTTAATGTTTGCGGCCCATTTGTGTGATGTTCGTGAGGGTATTGTCTACCCAGCTGGAATGAGATGCCCGGCGCGAAAAGTAATGTCTTTGCCGTCTGTCAAGAGCAAAAACACACGCAAGCCGGTCTATCTGCGCGTCGTGATCGACGCACCCATTTGTTGTCTGGCGAGAAGAGTGTCGTCCTCACCGTCTGTTGCGGTGGGGGACCCACACAGGCCAGGCAAAACTCACCGCTTGTTGTTGGCGGATTATTTGTCCCGTTCTCAGGCGAGACAAACCAACTCTGCTGAAGAGATTTATGTGGCGCGAAGAAGGATGTCCTTGCCGCTCGTCAAGGTAGTCGACATCCTCCAGCCAAATGGAAGAGGTATCCTGTTTGACGCAGTCCCGGATAACCATTTTGTCCAATTTATGATTCGGCCGGCGAGAAGAAGGTGGTCCCTTTCGCTGATTGTGGAGAGCGACACCTACAAGCCGGACGAAATATGCATCGCTGATGCAATGAACTATCGTTGTTACGAGAGCCTGACCACTAGTTGTGACTTGGCTCCCCTGGCTGAGAAGACGTCCGCTCTGTTAGAGATGAATCCTGATGGTGTCACCAGAGCGACAAGATCCAGCCATGTCTTTTGTCTGAGGAAAGCTGATGAAGATGACGGAAGATGCGAGGTCCCACCAGCCGCGGATGAACAACGGGCAAGAAACAGGACCTCCCGTGGAGCATGCCCGAGACCTTCGTGCAAGACCGTCGTGCAGCTCACGGGTCCGCCATCCTCCCTAGAAGAGTGAGGGGAACCCTCACGGGGGGAGTGTATCGGACGGCGGAGGGGTCGTGAATACCTATTCCCGCCGTTCATACCTAGCACTTCGCCGTGAGGGAGACGCTACGCTTCGAAGAGATTGATTTGTGATTTATTGCATGATTTTGTATGAAAATAGATCATTTGAACACTGAATTGTTGAATACTGTAGCTAGAATAAGTTACGTATATTGTTACGCGTGTCTTCAGCCGGTAATAAAGAGAATATCGAGTTGATATAACCGTCTGGCTGAAGGCACGCGAAGGAAATTATTATGATAGGGCCATAGTTGTTTGATGTATGAAATGATTGTAATTTGTAAGTCCTCATACGCGTGGCGTTGCAATCACCGCTCCGTACGCGACTGACCTGACGGGCAGTTCGGTACGGAATGGGTGAGGCGGACGGTGGGGAGAGTTACTTACGTCGGCCGTTCGGCGTTTCCCCCCGTTTTTCCCGACCATCGCGCGGCGACGTCGTGCGTATGGGGATAAATATTGCCCGCATTTTCATAATAAACGGAGTCTACCTCGAACTTCTCTGCGTTTCACTTCTCTCTACTTGACCTTCTGATATCTACTACTGCTACCTTGGAAACGACTTTGGATCACCGCTCTTCACTTGGAACTTCTACCGGACAACGCAGCTCATCAACCTCGACCACTGGCATTCTACACGGACTACAGGCTGCCTTGCATACAGTTGCGCGATACCTAAAGGCGTGAAGCGAGCAGTACTATTGTAAAATAGTATAGTCTCGTGCCGCCGGCGGGTAGTGACTGTTGCGAGGTGGTAAGCGATCGCTATCTACTGGTGTGTGTGTGTTTGTCTGGGATAAGTCGCAGGTCAGTACTGCTTGACAGTGCGACCTTGGGTGCGCTCAGCAAACACTCCTCACTGGCGGGTAGAGGTCGTACCTGAGACGGCGCCGGGCGAAGAAGCTGACGTGGGGCCGGGCGTAGAAGAAGAAGAGGCGGTACCTAGCAGTACATCGAACCACAGTACGCGGACACCCCGTTCGGTACTGTCGGGCTACACACCGAGGCAATCAGCGGCCTTACAACCCGCTGTCGTGCACCACTCTTGGAGCGAACCACCACCCACTGGAGGCCGAGGGCTTCCGATTGGATTTGCAGTCGTACTTAGCATTGCGGTGCGGTACAGTTTATTTTAATCTGCCCTCCAGTACCATGAAAAAGCAATAATGAAATTCTCCATTATTTTTCAAATATGGGCTTTTATTTTACTTTGTCATTGAAATAATCATAGTTTTTCAAAATAAATAAATCGATTTTATCATTATCCTTTTCACATATGCGTATTTAATCATTTAAAACAATAATGCAAAAAAATCGAATGCTCCCCCACCACTTTGTATCCACGCCGCCGGCGTGGCGCCGCCGCCGGCAATTTTAGACATGGGCGCCGCCGCCGGCTTTTTTGCAGCCGGCGCACATGTCTAGTCTAAGGTAATTTTATTTATGAATCAAGTGCAATTTAATGGTTTTTAACATTAATTTTTGAAATGTTGTGATTTTTGGCCAACAACGTTGTGGGATCAAAGTGATTTTGTGATTGTGTGCTGAAATTTATGAGCCTATTCAAATTCCTTGCTGTGCTGCCTGATTAATGTGGTGGCTGTATGTATTTTTCAAAGTCACGATCGTTCATTATAAAGAGCGCCGCAGGCGAATTTATTTAAACCTACTTTAATTTAGCAATATTCTTCCATGAGGATTATATAAATAAATAAGAACTTTATTACATTAAAATTAGACATGCAATGGGCGGATTTATTGCCTGTTGGAAATTTCTACCACTCAACCTAATTTTAACAACAAGGGAAATTTTGATAAATTTTATTGAAGTAACCCTCAATTTTCTCCGACATTTTTATAATCTAGGGCAATAAAAATACTAATTAATAAATATGTACTCAGTAATGAGACAGAAAATTTATACTAAATTAATATCAAGGGTATATAGGACACTTCTTATATTTGTCCCATCACTGTTTTTAGATGTTTATTTACTCATCATAGTCATGGGACACCCGTCCCATCACTAAAATTCATACTTTTTCAATCACAGTGATGGGACATCTATAAAGACCTATATAATATACAAAATGTATTAAATAATTAAAACTGAAACACTCCGCACATCCTTATGTACTCATATGACACTTAAAATAGTAATATATGTATTTAGAATTAAAATTTAATTTGGTTTTTCTTGGTTATGTTTCTTAATAAAAAGGTAAGATTATTGATGTTTTTTGTACACGCCAGATAACTAACCTTGAATCACTGTATTTAACGGCTGGTTCTATGGATTTTAAGTGTTTTATTATCCGTAAAGGTTGGAACTCCTTGGAACTCCTGAGAGAAAGTTGATTTGCCAGTATTTAAGTTTTCAGAATCTTATTATTCTCATTTTAATCTCTTTTGTCCCATCACTGTCACTGTCCCATCACTGTATGTGTTACCCTACAATGCATTTCGCGTTAGAAGTCCCCTGGTGCAAACTTGGTTTAGTGTTGCTTGATGTGATAATGCGATATGGTTAAATTTTTTCGCTACTTTCAAATTATATTTCAGAACTGTTGTTTAAAACATTTTGCCAATTTTTGAATTGTTAGAATAAACTGGCAACATTGTTTTTCTAACTTGTGGTGGTGGCTTGAAGGGATTATTGGAGTATTTTTTTGTTTTTCCAACTCGCAAAACTATCTTTTCTTTAAAATGATTTCTCTAGCGCCGTTTTGTAATATTTTCGGCATTGTAGGTTACTTGTAAAAGATACAATGTGAGAATATTGGGAACCTTTGACAGCTCTTACGACAAGATTCGACAATCAGGGCTACCAACAATACAATCTAAACTCCACTTGCAGGTAACGTCAGAACGGTGGTCAAGACGGATGGTACAGACAATACATAAAATTTCGTACATATTTGGTATATAATTTTTTTCTCTAACATAAATAGCAGCGGAGCTGTCAAGCTCCAAAAACTGGCCAAATTTTCTTGCTATTTTAAAATGTGAGAATAGAAAATGTATGGATCTTGTTACCTTTATAACCAAATTTTGAGAATTTTTATTCAGATTTATGAGACATATTTTACCTCGTTGGAATCAGTAAACATGAGGAAAGTTTTCAGGACAAATTTTATTTAAAAATATAGTGAAATGTTGAAGCTAAAAAGGTTTAAACATTTTCACCCTAAACAATTTACTATATTTTAAAATAAAATTATTTAAACATTTTTTGCTCAAATATTTCAGGATGTTTTTAAATAAAAATTTCGTTAATAGCTTGCCTTGTGTTTTCTGATTCCAACGAGGTAAAATATGACTCATGAATTTAAAGAATAATTGTTAATATTTGCTTATGAAAGTAACAAGGTGAAATTTCCCAATACATTTTCGATTCTCGTAATGTAAAGCAATAAGGAAATTTGGCCATTTTTTAGACCTTGACAGCTCCATTGCTATTCATTTTAGAGAAAAATTTTATATCGCAATTTTGTAGTAATTTTTACGTACTTTCATTTTGCTTTAAAAGATAACTTACGAAAGTTGTCAGTTTTCGAATTCTAGTAAAGAAATCGCCAGAAAATGAAAATTTGTATTTTTTTGCTATGTTCCGTCTAGACATGTGCGCCGGCTGCAAAAAAGCCGGCGGCGGCGCCCATGTCTAAAATTGCCGGCGGCGGCGCCACGCCGGCGGCGTGGATCCAAAGTGGGGGGAAGCATTGGATTTTTTTGCAATATTGTTTTAAATGATTAAATACGTATATGTGAAAAGGATAATGATAAAATCGATTTATTTATTTTGAAAAACTATGATTATTTCAATAATAAAGTGAAATAAAAGCTCATATTTGAAAAATAATGGATAATTACATTATTGCTTTTTCATGGCGCTGGAGGGCAGGTCAAAATAAACTAATCCATAAAGTCAAACGCGTCAGAAAGAGCCTCAGTATGGGCAGTGATGTAGTCGAACAGGTTTCTCTTTTGGCAATACCTGGGCTGTTAGCTAAATGTTGGGTGGAATTCAAACTCTGAAATAAATTGCGATGACGAGGTCGACCTTCCACAAAATGCAAAACTCCTATGTAGCTGAGAACTACAGTTGAGCAAAAGCTGTAAAAACATATGTGTTATATGTGCTGTTGTTTGGAGTGGACGGGTAATTTAATAAAATTATGTAATTTAATAAAACTATCTTATTTGCGATGTTATTTGAGGTGTAAATATAAGGATAATAATTATTCAATAAGCATAAATTGTGGTGTTCTAGTCGAAAGGTTCATAAATTAATAATATCAACCAAAATACATAATGCTTACCGGTGGAAAGATAAATTACAATTTGAGAGTAGTCTGTAATCACAGTCCGAAAAACCACGTTAGGGGATAGTAATTTCTTTTTTTTATTATAACGTAGCTTTAAGTGAGCGAAATAATTGAATTTTAACCTTAAAATATCGAATTATAATCATTTTTGACACTTTGAAGATCGTAAGCGTCAAAAATTACCAAATGAATATCGTTTTTGTCAAGAGAAAAGAAGTCATTACTATTTCCACAGTGTTGTGAATTCAAACTCTGAAATAAATTGCGATGACGAGGTCGACCTTCCACAAAATGCAAAACTCCTATGTAGCTGAGAACTACAGTTGAGCAAAAGCTGTAAAAACATATGTGTTATATGTCCTGTTGTTTGGATTGAAGGGTAATTTAATAAAATTATGTAATTTACCTAATAAAACTATCATATTTGCGATGTTATTTTAGGCGTAAAAATAAGGATAATTATCAAATAAACATAAATTGTTGTGTTTTTAGTCGAAAGGTGGATAAATTAATAATGATATCAACCAAAATACGTAATTCTTTCCGGTAGAAAGTTAAAATACAATTTATTTATTTATTTTCAATCACATACGGCTTTTAAGGCCATAAGTACAAAATATACGAGCATTATAACAATAAAAAAGTAAATCAAAACATAAAAAATTTGAGAGTAGTCTGTAATCACAGTCTGAGAAACCACGTTAGGGGATAGCATTTTTTTTTTATTATAGTGCCGCCTTAGGTTAGCGAAATAATTGGTTTTTAACCTTAAAATATCTAATTATAATCACATTTTGAAACTTTGAAGATCGTAAACCTCAAAAATTACCAAATGAATATCGTTTTTTGTCAAGAGAAAAGAAGTCATTACTATTTCCACAGTGTTGTATTGAAACAAATGAAATATAGCGAATCTAGTCAAGTGGAATGAAAATAAATTTGATTAGGTACTTCGATAATCAAAGGCTAAACTAATGAAAAGAGAGAACGGTCGACCGAAAAGATGAAAGGCCGAAAATTTTGGTCAGATACTCTGCCAAAATTTACGTGGTTTAAAAATTTCAGCGTGGTATGATAAAATCGATCAAAAAACCATAAATTCTGATTTTTCCTTATAATTCCCAGTTACATAAAATAACGTTTGTTTTTAATTTAATTTCCACTATGAAGAACCAAACTATTAATGCCTTGTGGCCGTCAAAACTATAAATAAATCCCATCCTATTTCTTGTTTTAGAATTGAATAAATAAGACAATGCATTAAGTAGTTATTATTCGACATTTTATATAATTACTGAACCCTAGCATCCCCACAGCTGAATGCTTCAATTTTATTACCTGGAAAAGTACTTATTTCGATTTCTGTATCAAGAAACACAAGATAAATACTTTTGGTCACACGGATCTCACGCCGCCGGCGTGAGCGTTTTAACCGGCGGCGGCGCGCCGACCATGATCAACGGCGGCGCGCCGGCGCGGCGCTCATGTCTAGTTCCGTCACGAAATTTTGTTGGCAAACCTCGGATTCTGATTCAGCATCCCTAAAAACGTGTAGAATGAAAGAAATCCCGACTACCCCACAACTTTCCATCGAGGAACTGATTTGTGTTTAAAGTTACCGGATTTCTAGGTACTTATATTATAAAAAATCTAGAACCACCTTACCGGCATATATGACCAGTGTAGTAGAGCAGTGGTCCCAAACCTTTTTGTCGCCGCGGACCGGTCAGCGTTTGATAATTTCACCGCGGCCCACTCAGGGTAGGGGGGCTAAATTGGGGGGGGGGGGCATACACAGAAATATAAAAATTAAAAACAAACAGTAAAGAAAAATGTATTAAAATTAACAATAAACATAAAATAATAAATTGTGGTTCCTCATCATAAAGAACAAGGTCCCTCAGGAATACCTAAAACCTCAACCCCGTATTTATTATATTTATAGGGATTAGTGGCGTATACAGGTTTTCATTTTGGGGGGGTGGCCGAAAAAACTCCTTGGGGAGGCAATTAAAATTTTAACATAGACGTAGTAAAAAATCAGTAAAAGCGCCGCAGGCGAAATTTTTTCGTGAAGGTGCACCCAGTGCGTTTTAGGTTAGCATTATAATTGATGGGTTAAAAATGCAACAAAAAAGAAGCGCCGCAGGCGAAATTTTTATGAAAAACGGGTGAAGTGATGAACCTGGGATCATTCTATAGCAGATGGCACATCATTGTTTGATTTTTAGAGGGGGGGGGGGCGGGCCCTCTCGGCCCCCCCCTATATACGCCACTGATAGAGATATTACAGTTTAACTGGAGCAATGTGCATCTGCTACATATCACAGGGAAGGAAAGGTTTTAAACGCGAGAAAGTAGGTACCGGTAAACAGATAGAAGAACGACATAGCCTGGCCACACACGTCCCGAAGTTCAGTTCCGGAATCGACCATTTTGCAAAAAAGTTCCGATCAAAACCTCTTTCTGAATTTAAAATCTGGGTGACGCTAAATTCAGAGAGAGGTTTTGATCGGAACTTTTTTGCAAAACGGTCGATTCCGGAACTGAACTTCGGGACGTGTGTGGCCAGCCATACACCTTTTCTCCACCGAAGATACATAGCTACCACAGAACACATACAGTCGAACTTGGTTAAAGCGAACACGAAGGGACCGCGTATATTTGTTCACTATACCCGTGAAACGCTCTAGCCGTGAAGTAGGTATACTATGTAGGTACATCATTCTTACATGGTTATATGCCAACATATATGTACTAATACAGACGATTGTGATGATTTCTACATTGTTCAAGCCAATCATTATTACGCCTGAAACGGTTTTGTATGCGGGGGCGTCCGAGGTTAACCTGGACCGACCATGTCGACCAAATCCTTAATTTTTTTTTGAATAAGAGAAATCAAAGAATGTGTGTGATACGGAATTAATGTGACGGAAGCAAGGAGTGTGTGAGAGTATAGGGCGGTCTGGCGTTCTGTTCTCTTTGCCTGCCCCGCAAGAAACGCGACGTGAATTAGATTAGATAAATTAGATAGCGGAGGGTGGTAAATCGTTTTTTTTTGGACGCATCAACATTTTTCACTCCATGTTCAATGTCATGTAGACTCATTTTTCGGGTGTCAAAGGTACAAATCGATAATTTAAACTGACCGAGTATCTAAAAACAACTTTATTACTTAAAACAAAACGAGAGAGTGGGGTGCGGTGCAGTAAAAAGATTACAATTACCCAAAACATGAAATTTTTCTATTGGCTGATGCACTATAGGTAGGTACATTGCAACAGCCAATAAATTGCCCAGGTATTGTATTCAATTGATGTTTTGAAAACATTGAGAACATACCCCCTTGAACTTTTGAATGCCTAATGTCCATTATTGAATGAAAGAGTTGAAAAA